>CP099845.1:31244160-31794967 GCA_030062745.1 Capitulum mitella | reverse complement strand
TATAAAACCGTTTCAGGAGCAACGTGCCTTGCTATATCAGACTGCCGATGTGTCTGACAGCTCCAGGGTCTGTCTGGAGCACTACTTTTTCGTCTTAGTTCAAAAAACTTGAGGCATTATTTGCAAGGATTGGACTCAAGCTCAATGTGTAATAACAGTTAGCATATACTCAGCCGACCATTTCGTGGCGCATCATCCTCCTATTTTCCAGACATTTTTATTTGTCTCAAATATTCTTGTACAAATTAATTAACCCTCTTAGGGGTTTGGTGGTGAGAGGGGGGGAATGGTGCAACCCCGCTGAGGTTTTCCGAGGGTGTTCAGCTCATGTCGTGTGGTCATGAGGTACAACGAGAAACACGTTATTTTTTATCTTTGGGAATGCCATAGGAAATAGGTATTGCAAAACAACCTATATATTCGGATTCCTGAAGTTGAAAGGAATCGAGTGGTATAGATTTGGTGCAGTTTGCCGCTTATTTCATCTGAAGAGGGCGCAATGCAACGAACGCCTGACTTTTGCTACGACGGGCAGAGCGGCGTCGGCCGCGGAATGATGAGTCCGCAGTACGAGAACATGCCTAAAATTCAACTTTGCTTTGGATCTCAACTCGAAAAACGCTTTTAAGGTATCTACGTTACGATTGTCAGTGAAATCGAGGTCACCCTAGGTCAATGGATTCAGATAACCTTGGGTAACCTAAGATGACCCTTATATGTTATTTGACAATAGCGTTTGTTAATTGAGATACTACATTTGACTCCGGCATCTATAACTGTATACAAAAAATGCTTCTACAGCTCCGAGAACGCATTGAAGCTGACGACCCCGCTTGACAAGGATTGGCCTAGCATGGCCTGGATCGGACTTCAAGGGGTTAAATACAATCATGTGGTGTACATATAAACTTTGATTGACCAACACTGTGATATCCGTTCCGTTTCATCGTCATTTATTCTTTGACGTTCATTTGCACTTAACTCACAAAGTACCACTTTCTGCCAATTTTTGACATTTGACCCGATGTGGAAAATCATCCGTTAACCTGAGACCTTAAGAAGGGATGCCAGTCGTGAGATCTCGTCACGTGTTTTTTTCCGCACGCCGTTTTTTCCGCGACGCTCTAGGACTCAAGATGTTGAAATGGCTGGGGGGATCGTACCAACCTCCCTTTCCCCTATACGTCCGCCTTATGCAGAAGGCCCATACCGGCAAGTGTTAAGGGCATTGGCGCAGCCAAAGGTGGGCCTGGGGGCCCGGACTTCCTCCTCAGACCCTCAGTTTTGGTGAAAAACATCGTCTTCCCATAACATAACATCCCAAACATAACATCGTCTTCCCAGCAGGCGGTTTTCGCATGATTTCAGTTCACACTGGGCTCCGGGGCCCCTCCTCAAGAAATCCCTGGGTGCGCCCCTGGTTAAGGGACAATGTACTTCAGTGGACGCACATTAGTATTTGTACAGAATGCTTCTCAAGCCTGATATTTGAGGTCTACTAAGGCACTATAATGGCATTCTGCGCATTTTGGAGCTTTTGCCCTTTGCCTTCAGACAGGGATGGTGATCGGTGATCTACGCTATGATCGCTGTGTTCTTCAGTTGTTCTTTGTTTTTTAGAATGAAACATGCGGAAACCTCGCAGTAACTCTGAGCGATAGGTGGGATGATATATGAAATGCCGTATGTTAGATTTCACAATACAAGAAATTATGCGGCCAATGTAAAATACCTATTTGATACCTTAGAAATTAATGGGACAAATCATCATTTCCAGAAACGTTCCCCTCAGCTCCCACAGAGATTACACCCATGGAGAAGGGGGACAAATGTTAAGTTTAGTCCTAAGTATGTCGATCGCTTTCCTGCGAAATCACTCAATATCTCTTGGCTCAGGGGAAGGGGGAGCATGGCCTCAGCGTCCTTCTCCCTTGACTACGTCCCTGTCAATGTCAATGTGAGACACGCTTCTGTAACGGTATTACCGAGGTGGCTTCCATGTAACCATGGCACCGTCTATTTTCTTGGAGTACACCGATGCCTGAACGTCACGGACGACATTGACACGGAGAAATCATCGAAAACAGACAATCTGATGGTCGCATATCGTCACTGCTAACGTTATATTGTGCAGAAACAAACTTTTATTCATCGTGATCTTCAAAATTGCATTGCTGGCTTTGAGCTACGTGGAGAACCGTAAGGTCTCCAAGTAGTCAAACTTTTTACCTAAATATGTAAAAATAGAAAATATTAAGAAGAGCTCTGGCTCCTTACCTAATAAAGCTAGATCAATTCCAAGCACGCCAACTGAAAGATCATAGAATGTGCATTACGAAGACATATAATTTATAGCATGCATGTAATGACATATTAAATCAGTCAACATGATATAATGCCATTTTCATTTCGCTACATCTGCAGGGTTTTTGAACGTCTTGTTGTTGTCTGGCGAGTTGTTGTCCATATGTGTTTCCAAAACGGCAGAAATGGTTTGTGCAAACATTCTTTAAATGCCAACAGACTAGAACGCCAATGTCCCGACGTGACCTGACCTGACCTTGTGACCTGTAACATTCAACGTTTTCTTTGCTTCATTTCATGTTTTGTCTTCTGTCGAGGGCCAGTAACAATGCAAACAATAGGGCAAGGAGTACCTTTGAACTGAAACTTCTTGGATTCCATAACCGCGATCAATAGGATGTTATATGAGGTCCCTCATATGACCTGACCTGACGTTGAATCATCGCCTAATTTGAAGGGCGCTTGGGTTTCATCTTTTTATGCCTAAATCCTCCATTGACTCGTGAAATAAACCAGAGAGATAAAGCTGGACATCTGCATATGAACACAGCTACTACAACAGTGACCTCGCATGACCTCAAGTGACCTAAGGTCATTTCACTGTATGGAAGCGGCTAGGTGCAATTTTGGACAGCAGAACTGAATCTAGTGCCTATTTCTAGTCCAAGGATCATCAAAACGGGGTCTTAGACTTCATTTTGCTAGTTTACGCCAAATGTGACCTGCCCTGGCCTCATGACCCTTCACGTGAGTCAACACTGTTTGTAGTGTTTAGTGACTTCCTTGGTCCAGGGATGCACTTTAGAACCAGAAATCCATTTCATCTCCTGCCACGGTGAACTCGTATTTCCTCAGGTGACCTAAGGTCATTTCACAGCTTAGAGGCGTCTTTATGCAAATTTGGACTGCAAAATCAACTTCAGTGTCTGTTTTTTCCCCAAAGTTTATCGGAGATTTGGGCTCATTTTTGCTAGGTCACCCCTAATGTGACCTGATCTGGCATCATGACCTTCCATATGAGTCAAGTAAGGTGCTTAGTGACTTTCTTGGCCCAAGAATGCATTTTAAACACCAACAAGCCGAAGAAACGCCTCAAAACCGTTAGGAATAGGGAAATAGGGCAAAGGTTAAGCTGACCTCAGGTCATTGACCCTGACCTTGACAGCAAATTCGAGGCAGTGCAATTCTTAAGGATGTCCTCGACTATAACTATATTCTAGATCGTTTTAGCTCGATCGATCGTACGGCGCGACTTGAAGAAGACTTTAAAAAGCGGAAGGACCTATTTTACGTGACCTAGGTCAGAGACCTGACATAACCCGAAATTGGAAATCCTACAGGAAATGTGGAAAGGATCTGAGAAAAGAAACTGCAAATTTTAGCGCGTTGCACATGTTGTTTGTTGCTGTCACCAAAAGTCCTTAAGGGGGGAAACGTCGAAACGTTCCGCGTCCACCAGTTGAGCGCGGATGAATCATTGAGGCAGCTCGTTAAATGTTTTTTTCCACCTATGAAGGAAGTGAAAGCAGAAGAAGATCTGGGTCTGAAACGCTTGCCTACTGCGTCTGATTTTGACCCTATTGCAGATTGGTGGAACGGGGCGTCAGAAGCCTCTTCTGACGCACAATTGTCAAATTTTCTGAAATACCGTCACCAAACCTAGTGAATTTTCCTATCCATTCTTTTTACGCATCGTCCTGAGGTTTTGTTTTTTATCTTGTTCGGAGACAGAGCCAGGACAAGGTTTTGACCAGGAGAAGCCGTTTTGACATCGCTGAAGGTGAAGGAAATAGTTGTCAGAAATATAGTTGTAAGATATTTAGACCTAAGAACTTCTACAAAGGATCTGTACAAGTGCTTAAGTAGAACTGGAAAAGACACGGAAATATTTTGGTTGGTCTGAGGTAATTTCACAATGGCAGGTTAAGGTAAAAAAAAGGAATGAATGTTAGTTCTTATTTCTTTACCATTTTTTTAATAGCGAAGGCACAGTGACTTAGCACAGTGACGTCTACTTGCACCTTAACCCTATTCCCGGCAGGGGAGGGGCTGAATTCGCCCCCCTCGGGATTTTTGCTTGCCAGTTCCAGGCTTTTTAACGCAGCTTCACGAAACTTGGTGACTTTTCCTAGCTATTCTTTCTACGTGCCGTGACAAAATTTCAAAAATTCTGTTTTGCTCAGGGGCGGAGCCAGGCAACGTTTTTGGGAGGCACCTCGGGCCATTTTGGCCATGTTGAGAGGGGAAGAAAAATGTCTGCCAAAAACAGCGTTTTTAAGACAAAACGTAAAACTTTACATGGATGAATAGCTAAAGAGTTAAGCAATGTGCAGATGTAATTTTGTTTGTCTGATGTCACTTAACAAGTTTAGGTCAAGGTCAAAAATCAAAATTGTTTTTTTTGCAATAACTTTTGCGCTGTTTTTTCAAATGGCAAACCCGGAATATATATGACGTAAAAAGGTGCCCTCTACTTGTGTATCAAGTTCCAGCTTGATATCAGATCGAGTCACGGAGCTATGACCTAAAATGTAAGTGCGCGCACCGTATATCGCAATGGCCATAAAATGAAATTTTAGAAATAGAATGAATTCAAATGATTGAAAATGTTTAAAGATAATATCAAATGCATACGAGATCATTCCAAGTGACTCCAAGGTCACTGGAAGTCATTTAAGGTCAAAGGTCACAAGTTGATCTGAAGAACTTGTCACCATGACAGTTCCCCATTTTTCATGTCCTTGGCACCGCCTATGTTAACATACAAACATCATAATGCGATTTGTTCTTCTTTAGCGTAACATGACTAGCAGAAGCCAAAGAAATGTTTTTGCCTTTTTTGTTCATTCAGTTGCTAAAAAAACTAATCTTCCCATTTTTGAAACCCTGTGAACGCCCATGACTTTTCCCAAAATTTCAGATGAGTGTACCGGTGGTAAAAGCCCTATCCATAATCCGTCGATTCATGCCAGTTTCATCAAAATCGGTGGATAAACAAAGGAGTTATACGAAGTCCAAAAATACCCCCCATTTTGACGTTTTTGTCCCCCTGTATCCACACCTCTCAAAATATTGAAAATTTCTTTTTATAACAATGTAGTTCACATCATGGCCAATCGATTGCCGTTTGTTGCGATGAAATCGAATGTGTAGTTCTCGAGATCTCAGGGGGCCGAATCCGCCCCCTCCCGCCGGGAATCGACCATACCGTCTAGTCCTCCGGGAATAGGGTTAAGTTTCGGGTAGATATTAGATAAAGTCACGGAGCTGTGGTCTAAAATGTTCTCGCACGTACGAAACCACGACGTTCATAAATAGAGCACTAATAATTTTTTTTCGGTTCAAGGGACTGGAGTCACTTTCAGAGTAAAGTGCACTGAAAAGTCATAGGCTGAGGTGATGAAAATGCAACCGTGACAGTTCCCTTTTTCCATGTCCCTGTCACCGCCTATGCCAACCTTATACAGTGTAATGAGATCTGGACCTGTTAGATGCAAAATGACTAGTAAAAGCTAAACAAGGATTCGCGTTTTTTAAATTAGTCTTTGACCTGCGCAGTGGAAGGGGGTTTCGCGCTAACGCGCACTGGAAGCGGGGTGGAAAATGCCCCCTCCAATCTCGGCAATGGAAAGAGGTAGAGACAGCAAATTTCGTGGACATGGTGGAGCTATAACGATTTACACGATTTACATCGTGTGCAATTTTCATGACCCTAGGCCAAAATGTTCAGGGTCAAATGGGGTCGAAAAGGTCAACTTTTGACACTGTCTCGGCCCGTACAGGCCATTCCGTACAGGTTTTGGAACGAAACGGGAAAGGGTGCCTGTTTGCCTGTTAAAACGTGAAATACGACAATTTTCATTTATTTGGTATCTTTACTGAGGATTTCGGTCGAGGTCATGTCAGGTCATTGGCTTATGGCGTCATTTTTTTGTCTTTTGCAGACCAGATTTCGAGCAACACGGGATAGCTTGTGTTTAAATAAGGGCGCAACACGTAGCTTTTGGCGTATTTTCAGTGAAGCTAGCCAACATCGGTACATTTGGTCGCTTCTAGCGTATTTATGTACGTATGTACATGTATATATGTGTATACATGTATCAATGTGAAAAACGTGTTTTTAGTATGGTCTTTGAATGCATATTTCATACAGATCGACATATCGCAAAGCAAATCTGGACCAGGCCACCAAAAAGTTGCCCTGAGCCTTTGATGACCTTAACTTAAAATGTCCATGGCATATATGTAAGCGTGTCCATCTGCACAAACGTGTTTTTATTAGGGCCTTTGAACACATATTTCATGCAAACCGACATGTTGCAAAGCAAATCTGGATCAGGCCACAAGCTGTTTGACCTTGACGTTTGGTGGCCTTGGCCCTTATTGGCCCTGACTTTGGTCTTGGTACATCCATCACTCATGCCCGAATGACGTCGCGTGATTGTTCTCAGACGGTAATCTTGGGTAGAACGCTGGTTGTTTCTCAAAGTCCCCATTTGTCAGCGACAACCGTCGTTTTCGTTGTTTGCCGGACTTCAAATGCTTGAAACTTGATAAATTTCCTGCTGATTTCCGGTTTTTCTGCGTCAATCGACGAGTATATCATTGAATTGCCATAAATGTCACAAAGTAGCAGCAACCAGCTCCGATTTGTTCTCGAGATATTCAAGAAAAACAGGTGGTAGGGGGGGGGGGGGCGCGAAAAGACCACCCATTCCAGTGAGCGTGTTAAAACATAATTGCCCCTACCATTTTCCAGACCCTGTGAGCGCCAACGAATTTTGTCAGCATTTTTACGTGTGGGCAAAAGGGACGAGTCCCATCAGCTACCTCTCGATCTGCGCCATTTACATCAGAATTTATCCCCAAACATAGGAGTTATAACAAGTAAGAAACACCATCCTTTTTGACTTTTTGACCCCCTGTACCTATCTACAACATCTTCAAAATCCCTTTTTACCAGAAATGCATTTGCTTCCTGCCGAATTAAACGCCGTTTTTCTGTTGCAATCAAATCGGACGGCTAATTACAGAGATCTGGGGGGGGGGGGCAATAAGCCCCACCCTCGCACGGAAATGTGTCCTGGCGTAAGTGGACGCTAAAGGGTTAAGGGGAGGGGCCATAGTCACAGCCAAGGAAGCCCTGACCACTTTAGAGTCACAATGTGTTGTTCATCTTTCGGGCCAAAAAGAAGCAAAAAAAAACGAGTTCCCGGAACCTGAAAATAAAGTGGACGAAATACAGAGTTTGTTTAAGGGTTGTTTTTAGGAAAAAAAAAAAAAAAAACTGTGCAACACAAAATTGTATCTCCGGCGCGATTACTCAGAGCTCAGTCAGTATAAAACGGCGCCGGTGCTACTCAGATCTCGACTACTGCTGGCGTCCTGATACCATGATAACCATGATAACCATGATTCGCCGTTAAAAGAACTGTGCAACACAAAATTGTATCTCCGGCGCGATTACTCAGAGCTCAGTCAGTATAAAACGGCGCCGGTGCTACTCAGATCTTGACTACTGCTGGCGTCCTAATACCATGATAACCATGATAACCATGATTCGCCGTTAAAAGAACTGTGCAACACAAAATTGTATCTCCGGCGCGATTACTCAGAGCTCAGTCAGTATAAAACGGCGCCGGTGCTACTCAGATCTCGACTACTGCTGGCGTCCTGATACCATGATAACCATGATAACCATGATTCGCCGTTAAAAGAACTGTGCAACACAAAATTGTATCTCCGGCGCGATTACTCAGAGCTCAGTCAGTATAAAACGGTGCCGGTACTACTCAGATCTCGACTACTGCTGGCGTCCTGATACCTTTCCTTAATTTAGCTCGGGGTATTGCCCGAGGATGAAACATTTATGGTTATGTGACTGGTTTACTGAAATGACGGCTTAAGCATTTATTTGCGTTATCAGCTAAAAAAAATCAAAGGGAAACGACATAGTTTTCCCACCTTTGAGCTAAGCAGCAACCGCATTTAGCAAACTGTCGCAATATTGAGCCTCGGAAATTGAGGAAAAAAGGCGTCCAGCATGCGGCGAGACTGGCGCGTTCTTCCGAGACTGGCGCGTTCTTCCCCCGCGGTCGATGACAAGCCGGTCCGGGGCGGGATGATGCCTCCCGGGTCGACCGGCAGTTGGTCGGATGGCCGCCAGCGTGACGTCACAGCGCGGCAGCGCGCGGAATTTCCAGCCGACTCTCAGCGCGAGAGGAGGAAAACTGGGCGAAGCGGGACGGCCCGGCCAGTGGCGACCGCCGCACTGTCGGGACGGCGGCGAGACGGTGCGCGAGTGACTCAGGCCCGGACTCGGCCAGCGACGACGCCATGGAGCGACTGCTGGTGTGGGCGTTCTTCGCCGGCCTTGCCGCCGCTCAAAGTAAGACTGCACTCGCCTGACCGACACCGACCCACGCCCTCCAGCCGCACACTTGCGCACAGTGACCAGTGTTTTGGGTGTATGGGAATGTGAACTGGTTCCAGAATCTGGCTTACAGCTGGATTCTGTAACGACATTTTGAAAATGACTGATTACGATATTCGCCAGGGAAAGGCAGAGTAACAGTATGAATGGTTTGCTGCAACTACAATGTCGCTTAAATTTTGTGACAGTGTATTCACGAGGTGTTCACTGCATTAGTCTGAGAGACCGATGCAATGCTCCACACATGACCCATATAATGGCTCCATTCGACTTGGTACCTGTTTTGCTTAAGTGGTTAGATGCGTCTGGCTATGGAGTTCGTGTGAGCACTTAACTGTTTTTGCTTCTCCCAAGAATGTAAATGCCCACTGAAACCGAAGCTAACGTACACGTTTAGCTGACTTCACGCTGAACATGCTACATGTGAGCTGTTTTTCACGCGGTGACGAACTTTTCGCATGTCCAAACGCGGACCTTGCATTTGTAAATAAACACAATCAGTGGGAGTCGGAGGCTGAGATAGCCGTCTGAGCTCAAACAATGTGAGCAGCGAATTCCATGCACGCCATTACGCCTGCCGGTATGGCTTGTCCCAGGGACAGCACTGCGGCCTTGGAAATCACGTAAGGAAGTCAAAAACCATTCTGAGGTCCCACTCTCCTGAATTTTCCGACATGCCCAGTAACGACACACGTCTTTTATTCCACTGCGTGTGTCGCTCGCGGCTCAAGTGACGCAGCCACTGCCGCACGAGTGTAAAAACTAGCTTCCCGATCACATGCTCTGGGGTCATATAGATGACTGCATTGCAGACACCACAACATTGTGCTCTGTGAACCATCAAATGCGTCAAGACCTTTCAAGGATATGCCAGGAAATCGCAACAATCAACATTTTGCTGAAAACACGGCAGCTTCCGTATCAATCGCACGCCTGACAACTTACGGGCTTAGCCGTGTGACGGGCTTAGCCCGTCACACGGAGGGAAGACATCGACGACGATTCGGTCACCCTCATTCGACCGACGTTCTAAACACAATCAGGGTGACGTCTGGATCTGTCGGAAAAGTGAAATGGTGATGACGGTCCGGGAAGAGTCCTTGACTCTGATGCTATCGGATGCTCGGCCCGCGATGTTTTTCATGTGGTTTTTTCATTGTGGGTTTTCTCCATCCCTGGGATTTGGAAAACCTGCCACATTTCATTGAAGTCGCGTGATTTGCGTGGGTTTTACCCAGATGTCTGAATGGTTTCTAGTTAAATCTAGGAAGACTGCAAGATGCACCCTTGCTAAAAGAATAGTGAAATGTTTTCAGATGACCAAGAAGCAATATCGCTTTCCACCTCCAATGCGTCGGAATTTCCTGACATTTTTACATTTCGGACCATCTCGTACAATCACACGGAAACAATGTGTACCCAAAAGCCAAAAAAAGAAGCTTACAGGGATGCAAATTAAAAGCTCGTAAGGTTTTGAAAAGGAAAAAACCTGTCTGCGTTTAAAATGATTTATCTGTACGTACATTTAGACATAGACGTACATTGATGAACACCGGGTATGGACAAACTCAGTCATTCAGGACGAGAGTGTGAATTTCTCCATCTCACCAAGGGTGCACGGTATGGTGGTATATGGTGCCAGCGGTATTCTGACGCACCGAAACAGCAAATCGGTACAAGATATCAACGGACGAGGAAGCCACACCAGTCTGCCCCCCTCCGTCTCGTCGCCGTCTTATTTCATGGCCATCACGCATGCACCGTCAGGAACACCGCTTGATCGCGGTGCCGAGGTCTTTTCAACAGCTGGCGGCGTGAACAGTGATCCGGTCTTCACCTGGGATGAAGCTCGCGGCCGCGAGAGCGAGTCGCTGCTGAGCCGGCCGCCGCTGGCGGTGACCCTGGGCCGGCGAGAGACCAGCCGGCCGTACCGACACGCCCGCTGACACGTAAACAGAGTCCCTGTGCCAGCCGCCCGGCCTGTACGTCAGCCGTGAAGGTGCCTCTGTGTCTGGGGGCGTATGTGCGATTGTATACAGACCGTCAGGGGGCGGTCGGCATACATTGGAGATGTGGGGTGCGGGGGGGGGGCGCACCCGGCGCCGGCACGACCTGGTCGGTGCGACCAGCTGCCGCCACCAGCTCAAGTGCAGCGTGAACACAGCAGACACGGCGACACGGTGGATACTGGTCCGAGTAGCCTCTCCTTTTCGCGAAATCGCCAAACAGTCGACGCGCCATTTTCGCTCAGTGACGGAGCAATGAGGCTCCCTGTTTCCCCTCACCTCTGTTCATTGTGCGCTTCTGCCCCTTCCCCTACGGGTAGATCATGTGCGCGCCACTGGTGAGTTTGGTCTAACGCAACACGTGGTGAGACCAGGAGGATACTGTCATTACAAAGCATAGACACCTGCTGCACAAGCTTCTGCCGTCTGAAAAATGACTATCGACGTGCCGATAGGCAAGCCCTGTTTTGATCACGGCAACGTGTGTTTCCGATTTGTCGGTGCTACGATCATTTTCTGTTAACATCTATAGACTGCTCTGCACGGAACATATGTCTATATGTCGACACACACACACACACACACACACACACACACATATATATATATATATATATATATATATATATGTGTGTGTGTGTGTGTGTGTGTGTGTGTGCGTGTGTGTGTGTGTGTGTGTGTGTAAGGTCTGGACGAGAGTCTCTCTAAAACAGACGTTCAAGTGGTCAAAAACATGCCGGCGAGTGACGACACAGACGGGACAGAATTCAGGCTGAAGACGTGGTATTTATTACTCGCTCCGGGAGGCCGATTTTTTGGCCAAAGCCGGGGCATTTCCGTAATCCTGGCGTCTGTCAACGTAGAATACACAGATGTTCCAGTTTGCTGCGGACGAAGCTGTACGTCTCTGCTCCTTGTTCTACTTCCTGGGTGTTCATGACATACCGGGATCTCGGCCTGACGGTTCCGAAGCACTGCTGACACGCAGCGGTCTGTCTGCTCCCCAGGCGACCAGATTATGTTCCCGGAGGAGGTGGAGACCCGATCCTTCTCACAGGTGACCCGCAGCTCCTGCCGGGGGGAGGCGCCCTGCGTGCCGCTGCAGCGGTGTCCGCAGCTGCTGCAGCTGCTCAAGAGGCCCAACTCCAGCCGGATACGCTCTCTGCGCGAGAGCACCTGCAGGTATGAACGGCTGAGCCTCTTGGATAGAGCTCATCCTGACCAGATGACGTGGAAGCGACCTAGTGGCTTGCTGCCGAATCGGTTAGGAGCAGGCTTACTGTCGAGACCATAAAAGATGGAGCAATTTACTAAAACCGTTGCGTTGGAGGCGTTATACACAAAAACGGCTAGCTAGCACGAATCTGCAGCCCTATGATGATCACAAAATTACTTCGCTTTTGTGCTATTTGGGTAACACTTCAAGGAAACTGTCGGCTTCGTGCTCACTTCATGGCTGCTCCCACGTTCACGGGAAAGATGCGTTTGTTCGCTGAGTTCAAACGATTTTTTCCGTACAAACTATGTGCATTTTCATGAAGCATAAGTGTAATGGTTTCCAGATTTCGATAAAGCACACTCAGCATTAATATGTACACGAAGCAGTGGAATCAGTACAACATCAGCTCACGAGATCCGTACCGGATTCGCGTGCATCCTTTATGTCTGTCGCACATCTGGATTGAGAGGTTTCCCCACCGCAGCCTGCCGCTTACGATCGTGCTCCGCGGTATCTTTCCGTGACCAGGACACCCATCATTGCGGACATCGTGGTATTATTAAACCTTGCACGATAGTGGCCTCATTAATCTGGGCTACCGCTGCCCTTCTTACCACATGGCGTGATCTCACCCCGGAGTGCTCCATAAGAAAGAATTTTATCTACCAGTCTGCAAAGTTTAGATGCAACCGAAACGTGGCAATAATACACGGAGCAAGGGCTCGCTTGTAGGAGAATCTAGAGTCCAGACCTGCTGGTCGAAGAGGGCCGATCCTGTGGGGCCCTCGGACGGACGCCAGTCATCCGCGGTGCTTATTAGTGCGATTTGTGTGAAAATCAGGCAGGACTTCAGTCGGTGGTTTTGAGTCTGGGAATTTCCGGAATCTTAACACGTCGGGTGCGCAGGAGGGGCCACCTGTGAACGGACCTAAGAAGGGAAAACCCCAGAACATTTGCAAGGTGGAACTACATACTAAGCATGCCTGTGTAACAAAATTACGGACAGCGAAAACAGAAAGAGAGGGAGAGATAGCTGTACGGGAATCCCGACTCCATACAAGCAGGACAAGACGGATCGGAGACCGCAGATGGCGGGACGCAGCCCGGGTCAGTGAGCCCTGGGTGACTGGCAACCCACATCGACAACTCCTGGGTGCGTCCACGCAGCCGGCGCACACACCCGGACTCGGAGATTCCCACCTCTAAAGATGCATTTCACGGCCATGCTCCCACAATGGCGAACCACGGAGTCCCCACCGCCGACCGTTCACAGCTCTCTTGGTGTCGTGGGCGGGCTTCGAGGACCCAGGCGAAGGGCGACGAAGATCCGGTGCAGGCAGGCGAGGCGGTCGGCCGGCCATTGTCATGGAGTTGCGGTCAGCGCCGCCGCGTTGCTCAGGCTCTCTGAAGTGTCGATGGCTGGCGGTTTCCCCGGACGCCGGCGCGGAAGTTGGATGACGCGTGGCGCGGCCGGAAATACAACGCGCCACCTTCCGGAGCGTGTCCTGAGCTGCAGTTGACGGGCCGACCGGAAAAGATTAGCCGGCCTCGCCGTTTCTCACTACCGAGCTTCCACACCTCTCACACCAGCCGGCCGCGACCTTGGTGTGCGAACGGTGGCCGCCTCCGGCGTCGTTGGGGGAAACCGGCGGTTGCACGGAGCCGTCTGACCGGCTGTGCGTCACTGCTGACCACCCGCGGACAGCTGCCGGAGCTAGGCCCAGGAACGGCGGGCCTCGGCGCCGACTGACTCATTCGTCAGGGAGTCAGACTTAGACACCAGCCACTCAGACTGAACCAGTCATGGGCCGGCTAGACTGACCCAGTCGTCAGCCCGTCAGACTGAGTTGTCAGACGGCCAGACTGAGTCAGTCCTCGGCAGGTCAGACTGAGTCAGTGCTCGGCCGGTTAGACGGAGTCAGACGTCAGCCCGGCAGACTGAGTTAGTACTCGGCCGGTCAGGCTGAATCAGTCCGCGGCCAGTCAGACTGAGTCAGTCCTCGGCCGGTAAGACCAAATTATTCAAGTTGAGACCAAGCCTCTGGGTCTGGAGGAAAACATGTTAAGCTTTGGGTTGAGACGATATGAAGTAAGGTGACCTCAGATGCACTAAAAGCTTCTTCATTTCCCATGCAAAAATGTAGGCTCATGTTTAATATCGTCATTGGTGGCTCTCAGCGAGTTCCTCGGAAAAAAACGCGGGGAAAATAAGGCAGTAGCGCGGACTCCGGACTGCCAAAATATTGCCATTGGAAGTCAGTGGAAAAGAAACATGGAACTATTAAATTATACAAGACGTCAAACGGCGGCTTCAGTAGTTTGATTTTGTTCTCATTATCGTTAAATATTGATCTGTTCACAGCTACCCGCCCATAAATGATTCATCTTCGACTCGTGGTCGGCAGGATAAAGGGCGATCAGCCTTACGTCTGTTGTCCGAAGCCTCTTCCCTCGTCCCCGGCGGAGGCTGCAGTGGCCATCACGAGGACCCAGTCGCCGCCGGAGACGTCGGCAGCGACGCCAGCCGAGCAGACGACTCCAGAGGCGGCCACGGGACGCCCGACCGGCCGCCCAGCAGCTGCCGCTGACGGCGTGCTGACCGCGCGCAGCCCGACTACAGCGGCGCGGGACACCACCCTGGATCCACAGAGCGGCGCCACAGCGGCGCCGGGCCGCGCGGCCACCATGGCAGGCAGCGGCGCCCAGCTGCCGGGCAAGGCCCTGACGCCGCCGAGGCCGCCGGCCGCCGGCGCGCAGGGCAGGTCGCCGAGCCCGGACGTGCCACCGCTCCAGCCGGCCATGGTGAAGCCGATGACGTCCCGTTCGCAGCCGGCCAGGCGACGGCCGAAGCCGGCACCTGACGCCCAGCCGACGCCGGCCGCCCAGCCGACGCCGGACGCCGAGTACGAGTACACCGACGAGCCGGCCGACGGCGCTGAGTGCGGCTACGGCCGGCTCAGCACGCGCATCTTCGGCGGCTCCGAGGTGGTGCCCGGCACCTGGCCGTGGATTGCCGTACTCGGATACGGCTTCGGTAGGTGTATTCGGCATCCCGCCGACCGACTCGGCTTTAGTGTCGACCTCCTGACGCCCATGCACGAGGCTCGCTGTCGGGCCTCTGCTGAGGACTGAACATTTCCTAATGGTTCTCATGCAGCGTTGGTAGGTCCCTTTCGATGACGTTGTGGTCTCTAAACCACCAGTGACCCTGCATTGTGAAGAACCAGTAGCAACTTTTACGACTGCGGCGTTGGTTAGAAGGCATACACGTGGGAACGTAGGAACGTAATGACCCATGTCGACTAACAAAATTATTTTGCATTGCAACGTAACCGACAGGCTTTTCAACCCACGGTATCCGCCTGCAGCGGAAAGGGAAATCGTGCCTTGATCCGACGACTGTTGTGAAGAAAACATGAAACCATTGACTAAGATTCCAGGTGCTTTATGCGTCAACATTAAAAGAAAACCAACGTCTGTTCTCTCTGCTCCGACAGAAAACCAGTTGCTGCTGATAGCCATCCCAGTGCAAAAACTGTGCTTGAGTTGCTTATTGAACCTCACTTTTCCGCAAAACACGAAACAGTTCCTCGCAATTAATTCAGGACTTACTAAGCCTGTGTCGAAAAGCACGATAATCAATATGTTCGGTCTGTATGTGTTTTGGTCGCGCATCTGGCCTCAGCATGATCCTGTCGACAGACCCCAACATGCCAGAGGAGGTGTTCTGGGCGTGCGGTGCGACCTTGATCGGGCCTCGTCACGTGCTGACGGCAGCCCACTGTGTCGTGGAAGAGACGCCATCTGGAAGGAGCATCGTCAGAGACCTGTGAGACACTCTCTACTCCTACTCGGTGTTTGTTAAACGATGCCGGCTGCGGGGATGGGGCTAGACTCGTGAGCCCGTCTTAAAAGCCTCTCGATTTCATTCTGTCATGGGATCATCGCAAGCTTTCAGTGCCATATGCCATGTCAGGTGGGTTCGCATTTAAAGGCAACCCCAGCTGAAGGCACCCCACCCACATTTTTGAGTGTGCACAGGGAAAGGATCGGAATTGAAGGAACTGTTTTTATTTCAGTGAGGGCAGCGCCAATTAAAGACTTAGCCTGCACCAAATCGGCACCCTGACGTGGGCGGCCGGAGATCGGAATGAAAGGAATTCTTTTTATGTCAGTGAGGGAAGCGCCAATTAAAGACTTAACCTGCACCAAAGGCAGCGCCAATTAAAGACTTAGCCTGCACCAAAGGCAGCGCCAATTAAAGACTTAACCTGCACCAAAGGCAGCGCCAATTAAAGACTTAACCTGCACCAAAGGCAGCGCCAATTAAAGACTTAACCTGCACCAAAGGCAGCGCCAATTAAAGACTTAACCTGCACCAAAGGCAGCGCCAATTAAAGACTTAACCTGCACCAAAGGCAGCGCCAATTAAAGACTTAGCCTGCACCAAATCGGCACCCTGACGTGGGCGGCCGGAGCCTGAGGGGCGTTTCGATCACGACTCTATTTCGCAAACGGAACGTCAGAGAAAACATGAGGCCGATATAATCGGAAGGCTCGCCATAGCGCCAATTAAAGACTTAACCTGCACCAAATCGGCACCCTGACGTGGGCGGCCGGAGCCTGAGGGGCGTTTCGATCACGACTCTATTTCGCAAACGGAACGTCAGAGAAAACATGAGGCCGATATAATCGGAAGGCTCGCCATAGCGCCAATTAAAGACTTAACCTGCACCAAATCGGCACCCTGACGTGGGCGGCCGGAGCCTGAGGGGCGTTTCGATCACGACTCTATTTCGCAAACGGAACGTCAGAGAAAACATGAGGCCGATATAATCGGAAGGCTCGCCATAGCGCCAATTAAAGACTTAACCTGCACCAAATCGGCACCCTGACGTGGGCGGCCGGAGCCTGAGGGGCGTTTCGATCACGACTCTATTTCGCAAACGGAACGTCAGAGAAAAACATGAGGCCGATATAATCGGAAGGCTCGCCATAGCGCCAATTAAAGACTTAACCTGCACCAAATCGGCACCCTGACGTGGGCGGCCGGAGCCTGAGGGGCGTTTTCGATCACGACTCTATTTCGCAAACGGAACGTCAGAGAAAACATGAGGCCGATATAATCGGAAGGCTCGCCATAGCGCCAATTAAAGACTTAACCTGCACCAAATCGGCACCCTGACGTGGGCGGCCGGAGCCTGAGGGGCGTTTTGATCACGACTCTATTTCGCAAACGGAACGTCAGAGAAAACATGAGGCCGATATAATCAGAAGGCTCGCCATGAGTACGTTCCAAAGCACTCAAAAAATTCTACGAAGAACTATAGCTCCGCCCCGAATAGAGCTACAGCATTTCTGAGCATGTCAATGTAAACCTCACAGAATGTACATTGCAGTGACATATAGTCTATAGAATGCATTAAATCACATTTTGCATCAGGCGACCTGATATACAATTTTTCATTTCGCTGTATTTGCGAGTTTCTCGGACTTTTTTTTCTGGACAGTGCCGGCGAGTTCTTGTTACTGCATGCTTTCAAAGCGATACACTGGTTTGAATTTTTGAAATAAATTGAAAAAAGGACAAAATGATACGCACGAACATTCTTTAAATACCGACAGACTAGAACGCCAATGACACGATATAACATGACCTGACTTTATGACCTGTTCTCGTATTCAGCTGTTTTCTTTGCTTTATCTCGTGTTGTGCCGAGGATCAATAAAAATACAAGCAAATGGGCAAGGAATACCTTTGGATTGAAAATCCTTGGGTTCCACGACCGCGAAAAATATGGTATTATGCGACTATATATGGTGTGACCAGACCTGACGTAGGATCATGACATGATTTGAATCACGCTTAGCTTTCATCCTTTTTCGCCCAGATCTGTCATGACTCATGAAATAAACCAAATGGACAAAGCTGGCATCTGGATATGAGTACAGCTGTTACAACCGTGACCTCGCAAGGCCTCAGGTCACATAAGGTCATTTTGCGACATAGAAGCGTCTTGGTGCAATTTCGGACTGTAAAATCGATTCCAGTGCCTATTCTTACCCTATGGGTAGTCAAAACAAGGTTTGAGACTACCTTTTGCTAGTCTACCCCAAATGTGACGAGACTTGACCTCATGACTCTTCGTGTAAGTCAACACTGTTTGTGGTTTTTACTGACGTCCTTGGCCCAGAAATGCATTTCAGACATTACGAGTCATTTCAACTTCTACCAGAGTGACCTTGCATGATCTCAGGTGACTTTAAGTCATTCCTTACCTTGGAAGCGTCTTGATGAAATTCTGATTGCGAAATCGCCTTCAGTGCCTGTTGTTACCCCAGGAATCGTCCAAACGAGGCTGAAGACATCTCTTTGCAAGTTCACCCCAAATTGTGACTTGACCTGACCTCATGAACCTTCATGCAGGGCAACATCGTTTGTGGTATTAAGTGATTTTATTGGCCAAGGAATGTATTTCAGGCACCAAGAAACCGAAGAAACGGTCCAAAACCCCTAGCAATAGGAAAATAAGGCCAAAATTGTGCCGACATCAGGTCATTTACCTTGATCTAGACAAGAGATTCGAGATAGCACAATTCTTAGGAATGTCCTCTACTATTATCCCTGAAAGTTTTAGGTCGATCGATGGCACGGCGTGACTCGTAGAAGACTTAAAAAATCGGAGGTTGACCTTTCGTACGTGATGTAGGCCAGCAATCTGACACCGGAAGTTTGAAAATTACATAGGACATACACAAAAAATACAAAAGGCACTGAAAATTCTAGCACGCTACGGCGTTGTTTTTTCCGCTATCACCAGAAGTCCTCAAGGCGGGGAGCTGTGAAAACGCCCCCGAACCCGGTTGGCAGTGGGTTAAAAGACGAACACGAGGGTGATTTTTTCTCCAGTTTAAAGACCAATGATAAAATATGAAAAACAAAGCAAAGCAGGCACGATCACCTGAGGGACTGCAACCCCCCCCGTAATCTCAGCATCCAACTGTCGGAGATGAACCGGTCTACCAGCAATCGATAGCTCTGAGTCTTGCAATTCAGAAAGTATTATGTTAGCCTTGGTCACGTGACTGGTGATGTCACAGGTCACGTAAAACGCATAACATAATGTCGGAAAACTGACACTATTTCATGCACCATGGCATCGACAGTTTTGATCTTAGAGCCTCTAACTGGGTATCAAACGAAAGGTCACGATCTTCTGCATTAGAAGCATACCCTAATGTTAAAAAATACCGGGTCAAGTTCAACGTGGATCAGGTGAACTACTGCGCTTTTGTAAGCTGCCCAAGATCGATACTTACTCGCAGCCGTTTTGATTTGTGTCACAAAAAGGACATACGTGAAACCTTCTGATGACCAGTTTTGGGTTACCTGCTTTTCATCCATTCAAGACCAGTCTAGGTCAGGTAAGAAAGATTGCATTACTCTTCCTGCCAAAGAGCAATCATTACTATCTGGGATTCTTCACTGCGTCAAGTGCAGAACTGAAATGACACCTGATGATAATGAAATCTGCTCTGTCTGCTCGCTGTCGGGTCAAGGTCAAGCGAGATGAGGACAAATAGTCTTACACTGACAATGTCGCATTCCATTTCGTTTTGACATCTACCTTGGACGTGACCTGGCGTGACCTCACGATGCCTTTGGAAGACATTGTTAAAGGCACATACAGATTTGCTCGTGTAGCTTGAACGATGTGGAAGGTCAGCGGCAACCACTTCCATCATCCGCAATGCAGATCATGTCCAAGTGTTATCATGTAACCTTAGCATGATCTCTAATGTTGACGTGACACGGTTGCATATCCTGTTAGGGACTGCCTCGCAAATCCAAATAATCCATGCATTACGTTGGCGAATATTGTCAAAAAACGAAGCACGATCGAGCCACTGCCCGAAGAGGCAAAAACATGCCTGTAAGGGTTCACATATGACGTCATATCTCCGCGACCTGACCTAACATGGAAATGGTTTTCATGTCAGAATATGCAAAACTGATTGGTGGACAGATACTGGAAGTTTGGCTGGGTTGGCTCGAACGGTTCAAAAGCTATTCACTAAAAACCGAGAAGGCGCCCTATTTGACACCCCCAAGTGGTGCCGAGTTAAGAGCAATCCACAGCTTCTCTTTCAATATGAGCATGTTTAATGACATAATACATGCAAACAAGTGTTTTCGACAAAATGGCGACGTTCCACATAGCCTTATCATAGCATGTTTCATTGCTGCACTCCGATGCTTGATCATCACCGTCAAATGTGCAGTGTTGTTATGAGGGTGGTTGCGGGCTGAGTTACATATCTGACGATTTACGAGGTCGCCGGGCTTATTGTACAAACTGAGATTGGCGTTCGTCTCAATATTTTGCATAAATGGTTTTCAAGCCATATCAGAGGGCAAAACAATTCAAAATGTACACCAGGGCGAAATGCTTACAGTGAGATATATCCATGTAACCTTCGCCGTTGAGAACCATATAGGGCAGCCAAAATTTTTCGGCTCTGAGAGCCAGCGGGGTGGCTTTTCCGCCGCTGGCAGGTCTAAATCGGCATTGCCGACTGTACCAGAGGCCTACGCGTCATGCCCACTTATACCGGCAACCACACATGGTTACCGGTAAACCAACATTAAACGTTTGGGGAAGCACGCGGGCACGAGGGGACAATGAAAAACCGGCTGGAGGAAAGCTTGGGTGAATTCCAAACAGGTTCTTTGTGACTGATGTTAACGAAGATTCACATCCGCTCAAACAAAGCATTAATTTGACCCCAGTTTCCAGTATTCAAAGTGCTTGCGTGTATATCGGTTTGTTCCAAGCAAAGGGTTGCGTGATTCTCAACTCAGAGCGTGTGAGGGAACGGTGGAGGATAATGGGCGTTTCCTGCATGAAACGGATGTAAAGCTATGCAAACCTGTGGATCCTTCAAGGCTTTCAAGTAATTCCACTCAAGTATGTAACAGCAGAGTAGACTGGGGAGGGTCCGATGGTTATCTAACCCCTAGCATCTTTTTTTCTCATTACATTATCATTAAATGGATTTTGGTGGCCGCGTATTTTGGCCCCTTGTCCCCCCGCCCTTAGAAAATCCTTGCTAGCTGCAGGCAGGGGAATTCAGGGCGATGCTGTGCATGATAATAAAAGGCTCTGACTTATTCGGTGATGTACTGGAGAGCCGACTGCTATCGACCTACCGCAACTGACTCTGGGAAGGCGTGACAGGACACGCCGTTAGCATGGAAACGGCGTGAACTCCTAAAAGTATCTGGGGATATACCCATCTCTTTAAATGCTTTAAATTCAGTCCACTTGCTAATGAGGTTCACATGCACACAGCTGATTAGTGCCAGAGAACGGGCATCTGGATCATGACGCGCTGGAGACAACCGTCGGCGCGGCCGCCAGGGAAGGCTCCGGCCGAGTTTGAGGCCTGCGTGATGGCAGCGCGCACGGCGCGGGGTCAGCGTGGACGCCCCGACTGACCTCGGCGCCGTTCCAGGAAGAAGATCCGGCTGGGCGAGCACGATCTGTATGACGACTTGGACGGTCCGGTGGTGGACGCAGCGCCGAAGCGTATCGTGGTCCACCAGAACTACACCGGCCGGCCCAAATACAGTCACGACATCGCCCTCATCGAGCTGGACCGCACTGTCAACTTCACAGGTAACCGGGCAACCA
This sequence comes from Capitulum mitella, assembly GCA_030062745.1. Taxonomy (NCBI): domain Eukaryota; kingdom Metazoa; phylum Arthropoda; class Thecostraca; order Pollicipedomorpha; family Pollicipedidae; genus Capitulum; species Capitulum mitella. Next base: position 31,773,310 of record CP099845.1, on the reverse strand, counting down.
CATGCCACCGGGTAACTGAACTGTCATCTTCACGGGTAACCGGGCAACGCAGCTAAACCGTCAACTTCGGAGGTAACCAAATGGCCCGACCATCAATTTCACGGGTAAATAGGACCCAGACCGGGAGCTTCACAAGTGAACGGGGAGCCAGATTATCATCTTCGCGAGCAAACAGGGAGCTATATTATCAGCCTAAGGGGTAAACAGAAAGCCAGGCCATCCGCTTCACGGGAAACAGGGAGCTGGGCAGGATAGCCGACTGTACAGGCCTGTAGAGTTCAACCGGGCAGTGATCATAACCTTTATCCAGGCGGCAAAGTTCCGCTAGAACTGACAGCATGATTTTAAAAGTGTTTATTCAAAGAAGCTGGAAGCCTTCAGGAATCGTAATTTGTGCCGGTATTCCTCAGGAGCTTAAGAAGTGGTAAATTGACAGCTTCAACGTCTACACGAGATAATAGTCAGCTTGACCACCAACAGCTGTCCATAAGGACCAGTGCTGCCCGAGGAAGCCTTCGTCGGTTTAAGTCCTCGTACGTGCCACCTTCGAGTGGAGCAACGATTCGTGTGTACGTCTTCCGCAGAGAACATATCACCGGTGTGTCTTCCTGGGGTGCTGCGACCTCCCTTGACCATCGCCGAAATCACAGAAGGGAGCAACTCGACCGACGAGGCGCAGAAAGCCGCCTTTATCGTGTCGGGATGGGGCAGCGACGGTAAGTTCTTATTCGGGGCACAGTCCATCACGTGAGGCCAGGGAAGCGACGGTGCATTCTCATACAAGGCCTGATTGATCACGTCAGGCTGATTTATCACGTCAGACTGATCTTTATGCTGTTGATTGGACGTCGGTCGTCCGACCGACGACCAATCAACATCGAGATCTTACGCAAACAAACCATTTAACGCAGAAACGTCAAAAATGCCTACGCGAGCGTCTGGCGTCTGGCACGGCAGTGACGACGGAATCTCTTTCGGGGGAAATAATGTGTGTGTCAGGGTTTTTCGGCTGAAATCGTAAGTAGTACGTATCAATATTGCATTCCAAGCGCTATGCAACAACTATTACGATAATTTTCCCTCGAAGTAAGCGCTCGGTCAAAATTTTACTGCTGACTGGTAAAAAAAACATTAAAACATCTCGATCTTTCAAAGAAATCAATTGTAATAATAATTAGGGATGCACCGGATATCTGGTCCGACCGGACATCCGGCCGGATATTTGAGATTATCCGGTATCCGGTATCCGGCCGGATATTTCCATGATCCGGCCGGATACTGTGGGAAATTGCGTTGTACAATCGAGGCGTTCTTACGTCTGTCTATAAAACCGTTTCAGGAGCAACGTGCCTTGCTATATTAGACTGTCGATGTGTCTGACAGCTCCAGGGTCTGTCTGGAACACTATTGTTTCATCTTAGTTCAAAAAACTTGAGGCATTACTTGCAAGGATTGGACTCAAGCTCATTGTGTAATGTAACAGTCAGCATATGCTCAGCCGACCATTTCGTGGCGCATCATCCTCCTATTTTCCAAACATTTTTATTTGTCTCAAATACTCTTGTACAAATTAATTAACCCTCTTAGGGGTTTTGTCGTGAGAAGGGGGGGGGAATGGTGCAACCCCGCTGAGGTTTTCCGAGGGTGTTGAGCTCATGTCGTGTGGTCATGAGGTACAACGAGAAACACGTTATTTTTTATCTTTGGGAATGCCATAGGAAATAGGTATTGCAAAACAACCTATATACTCGGATTCCTGAAGTTGAAAAGAATCGAGTGGTATAGATTTGGTGCAGTTTGCCCCTTATTTCATCTAAAGAGGGCGCAATGCAACGAACGCCCGACTTTTGCTACGACGGGCAGAGCGGCGTCGGCCGCGGAATGATGAGTCTGCAGTACGAGAACATGCCTAAAATTCAACTTTGCTTTGGATCTCAACTCGAAAAACGCTTTTAAGGTATCTAGGTTACGATTGTCAGTGAAATCGAGGTCACCCTAGGTCAATGGATTCAGATAACCTTGGGTAACCTAAGATGACCCTTATATGTTATTTGACAACAGCGTTTGTTAATTGAGATACTACATTTGACTCCGGCATCTATAACTGTATACAAAAAATGCTTCTACAGCTCCAAGAACGCATTGAAGCTGACGACTCCGCTTGACAAGGATTGGTCTAGCATGGCCTGGATCGGACTTCAGGGGTTAAATACAATCATGTGGTGTACATATAGACTCATAATTGATTGACCAACACTATGATATCCGTTCCGTTTCATCATCATTTATTCTTTGACGTTCATTTGCACTTAACTCACAAAGCACCACTTTCTGCTAATTTTTGACATTTGACCCGATGTGGAAAATCATCCGTTAACCTGAGACCTTAAGAAGGGATGCCAGTCGTGAGATCTCGTCACGTGTTTTTTTTCCGCACGCCGTTTTTTCCGCGACGCTCTAGGACTCAAGATGTTGAAATGGCTGGGGGGATCGTACCAACCTCCCTTTCCCCTATACGTCCGCCTTATGCAGAAGGCCCATACCGGCAAGTGTTAAGGGCATTGGCGCAGCCAAAGGTGGGCCTGGAGACCCGGACTTCCTCCTCAGACCCTCAGTTTTGGTGAAAAACATTACACATCGTCTTCCCAGCAGGCGGTTTTCGTATGATTTCAGTTCACACTGGGCTCCGGGGCCCCTCCTCAAGAAATCCCTGGGTGCGTCCCTGGTTAAGGGACAAAGTACTTCAGTGGACGCACCTTAGTATTTGTACAGAATGCTTCTCAAGCCTGATATTTGAGGTCTACCAAGGCGCTGTAATGGCATTCTGCGCATTTTGGAGCCTTTGCCCTTTGCCTTCAGACAGGGATGGTGATCGGTGATGTACGCTATGATCACTGTGTCCTTTAGTTGTTCTTTTTTTAGAATGAAACATGCGGAAACCTCGCAGTAACTCCTAGCGATAGGTGGGATGATTCACAAATTGCTAATATTCTTTTCTATTTCATATTTTCCAGTTTTTTCAGACCTTTCTTTTCCAGCGCAGTCATTTTTCGTCTCATTTTCCTGCAACAAATATCAAATAAAAATAGTTGTCCATAATATCCGGTATCCGGCCGGATATCCGGCCGGATATCCAGCACCCGATCCGGCATATCCGGTATCCGGCCGGATCACAAAAATCCCGATCCGTTGCATCCCTAATAATAATCAACATTTGTGACCTAAAGGGCCTAAAGGACCTAAAGGCAACTGACCCCTCTCAACCCTCTTCTGGCTACGCTACTGGCTGCCATTACTGAAAGCAGTGCCAGGTATTTCTCCAGGGCCTTTTCAAAATGATTTTGAGATCACGGGAGATCAGTGACCACACTTAACGTTCAAAAGGTTTGTTGCAAATATTACTATACCTTTCAAACTCCGACATATCGTCAAGCATGTTCCTGGACAACCCTGCAAAAAACTGACCATGTATCTCGTCAGATTCCTGCGAAATTAGCCAAAAAGTATTAGAAATATTCGTAATCGCACTGATGGGGTTCCGCGTCACCTTACAACTGATGTGGGGGTAGGTACATGCTCCGCTCCTATCTTCTGATTGGAGCGGACTAGAGAGATGAGCGAAACGGCATTCGATAGCCCCGGAGCTTCTTAACAAGATTTGCTACGGACAGTCTTATATATGACGTCAAAGTGAAGGTCATATTGGGCCATCCCAGATTTTCTCCTAATTTGCATCTGGCAGGCCCAAGAACCATTTCTATTTGTTTTAAACTTGGAATGTTTGCATTATCTATGCACCTAAGCTGATGCAGTCAGCCAATATACAAATATAAATCGTGTTTGACCCAGGCCAACTAAGGTCATCAGATCAGTTTTTCTGTCCCTTCGAGGGCTTCTTAATTTCTGCATTCTGTCTTGACCATTTCGAGGTTTATCTCACATGTGTTGTAATCGGCTAGTCTGATTAGCCCGAACTAAAAACTGCCCAGATCAACCTAGGTCACTGACCCAAGCAGCCTTTACGTTCAAAATTCCATTTATAGTAGCAAGAGCCGGAAAGACGTGGAAAGATGATCAAAACCGGAAAATTGCCGCTTGCCACAGTGATTATTACCAAACGCCTGAGTTAAAGGTCAACTTAAGTCGGTAAACTACGGTGACCTCGGGGCAGAAAAATGCAATTTGTAGGTAGGGTAGCTGGAATTGCATAACAGGTTGATTGAAACGAAAGAAACAGTACTGAAACGCTATCTATCGAAATTCCAGAGTTGGAGGTCAACGTTGACCAGTGACCTACTTGTATATATATATATATATATATATATATATATCTGTGTGTGCGTGCATGCGTGCGTGCGTGCTTGCGTACGTCCTTGTGCGTGTGCGTATGAGTGAGGGTGAGTGTTTATAAGAACGCATTATATCTAATATATATATATATATATATATATATATATATATATATATATATATATATATATATATATATATATATATATGTGTGTGTGTGTGCGTGCGTGTGTGCTTGCGTGCGTCCTTGTGCGCGTGCGTGTGAGCGTGAGGGTGAGTGTTTATAAGAACGTATTATACAATATATATATATATATATATATATAGAGAGAGAGAGAGAGAGAGAGAGAGAGAGAGAGAGAGAGAGAGAGAGAGAGAGAGAGAGAGAGAGAGAGAGAGAGAGAGAGAGCGTATGCAAAACCGGCATTTCAAAAAGATCAAAAAACGATTTGCAATCTTTCAAGCACGTCAGGACTCGGTGAACTGACTAGACATGAAGTTAGGGAGTAAGATACGGGCGGTTCGCCGTCAGATCGGAGAAACGCCTCATGGAGGGTGTCAACCACCTCTCTGGTCCGGGCACGGATAAGCCTCTCTACTACGCCCGGGTCCAACGTGGTGCAGCAGGCGGCCGTCCGAAGAGACGGGACCCTCTGCGCCAGGCGGCTCTCCGGAGTCGGAATCCTTTGTGACAGGCAGCTGTCCGGAGAGTGGGACCCTTTGTGGCAGGCGGCTATCCGGAGAGTGGGACACTCTTCGGCAGGCGGCTGTCCAGTCAGGACCCTTTGTGGCAGGCGGCTGTCCGGAGAGACGGGACCCTCTGCGCCAGGCGGCTCTCCGGAGTCGGAATCCTTTGTGACAGGCAGCTGTCCGGAGAGTGGGACCCTTTGTGGCAGGCGGCTGTCCGGAGAGTGGGACCCTTTGTGGCAGGCGGCTGTCCGGAGAGACGGGACCCTCTGCGCCAGGCGGTTCTCCGGAGTCGGAATCCTTTGTGACAGGCAGCTGTCCGGAGAGTGGGACCCTTTGTGGCAGGCAGCTGTCCGGAGAGTGGGACCCTTTGTGACAGGCAGCTGTCCGGAGAGTGGGACCCTTTGTGGCAGGCGGCTGTCCGGAGAGTGGGACCCTTTGTGGCAGGCGGCTGTCCGGAGAGTGGGACCCTTTGTGGCAGGCGGCTGTCCGGAGAGACGGGGCCCTTTGCCGCCGGCTTCTGAGTCCGCCTGCGTCTGTTCCAGGCGTGAAACACGGCACCGATCGGCTAATGGAGGTGGAAGTTCGGCCTGTTGACGGGTTCCTCTGTCGCCGGCACTTCGGAAGGTAGGCAGTTTTTTGGCAGGGGAGAGGGGCGGACCTGTTCCACCAGGGGAGGAGCTGGTCCTGGTCCAGGACCACCTGGACCTGTTGAACCGCGCGCGTCTGGCTGGGATCTGATGGTCTAATGAGCGGCTGGCCATTTTCGGCCCGGATTTTCGAACCGTTTCTCGGTTTTCCGGAGGAGAAGCGGTTCCAGTGTTGTGTCTCCAGTGTAGTGTGCCGCCGGGTTCGGTATTCCCGTGATAGAGCAGCTGCAGCTCTGTACCAGTGTGCCGCCAGGGTCGGTATTCCGGTGAGAGAGCAGCTGCAGCTATGTGCCGGCGTGCCGCCAGGTTCGGTATTTCGGTGATAAGAGCAGCTGCAGCTATGTACCGGTGTGCCGCCAGGTTCGGTATTCCGGTGAAAGAGAAGCTGCAGCTATGTGCCGGAGGACGAGGAGTCGACAGCTGCAGTGGCGACTCTGGTGGCCCTCTGGTCCAGGTCAGCGTGCTCTTCTCTTCAGACCGCATTTAAAAATTCATCATTTCTCACCAATGCATAAAACAAAGTTCACCGCGACGGAAGCAGTGGTTCGCATGCAGCGTTTATCAGTGCGTTTCCATCACTATCAACCCAGATCAGATCTGGTAAACATCGTTATCTGAGCTCATAACCAGCTGTCCGACTGGTACTCTATCGTTTCGGCTGTATGTCCATACCCATCCATCACCAGTTCTTCTATCTCCCACGGATCACCGGACCTTTCGTCGCCCACTGGTCCTCCCAACCCTCATCGAACCTTCTGTGTCCCACTGGTCTTCCCACTGGTCCTCCCACCAGTCCTTCCATTTCCCACTGGCTCTCTGGTGCCTAACTCGTGCTGCCACCTGTCGCCGGCCTTTCCATGCCTCGCCGGTCCTCCCATTCCCCGCACGTCCTCGCGCCTTCCACCGAAGCTGCCACGGGTGACCGGAGCGCTCCTCTCTGACCGGTGACTCGGGCCGCAGGATGCGGGCAGCGGTCAGTACGAGCTGGTGGGAGTGGTCAGTCTGGGCGGCGTCATCTGCGGCGGCAAGATCCCCGGCCTCTACACCAGAGTGCAGGCCTACACCGACTGGATCCGCCAGACGATAGGACAGTGAGCCGCGCCGCTCCGCTTCACCGGTGTCCAGTGTGTCCAGACCTTTGGTGAACGTCTAGTGCTACACGTCGTCAGAGCCATCAGTGTTCCCCCACGGAAAGAAAACGGCTCCGACGCTCACGGCACGCGCCGCGGCAGACGTCATGTGTTGTTCGCATAGGTTCGGAGCACACGTTCCACGAGGAACAGCAGTGTTTGACAAATGACCAACGGGCGCTTTAAGATTGAGGGAGTCTTAGGCCTATTTTCGGGGGGTTTTAAGATCGTATTTCACATGGATCCTGTACATGTTTCATGCAGTACTGAGGGACTTCCGTGAGTGAGTTGATTTCAGAGGCAAATATTGGCCTACGATCCAGCTGGGTGCTCCAGTCATCATCCAAAACAAGAGACTCCCAAATACGATCTTATTCCTCTTGAAAGCCGCACACATTCACAACCGCTTAACAGGCTAGTCAGAGTTCATTAGAAGGCCGTGCAGGGAGACAACGCGACCTGCCTGAGCGCGCCCAGCCCGGGCCGACACGCCGTTCAGCTCGGCTGCGGTCCGGCCGGATCGCCGCCGCCCCGAATACCCAGCACGCCGGAGCCACATCCGGCCAGGCCACTCCAGCCAACTTAGGCCCGCCCGCGCTCGGCGTCCGCCACATCCGGCCAGGCCACTCCAGCCAACTTAGGCCCGCCCGCGCTCGGCGTCCGCCACATCCGGCCAGGCCACTCCAGCCAACTTAGGCCTGCCCGCGCTCGGCGTCCTGGAACGCACTTGCAGTTCTGCTCTTCGCAATCAGTCACTGCTGCTCTTAAACGGCGACAGTCAGCAGGAGCCTCGGCCTCCTCAGACAGGGCCAAGATCTCATCAAATGGGTCAGGCGTCCACACCGTCCTCCAGTCGGCGGGAGGGTGGAGAGTGGGTAAGGTGCGCGCGGAGCTGGTCTAGAGCGGCGCCGACGAACTCAGGCGACGGTCGGTGAAGAACACGTGCCGCTGCCTGGCGCCGCCGAAAAAGGAGGCCACAGACCGCGTCTGCCCAACAGCGACATTCTCCCCTTCGTCCGGTTCCTCCCTGCAGAAGAGATCAATTTCACACGGGCTGCTGGACAAGCTCTGGGACTGAGACGGGAGGCGTGGGAGCGGGGTCGGCCAAATCCGACAGGCACGCCCGAGACGACCGATCATTCCGGTCAGTGCAAGATGTGCTATCGTGACGCGACGGCCGGCTTTGGCGCTCACCACTGGACGGCGGCGGCCGACTTGTCCAGGATGGTGGCGCACGTGGACCAGCTGAAGCGCACCAGGCTTGGGAACCCAAACACCGGGTCGGCGCCCGACGACAGGAAACGCTTCGTCTGCGGGTCTGACGTCACACAGGGTCAGCGGTCAGCGGCACGGCCGCCGGCTCCTGAGACCCTGAGACGCCGGCTCCTGAGACCGCCGCCCACCCGGCAGTCACAGCAGAGTGAACTGGCCACGGTCCACGGCACACACTGAGGGTGTACCGCGACATGTTACAGCTACGGCTGCATGTTAACCAGGTACCCGTGTCACCACGTGACGACCACGTGGAGATCGCATTCATAGGAGACATATGGCAGCAACAATCGCATCGGTCACTGATATCCAACGAGGAAGCCTTGACCGCGCTCTTCGACTGAGGGAATAAATCAACCAGCATTCATGCGCTCGACACAACGGGCGTGGCAGAAATCCACGAACGCTTCGGCTAGGTCATCCTATGGTGCAGAAAGGGTAAGAAATGTGGGTTAGTTAACTTCCACCTGCCCAGGCTCCTGGACTGTTTTCGGATACTGTCACGTGGGTTCGAAGAGCCCGGTACAGCGGCCTGGTGCCTCTGTACAGGGGTCCAGTTTTCTTTCTCCCTGCTTACATGGCACGACATGGCAGTCGTGATATCGTCATAACCATATCACTACATATCACATGATATCCCCCCTCAACCAGTCGCACGGGGCATATTAGTTCCGACCACGCCCGCCAGAGCACGGCCACTGCCGTTGCGCTGGCGCTGGACTGAGCGCGGAGATCTAAGACCAACCAGCGCCCGATCGATCACGCGCCGGCGCTGCTCTCCTAACGTCCTCACCCGACGGATAGCCGCTGCCCAGCATGTGAACGTCAATGTCCACCGTCTCGGGGCACCTCCACTGGAGGAGGGCGCGGTCGCGCACCACCTTGGCGCAAATGCTCGCCGCCGACACGGTGGGAAAGAGCGCATCCGCCTTCTTGCTGACGGTGATCTTCAGGCCGGGAAAGCGGCTCTCCAGCTTGGCCTGTGGACAGGGCGACCGCCGCAGAGCCGGCCACATCACGACACCGCCACGGACGGTCCTCGACGCACGCGCCGACAGCAGCCGAGGTCCGTCACAGCTTCACACAAACTGGCCATGAGCCGGACACCCAGCCGGGCGGTAATGATCGGCGGGACCTGTCTCAAGCAAGACGGGGACGCTGCTCCGTCTGCCCTGCCGGACCTGCCTGCGGTCGGCGGTGTTCAGAAGTCAGTCCTGACCACCTGACCACCCGACCAGGAGGGGGCGCCGGCCGGCCGGCACTCGTCTCACCTGGTACTTGTCGGGCGGGCCGACCCGGCCGGCACTCGTCTCACCTGGTACTTGTCGGGCGGGCCGACCGTGTCGACGAACACCTGCGAGATGTTGGCGCCGGCCGCCAGGCTGCGGCTGATCAGCGCCATGGCGGCGTCGTGCGACATCAGGTTCAGGTTGTACTTTGCCCTGAAACGGCCACCGTCCGACCCCGGAATCTGAATGGAAACATCGGAGACAGTGGCGGAAACTAGCGGCAGGCCAGGGCCATCAAGCTGGCAAAGCAGAATTGACTGCATCCCAGTCCCAGTGCAATCAACCGGATGACTCGTGCTGCAACTTGCCAGTAACAAGATTGTAAACATGGTGCTCTCTGCACTTCTTTGTCATAGCACTCTGCTGAACATTCCTCCTATTCAAAGCCAACTCGAATTGCAGTGACAATGGTGGTAAATGAAAGCTGTAAAGATGCACAGTAGCTATCAGAAGTCCCAATGCTCAATCTGCTGATAACAATGCTTAAGCATCAACATTACGATGTTGCAGGCAATGAGAGTATCATGCATCACATCATGGTGAGGTTTTCTATTCAAAATCATTATGCCAGGCAACTGATTCTAGTATATGCAGAAAACACTGGAAGTTTTCAAAAACTTGGTGTCTCAATACTCACTTTCTGAGCATGTTCTGAGAAATAAAGCTGGGAGAGAGGACCTCTACTTCCCAGCCCACGAACTCGGAGCTTTCATTTATCTGATCTAGCAGCTTCTCCCGCTCCGCCAGGCTCAACGTCTTGGAATCTGCACATTTCAGGGCCTTCAAGTCTTCCAGCTTGCTGATGGGGCAGTATGCACACCCATATACCATTGGTCCTGAGGACAGTAGCCTAATGTAGTCTAACGTAGCCTAACGTAGCCCAATGCCGTGAACATACCATAGCTCTAAACAGTTTCCCATGACTCAACAAAAGTCAAGCTGTCTGAGACACACCGCCAGGCAAACTTAGTGCCAGTCCGCTTTTCTGATTGATTAGATGATTGGTAATTACATACGAGTGTTGAGGCGACTCTGGAGAAAAGGGTCACTTTTGGCGCTTTGACTTGATCTGTAACGTCGCCGGTAGCCATAAGGTATAAAATACACACGTCACAAGACCACACGGTTCGGCGTAATCCATTGCCGTTTAACCCTATTCCCGGAGGGCTAGACGGTATGGCCGATTCCCGGCAGGGGGGGGGGGGCGGATTCGGCCCCCCCTGAGATCTCGAGAACTACTTGTTCGATTTCATCGCAACAAAAACCGGCATGAATTGATAGAATATGAATAGGGCTTTTACCATAGGTCCGCAAATCTGAAATTCTGAGAAAATTCATGGGCGTTCACAGGGTTTTGAAAATAGGAGGATTAGTTTTCTAACAACTGAATCAACAAAAGAGGCAAACACCCTTTTTTGGCTTCTGATAGTCATGTTATACTAAATAAGTACAAATCGCATTACAATGTTTGTATAATGTTAGCATAGGAGGTGCCAGGGACATGAAAAGGGGAACTGTCATGGTCACACGTTTCTTAGATCAACTTGTGACCTTTGACCTTAAATGACCTCTAGTGACCTTGGGGTCACTTGGAATGATCTCGTGTGCATTTAATATTGTCTGTGAACGTTTTCAATCATTTGAATTCACTCTATTTAAAAAATTTCATTTTACGGCTTTTGCGATATACGGTACGCGCACTGACATTTTAGGTCATAGCTCCGTGACCCGACCTGATATCGAGCTGAAACTTGGTACACAAGCAGAAGGCACCCTTGTAGGTCATATATATTCCGGGTTTGGCATTAAAAAAACGGCACGGAAATTATTGCAAAAAAAAAACAAATTTTGACTTTTGACCTTGACCTGACCTTGTAAAATGACCTCAGATAAACAAAATTACATCTGCACATTGCTCAACTATTTAGCTATATATCGATATAAACTTTTAAGTTCTGGCTTTAAAACTCTATTTTTGGCAAACACTTTCCTTTTACCCTCAACATGGCCAAAAATGGCATGAGGTGCCTCCCAAAAACGTTTTCTGGCTCCGCCCCTGAGCAAAATAGAATTGTGAAATTTTGTCACAGCACGTAGAAAGAACAGCCAGGAAAAGTCAGCAAGTTTCGTGAAGCTGCATTAAAAAGCCTGGAATTGGCAAGCAAAAAACCCGAGGGGGGGCGGATTCCGCCCCCCCCCGCCGGGAATAGGGTTAAAGTAGCCAGGGTTTAGAGTACCCATAAACAGGTGACTGATTTTCGTGACAGACATGGGGGGGGGGCATTAACCTTATTCCCGTATGGGTGGGCTTCAGAGACGTTGCGTGGGCTCCTGTATGGGTCGGCTCCCTTTCTTTTTTCTGCTCGCTTTTTGCAGGTTTTGGGAGGCAGCTTTACGAAACTTTGCCACTTTTTCTGTTTATCCTTCCTATGTACTGTGCATATCTCATAATCTCATTTTACCCCGGGCAGAACCGAGCTGCGTTTTTGGAAGGCATCTCAGGCTATTTTTGGCACCGTTGAATGTAAAAGAAAAATGGCTGCCGAAAATATTTTTATTAAGACTGAACTTAAAACTCTATGACTGCAATGATCAATAACTGGGAAACATTACAAAATGTAAGGGGTATATTTATTATATATTTATTATATATTATATTACCTTGCACCCCTTACAAGATTTCTAAATATTTATAAAAATGCAGTTTACCTTATCCTGAACCAATTGCCTTTTGTTGCAATCAAAAAGGGCATGGGAATAAGGTTAAAGACCCCACAGTTACTGGAAGGTGGCATAATGCCCCAGTCAAAGTCAGCTTAGGTAATGAGGGGATGGGCATCCAGAAATGTGTCCTTGTCAGCTCATGTGTAAAAATTTTCTCACTGGGCACCTTTTGCCCCATGCTCCCTGCCTTACAATTCCTGTTCCCTGTCCCTGCCTGTGTTTCACTGACATGGGGAGGCAGAATGACAAAGCAGGCTGATACTGACTGCCGAGGCCACAGGTGGACCCCGGCAGCTGAAGCACCTTCACCTGAAGTCTGCTGGACATCACATCCAGGCATGCTACACCAAAGATGAGGAAGATGCTTTGAACATGAAGATGCTCTCTCTCTCTCTCTTCCCAAAAAAGACAAAAAGGTCATTGGCATCAAGGTGCCTGCACATGAGGTGTGGTCAAGTCCCTTGTTAAGATCATATGCCACACCATAAACACATGTAAAATGTGGACAGAAAGCTTGATGACATGCCACTGTTGCAATGTCTGCACTGAGGAGGGCTCTACAACTAATAAGTGTAACATATATGACTGCTAATATCTGTGAAAAAGGGCAGTGTCTTGCTCTGAGCTCTGTACTTTAAAGTACAGCATATATTTACTGTACTGATGGCCAACATTAAGCCAGATCACTTAAACATGCCTAAATTACATGAGAATTTAATGGCATATTCTGGTCCTCTTTATCTTTGTCACATTTGCACTGTAGGGTGTAAATGTGAGATACATGAAGGGAGTAGAACACAGTTCCCTGTGTCATATTTACTAAATGCACAATACCAATATCTCCAATTACTACTGTATCAATATGCAAATCATTAACATGAATGACAAAATGTAATCATTCACTGCACTTGGTCCGGCACAATCTTGCATTTGCTTCCTTGCAGTCACAGTACAGCTATATTGTGTGAAATGCAAAATGGTCTGACAAAAATGCTGTGTGGAAAACTTTGGAAATGACAAAAAACGTCACAAATTCATTCCAATGGTCTGGCCAACATTAAACCAGATCTCTTAAACATGCCTAACTTAAATGATAATTTAATGGCCTATTTTGGTCCTCTTTATCTGAACTGCATTGGAACTTTCACTGATCTTGCATCTTATAATTAACACTCATTACTGCATAATGAATTATCTTAAACTACCACTTATGACCTAGAAGCTGACATTTTTAGTTGTGGTACTAAGGGTCAAAAAACCTTACCCAGCACTGGTCCTCTTCCAGCTTCATCAATTGCCCAACATGCATGGCTCAGATTTGCATATATATGGCACAGCTGAGGAGATGATGCATGTCCCAGTGTTCCTGCCAGTACAGAAATCTTGGAGTTTGGCATCAAAATTCATTATAATGGTCCGATGAGCCACTGCAAAGACACAAAAACAAAGTCACACAGAGAATGGTCCAGAACAGGTTGCAGTACAGTTGCTTAATAACTTACAGATGATTCAATCAATGCATCGGTTATGAACATGCACCCACATTTAAGGGCCACTTGCACATTTGGGCGCAATTCTTCCCACACAGGAGTTACACACAAAGTTCTGCACAGTAGTTCAGCACTCACAAGCGAGTTCAACTATCACCCTACGTCAACACAATGCACACCACATACCAATGCACAACGCTCAATCACGGATGATGCTTGTCCAGTGTTATTAGTACAATTAGCAGCCCGTGGGCCGTTTCCCGTATCCGTGGCATACGGCCTTGGACCGTATCGTCGTAACCAAAAACTGCGCGCCATGGTGCGCAAGATAGGAATCATAGGCGTCATTTGAAAAATAATCGCGAAGAACAGTTTTAAAAAAGAGACGTTTGTCAAGGCACCGACTGGTGATATTCAAATCCAGCAAAGGATTCGCAGACCCTTACGATTTTTTTTCAGAATTGGTACATAGATAGTGCAATAAATCGTGGTGTTAATCGTTTCTCTTTACATTCCAGCCTGTGACCTCTGCCGATCAAGTAGGCGGGGCCGCGGTAACTCCTACACAGGTAGAGGGGGGAGAGGGGAGGGGGGCAAAGAAACACTGAACCAATTCTTTCCCGTCAACTCTAATATGATCAATATCAAATACCAAAAAAAGTTGGAGATGGCCGCTCCCCTGCCTTTCCTTTTCCCCGTGCCCTTCCAAGCAGGGATGTGGAGCAGGATCACGGTGAGGCGCAGGGACGGACAGAAGATTTCGCCGGGGGGGGGAGCGAATGGTCAGCGCGGGACCCCCTCCCAGCCGGGCCCCCCAGTTGTTGCTCCTCATGTATGAAAAAGTCTGATCTGCTCGAGTTCAGGCTGAAACAGGTGCTGTAATTTTGCGTTTTTTTGCCGTGTAAAGTGACCGAAGAAATTCAATAGCGTCACCCCATTTAAGACAATTTCGCATTTGCTCCCCTACATAATGGCCGAAATATGACAACAACGCCGGAATTTTAGGCTGCTGCGTCCCTTTCCCTGCTTAAAATGTCGTGTCTGTATCTTCTCCATGAACCTCTCTGCCCCCTCATAGCTTACTGGGGTCTTTTTTGCTAGCTTTTTGGTGGTCCCGGGCCGTCTGCCGTGTCAGGGTCCCTGGTGGTCTCAAGTTCCATTTACAGTTTCATCTGTCCCTCGGGACATCTCAGGTGCTGCTTTGGCAGTTGCAGGGGCACTTCAGACAGTTTCATGGACCCATCTGTGAGCTTCAGGAACATTTCAGCCATCTCGGGTTCCCTCCTGACGTCCCTGCGGAATTTTCGCCGTCTAAAAAAACCCTTCAGGCAGTAACAAGCGCCTTCTGTAAGTTCCCTACCGTTACAGAGGCGCCCCTAGCAATGCTTTAGGTCTTTTGGCCATTTCAGAAGCCGTCTGGATGTCTCAAGGCTTAGAAGTTTCAGAGACCTCTTTGGTCGCCTCAGTGGATCCCCTGTTGTGTTAAGTGTCTTTTTGTCGCCTCTGGAGAACATTTTTGCCGTCTCAGGCACCCTCTGGCAGTTACAAAGGACCTTTTGGCGATTTCAGGACCCCTGTGTAGTGCCATGGGCTCTCTAAACGCCGCCGGTAGGCTCTATGGCTGCATCAGGGGTCTGCCTCTGTTACAGGGGGTATATTTGGCAGTCTTAAGGCCTTCTCACCGTAACAGGGGCCGGCCTCTCTGGCAGTCTCAGGCGGACATTTTCTGTGCCAGAAACCCGCCTAACACATTCGTGGGCAGGAGCGCAGCCAGCCCAAAGTTTCGGAAGGTGCGTGACCAATGGTGAGCCCGTATCCTATGAGTGGGCCTCCTGAACAAAAACAGTCAGTGAAAATTTGACAGCAATGGACACCTGCCGTTCCTAAACGCTATTGGTTACAACCAGCTGGCTCTTCTCTGATTGTCAATGATGGCGCCAAAAACAATTTTTTATTGAGGGCCTCCACAGCTGCCAGGGGGCCCCCCTCCAGCCTGCAGAGGGGCCCCACAGGCCTGTGGAGAGCCCTTACAGAGGGCTCTCCACAGGCCGGTAGGGGGTTCTGGCGGCGGCAAGGGCCGCTGTGTGTCAGCAGGGCCCCTTCATGCCGACAGGGGCCAGCTACAGGCAAGCAGGGGGCCCTTCCAACCAGCAGAGGGCTCTTATAAGTTTCCTGGCCCATCTGACCCCAAGATTCTAAACAAAGACAAGTTCAAAGAGCTTTGGTTAGGAAAACCTTGAAACATTTTGCAGTTTCAAAACTGGAGTACCACAAGCCCGGTAGTGACCTTCATATGAGAACTCTGCATCACCCTACAAGTTAGCTTGTTCTATGCTACACATTTCCATGAAATGTTGCACAACATTGCAAAGGCCGTCATCTCCACACCAGTCATCAGAACGTCACACAGACGCCACCAGTTAACGCGCTCAGCTGAAATCTACGTAAAACCGCCAAGGTTAAACTAAACAAATGTTGCATTGTTGCAAGAAACTACTATCTAAGTTGTACCTACCAGCAGTTTGTTGCAAGAAAATTCGTTTATCTATCTGGCCTCTCCAAAAGTCAGTTTATTCAGCTCGCGTTCTAAAAGACATTCCAACAGGAACCAGAAAATCGGAAATGCATACTTCACCTAGGATGACCTAGCACGAGGCCAGAGGCAATCCATTTTTCCTCTCAGGTCATGCTGATACGCAATGCAAACTACAGTCACCATACATTCCAAACACACCGACAATACGGCGGCAAAGTAAAATTAGCCCAACCCCTTAAGATTTTCCAAGACTGCAAGAGACTGAACGAAGGCAGCATCACGAAATTTTATATACCTTTTGTTCCATCATTCTTACTGTGGAACAAATTCTCTCCGCGAGGATCAGCAGCCCACCAGTCGGCAGGCAGAGCGTTGGCCGGCAGAGCGAGAGAATCCAACGATCACTGTTCATGGAAATTTCCCCGCCGCACGGTCAGGACATCGCGGGTCGAGGATCGGCGGCCCACCCGTCGGCAGACAAAGCGAGAGATGCGAGAGATTCCAACGATCACCCTTCATGGAAATCTCCCACGCCGCACGGCCAGCCCGAAACTTGGATCCGCGAGGGCAGTATAAAAGCTCCCGCCCACCGGTAGGGCGGGCTTTCGGCATTCGGCGTTACTTGAGCTCAGACTGTGACACCGACCAACTACTGTGACGCGGCTTCTTCCTCCCGTTGGAACCATGTAAGAGCACCGCTAAATTCCGTTCTGGCTGGGCCAAAATGGAACATTGTAGGATTGTAGAAATTTAGGCAGAAAACTTCTTCATCAAAAACTTTATCTTGTAATACGTAGTTGGTAGGGGTTAGGTCCTTTTTGGTCGAGGTAATCTCCGTATGTAGTTCTGTCGGGTGTAAATAACAGAGCTGTAGTCCTTATCGGTTAGATCTGGCCTCAGTGTCTGTCCCTTAAAGTATCTTTGTTGACGGCACGCTACCGCCTGTGCATTTAGTTAGAAACGGTTATGGTATCTGAACAATATACCAATGTTGAATTTTACCTCACATTGACTAAGGACTGGGGCTGGAAACCCCCCAGGCCATGAGCAGACGGTCGAGGACGAGATAAAGCACAAAGAAAAACCAAAATATTCCCATATTACACGAGGTGTCAAACTCTAAAGCTCTGGTCAGGTCAGGGGTCCGACTAGGTCAGGTTAAGTTGACCTATTTTCATAAAAGTTAAGAGTCCCGTAAAGTTTTGAAAAATAATTAAAATAAAAAATTTAAATATTAAAAATATTTAAAAAAAAACTTTTTTTTTTTTTTTTTTTTTTTTTTTTTTTTTTTACCCCCAAAATAAAATGGAAAACATAAAAAAAAAAAAAAAATTAAAAAAAAAAAAAAAAAAAAAAAAATAAAAAAACCCAAAAAAAAAAAAAAAAAAAACTGCACATGAAGTGATACAAAGCACAAAAAATTAAAAATGCGTGTTTTGGGAATAAACTGACTCTCGCAAATAAAGCTCCACCAACTGTGTAGACTGATAACAACTGAATTTATCCAAAATTTAAGCATGAAACGTCATCACAAGAACCACTAGGATTAAGAAATAGCACATGGAAAGGCCCATGTCGCAAAATAAAAGTACGCTAAAATTACTTTCAGTTAATTTCATACCCCGTTCGGCTACGGCACCCGCCGGCAGTCGGTGCGAAACTCGCCGTGACTTTAACTTAACGTTTCGACGTATATATTTAAAAAAATGGAGAAATTAGGCATGTGTCGTCATCTGCGGACTTTAACCTGTTCCTTGGTGCCTTTACCTAGACTTAATTAATCACAGCCTTTGAGGTCCAGGCCGCTTCTCGGTTTCATGCAGTCGGCTGCGAGGAAACATAGATCGGGCGTAAATGGCTTACATATCATCTACTATGCTAAAGCAAGACGTGTGTGTCCGGCCGAAACATTTGTCATGCGCCCAGGCCTAACCGTACGGAGTTGGAGGCTGAAATTCGCGCAGGACGCAGGTACGGGCCCAAAGGGGTGCAGTGTCACGTGACGGCTCGGTACGGTGCGCCGCGAGCACGCGGCGCGCGAGACAAGTTTCCTCCACCACAGAAACCTATGGCACATTTCGTCTCCGCAGAGGCTGCCCAAAAGACGGCAACGAGGGCCAGGGAGACCAAAGGACGAACGAGACCGCCCTCCTCGAACTCGGTGCGCATCCCGTCGCCCGGTAGTAAGAGGCATTGCCGCAGCGTCAGCAGCGGCTATATCAGCATGCCTCCTGCATGGCCGCCACCCGACAGCAGAAGGCGTCACCGCAGCGGCAGCAGCAGCTGTCGCAGCATGCCGCCGACATGGCCTCTGTCCGGCAAGGGGAGGGGAACAGCGTGAAGCCCAGCGTACCGCTGACGCCGAGAGCCACGACGAGGAGCGCGAGGAGCTCCACTGGGCGGCGCCATAAAAGATAGTGCTGCACTATACCAGACGGACCTTTGTGGCGCCGCCTGAGCTGCAGATACGCCGACTGACAGCAGCACTGGACAGATCACAAACACTGGCTGATGCGGACAGACAGAGGCGGAGAGTTCGCTGTAGGGGCGGGGTAAGATGAGACGAATGCCACCGGCCACGTACAGCATTGCAGCCCGTATTGCACCAGCGCGCGGCGGAGGAAACGTGCATGCTCTCGCTCATCCCGGAGTAAATGTGAGTCAGATTTCATGTTACCTACTGAGACAGTAGCGCAGTTGGACTCTTTCGCACAAAAACCACCGATAACGTCCCACTGGACCTGACTTCCGAGTCCGGGCGACAAGAAGACGTGTCTGTGGCGTCTATCTGTGACGTCTGCCACCGCTGGAGACAATCGGCGTCGAGTAGCCTACCCGGAGACTGCAAGAAGAGGACGGCGAGGACCAGGGAGACAAAAGAAGAACGATGGAAAACGGCTCTCTTCGAACGGGACGCGCATGGCCGCCGCCCGCCCACACTGCCGGTTCCCGGCAGGAGAGAAGAAACGCAACGCCCAGCGCGCCGCTGACGCCGATCGTCACCGCGAGGAGCGCGTGGAGCTGCGCAGGGCGGCTCAACAAAACGTAGTGCTTCACTATGCCATACGCACCTTTGTGGTGCCGCCTGAGCTGCAGATAAGCTGAATGCCAGAAACACTGGACATATCCCCGACAGAGCGCAATGCGAAAAGACCGGGGCGGAGAGTTCGTGGTAAACGCGGGGCAACATGAGACCAATGCCACCGGCCGCGTACAGCAATGCAGTCGGTATTGCACCAGCGCGCAGCGGAGCAAGCGCGCACGCGCTTCTCTGTCATACTAGCTTACGCCACAGAAAACATTATCAACTGCTACCGCTTTATTAATATGACGCATTACGTTCATGTGCGATAACAGGGGCATACAACAATGGACGAAGTATTTCCAAAACATCCCACTTCACCGAATCCGATAAATCACAGATTCCGTTCCGTTTTCAGCTTGCTGGGTTCCCGGTCTGATCCTGTGATGCGGTCGAAACGTTTCCTCTTGTACTTCTTCTTTTGGCTGAAATAGGGGCGAAGCCACGTCGTCAGAGGCTACCAGTCTTCGATTGTAATAAGCAACGAGAAAGGACCGAAGAGCACAGTACACCATACAGCAAGTCCTCCGTTATGAAACATTTAAAAGAAAAGACAAAAGACAAAGTCCAATACTGTCACAGAAACGCACTCTGTGGAATTCAACACGTCTGAGCAAGGCTGGAGAGACACATCCACCACATGACGACCATTCTAGACACAAACATGGCGACTGCGACATTTCCTGCAAAGGTCAGCTGAACTTGCCATATCCAATGCGCACTTCAGACGAGTGGCTGACGATTTACGAGACACACGACTTCACTCGAGCCGTGGACGCCTAGCCCATCAGGCTCTGCAGCCTCACTCACAAATTATGCCCACTTCAAATATCTAACCTAGCAAGGCAATTCCCGACAGCACTCTGCACAAAGAAGTCAGTGAGTCCATACGCAGCCCCGATGCGTCTCGATCCGCTCCATATCCTGACACCTTTTCGTCTCCACGCTGTTCTTATTCTACCCCCTGGACGGGATAAGGACTGACGTTTCTTGCTCCTAGCAGGAACTGCAAATTACGTAATTCCGAACGTTGCACGTTAGGAATGACAATTTACCTACTTTTCGTCTAAACTGCATGTCAATTTAAGATGTGAACATGCGGAGAGTGGGACATACACAAAACGACAGATATAAACTCGGTCCTCAGTACTAGCCCTCACGTGGCTCTGGCCCTCTGCCCACCCGCCCCTCCGAATCCTGTGCCACCCACGGCTGTCCTATGGTCCTCACGTGGTCCTGACGCGCGGCTCGATCACGTTGCGCCGCTGCAGCGATTTGAAGCGCTCCTGCAGCGGGTCGCCCTCGGGCCGGACGTTGCGCAGACTGCCGGGCAGCTCGTCAGTGAGCGCCAGATCCAGCGGCGCCGGCTCGTACCGCTGCCGGCCGAGCGTCAGCGGCCGCGCGGCCCGCTCGCTCTGGCGCTGGGCGCGCTGCGCCTGCCGCTCGGCGGTGCGCGCCGCACGCTCCCGCAGCTGGCGACTGATGACGCGCACCCTGCGGCATCGGGACGGGACGGGCTCAGCCGCGGCCGCCTGAGTGCACGGACCGTCACAGAGGGGACAGCCGGCCGGGTACCTGAGCAGCGCGGACCGTCACAGAGGGGACAGCCGGCCGGGTACCTCAGCAGCGCGGACTGTCACAGAGGGGACAGCCGGCCGGGTACCTCAGCAGCGCGGACCGTCACAGAGGGGACAGCCGGCCGGGTACCTCAGCAGCGCGGACTGCCACAGACGGGAGAGCCGGCCAGCTAATACGGCCCGACTAGAATCCGCACCGGCCAGCACCATGTGTGCTTACGCGGGTTACGTTGTGCAAGGACCAAGGAGTACCCGTGACCACGGAACATAAAACGGCAAATATCGAAGGAACCGTTGGCCCCACACGGATGTATAACAACAACATGGATGTATAACAACCCATGTCTCACACTCCCAGCGAACAACCATTTGAATCGTCATCGGTAAAAATCGGCAGATAACTTCAGCTCAAAGGAGCAGTCCTACTCATATCATGTGCCTGTGCCGACCTTGTACGGTTGTGACGGGCCGTGGTGTAAAACAGGTCAGGACGTGACCGACTGCCATATCTTGTGCCAGTACCACTCAGCAGTGTCCCGTTTCAGACCTGACGACTACGAACCTGAACACCTCATTTTCGCTGCGTCGCGTGCTGATTTTAGCGAGCCTCTCTCGCTCCGCCACCTTTCGTTCTCTGATTTTCCGCCGCTGCTTCTTCGTTTTTGGTTTCGGCACTATCCGCACGATGGGACCGGTGGCCGGTTTGTCGTCATCTTCGGCGTCCTCCTTCTCGTCCTCCAATCCTCCCGACATCTCCTTTATCCAATCCGCCTGAGGATAGAGTGCTCACGTTGCACGTACGCCAAATATGAAAACCACACACCGAAGTGTGACACAATTCTTCGGCCCACGCCATCGCCAAAGCTTATAACGCGAAATAAAATATGGAAGCGTAACGTGTGAAGGAAAAGTGTAAACATGTGTAGACACTGCACTGTTCTATAATAAATAGTAATCTTGTGCTGAAAATCATCTGCAGTGATTTCATCCGTCATCTAATCGCACACAGCTCAAGTCACATTCCCACCCCGATAACCTCCCGAAACAAGAAGGAAAATACTCACAAACGGAAAATGAATGCACGACACAACATTCAAAACAAATGAAAAAAACACCAATGGCACAGCTGCGGGCAGAGGTGCGCCTTCCAGCCGGGCCAGGACGCACCTCGGTGGGCCGCGCCGACGGGAATTTGGCCGTGGTCTGTCGCTCCCAGCGCTGGAACTCGGCTTCCTTGCGCTGCTCGGCCAGCACGGCCTTCTCCAGCAGCTCGGTGTGGTCCCCGGCCTCCGGGTGGTACGACTGGCCTGCGGAGCCGGTGGAGGCGGCGGCACGCCGGCAGCGGTCAGAGCAATGGCCGAGCCGGGCGCTGTGCGCGATTATACACGACCAGGGAGCTTAACCACCTCGATCAGAGCACCGTTGCGCCGGGAATAGCGTGAAAAACGGCGTTGATCACGTCTGCTGTACTTCTGTATCGTGAATATTATGAATGGATGAGCCACAGGCGCCGGGCCAGACAACAGGAAAAACACAACATTCTATCTCTTGCGGAACATTACGATCAGTAATAAATGGCCGCGCTCCTCGCGTTTTCCGCGCCCAAGTAACAATCGGCAAACACCTGAGTCCGTCACCACCAACGGCACGCAGCGCTGGCCGGCGCCTCACCGGGGTGCGGCGCCTCCACGGCCGGCAGCAGCGACGTCTTGACGCGCATGTACAGCGGCCGGCGCACGCGGCCCTCCATCCGCGAATGCCGCAAGTGCGTCACGCCCGCCTCCGCCCAGTCGTCGCCGTCAGCTGAGTACAGCAGAACAGTCACAGGGGTGGGGAGCAGCCCTGAGATCTCCCGCAGACATTCACTGGAGGGGACCTATGTAATCTCATACTGGCTAGTGCTGGGCAACTTGCAACACAGGCGGAGCATGTACTGCCACGTCCAATTAAAGCGTTGTCAAGATTTATGTTGTTTGGATTCCTTACAGCTAGCCAATGGTTGGTGTTTCTTTTCACAGCAAATGAAATGGTTATATACTTAAAATTAACCAAGCTGATGCATAACACAAGGGACTGGTGGACAGCTTAGCTGCTCTGGGTTGCAACACACTAATCTATCTGTATACATGTTATGGTTTGTTGATGGATGTGAAACTCGAGGCACCACAATTTTTCACAACTATTTAACAACTAACGGCTTTCATCATCAGCCCATGGGTCCTTTGGAGGCTGTTTCTTCTTGGCAGCTAGTTTCTTCTCCTGGTCTTCATTCACAAGAATGGCCTTAATTTGTCCTTTTTCTATTTTCTGAACTGTTTTTGCCTTCACAAACGCAGGTCTTTTATCCTTAATAAAATGTCTGAAAGACATAAAAACCTTAATTATATAATGCCACTTAATATCCATTTGATTTTGGAAAGCAGACTTTATTGAATATTGACTAACAATTAAAACACGAAACAGAAGCGTCGCATCACTCCAGACCCTGAAGACCCTTAGAACATGAATGAAATGATACAAGACAATAAAACTGGCCGCTCCATATCATCACACTATTTGGAAGCAACTGTTCACGAGACCCAACACTTATTCTTAGGGCAAGCAGAACTCACGTTTTGACTGGAACTTTTGCTCCGGGTAGGCCCTTTAGATTTTGGAAACACCTAAGATTGTTCTGGTCCACCTTCGGTTTTCTTGGTCGCTTTTGTTGCAGAGAAATGTCGGATTCAACCGTTTCTGGCTTGCTGTCAATGATGAACATCTCACTGCTCCCTTTCTCTTCTAGCAATCCACTGGAATATGGGAAGGACAGCACAATTAGTGCCAATTACACCACGATGAACAAAGACACAGTAGCGTGTTCATTTCAATGTGAGCATAGCTGGCTTGATTCCAACAATTAGTGTACAAAACACAGCTTCAAACACCCAAAGAATTGTCCGAGTTTCCGGTGTTTCTTAAACGACCAAGGCCAAGCAGATAATTTTTGACCTAAGGCTTTCAACGCCTGTGGAAGCTGAACATTCCAGCTAAGAACTGTCTGGAATGTCCAACCACATGACGAAGGATCGGGAAAGATATCTCAGTTGGAAAAATACATCCCCCGACGTCAGGGGACACCTCTGGCGGCAGGTGAATGAGCGCTATTTGACATATGGCACCTGATACACAGTCGCCAGATATCTTGACTTACTATCGAGGTTCAGCAAAAACCAGCTATGCTTACAACCTGAATGCCAGGGATCATATCATGTCCATTTTGGTATATGCCACGTCGCGGAAATCTTGCTCTTGTTCGATACCCAAAAAATTTTGATCAGTCATTTTCGACGCACCCGGTTCCCGTAAATTCGTACGCCGCGCCGCTGTGGGCGCGAGGCCGGATGGCCCGAAACTGTGCTTGGAAATCGTAAAACCGAAGCTGAGAAATGCGTATCTTCTGTGATGGTAGTCAACCTAGAAATGTTTGGGGAATGCTGCACCGATATTTTTTCTTCGTATTCTGGCTAGGAGTGGCTGAAAATGAGCTCTAATTACGAACAACTACGAAATGATTTTTTTTCAGCGGGACCCAAGCGTAGTTAACAGTGGAACAACATGCAGAGACAGACAGACACTCCTTTATTTCCCTCAAATATATATATATATATATATATATATATATATATATACATGTATATATATTTTTTTCCCGTGGATGAGGTCTGCAGAGCACAGTTAGTGCCACGTTAGATGCAAAACAGAGTAAGTTATTTTTCAATATGGCATCTAACTTACCCTTGCTGTATGTATGTCGGGATTTTATATAGCCCACGAGATACCTCCTTCATATTCCACTCACTTATTCTCCAAGATGTATACTTTCGCACTATGATCGTCATTCTTGCCTGTTTCAGCCCTTTTCAGAAAAAACGGAATATTGTTTGTACCGCGCTCGCTTCTCTTTGCGCACGCTTCGCGACATTTTACGTCTAGGCAACACGCATTGTACTTCTGCTGATAGAAAGCATAGAGATGGTTAGATCAAGTTTAAACATCGAACCATCGTGTTCTAAATAGTTCAACAAATATTTAATCAGTAATGAAAACGTTTGATTTGATCTGACTGAAACAGCTGCAGACCATGGCCTTGTTTCAGGGGAGCCCGTGTCATGTTAGAGTGGCGTCAGGTACGGTTATGTTTCGAACGTGGAACGCATCACCTGCTCATTGGTCGTGCGGTGCTCGCCGTGGTCGAAGAATCATTCTCCGGCGAGAGGGTTTTGATTTTGTCTGTGCCAATGGTGGTGTAATAGCAGTTAAGCCACGAGACGTCGTCAA
The DNA here is from genome assembly GCA_030062745.1 of Capitulum mitella. Taxonomy (NCBI): domain Eukaryota; kingdom Metazoa; phylum Arthropoda; class Thecostraca; order Pollicipedomorpha; family Pollicipedidae; genus Capitulum; species Capitulum mitella. Next base: position 31,748,263 of record CP099845.1, on the reverse strand, counting down.
GTTTGCCGAAATTACATTGAACGTCAAGCTGAATGCCGCAGAAAAGGAAACGTGCACTGAAATGGCCAGACCGTTCTTGATGCATTTGACACGAAAGTGGGCAGCAAATTATCAGCACTGTCATAGGTTCGTCAAGAAACACCAGCCCTAGCCAGATGCTACTTTCGAAACGCCAGCAATACCAGCAGCACATGAAAAAACTGAAACAGAAATAGATCACCCAGCTGCAAGCAGGAGCGACCAAAAATCCCGTACCACGAGTTTGCAGCCAGCACCAAGCATTCCCAGACGCAATTTCTCAAACGTCACCATTCATCCAACAACCTCCTGGATGCAACACGCACGCGTGCACAATCGGAGGGCCGAGATGACCTAGCCTGCGTACTCAAAAGCGTCACCGAAACGCCTACCAGGCCTACCAAAGTGTGGCGGCTACCGAAGAAGCCAACGGACTCCCGACAGATACTCTGATGACGACGCGTTGGTTGTGTTTATAGAAGGCAGGCACACCAAGTACACATACGAATCCTTTCCAATGTCTACCAAGGGCCAGAACGTCGATATATATATATATATATATATATATATATATATATATATATATCGGATTATATATATATAATCCGATAAATATGCTATAAATATACATAAATATATATATATATATAATCCGATAAAAATGCTATAAATATATATATATATATATATATATATATATATATATATATATATATATATATATATATATATATATATATTTGCCTTACAACATGGGCCGCCTAGCAAAGTGCAAATGGCTTAAGGTGTAATTGTGGATGAATTTAAGGCTGAGATGCCAATTCAATCGTTGCTAAATCCACAGACGAAAGAATACTCCGGGGTTATTTGCTTAAACATGGGCCGCCTAGCAAAGTGCAAATGGCTTAAGGTGTAATTGTGGATGAATTTAAGGCAGAGATGCCAATTCAATCGTTGCTAAATCACACAGACGAAAGAATACTCACACACCGGAAGCAGGTGATCGAGCAAACTGGAGAAGATCAGACAACTCTGAACGTAACGTTAAAAAGCAAATGAGGGCTTGGTGGAACAACAGAACAAAGCTTAGACAGTCTGAAGTCAGGTGGTAACCTAAATATGCAAATGTTTCAAACGGCGACAGAGCCTCTTCAGATGACGACAGGAGAAATGTTGTGCGGTAAAACCCGGCGCCGGCTTCCGAGAAGTTTTGTAGGCGCTCGAAAGTTCCTAACCAATGAAGCTTGAGTGCGTCACGAAAACCTTCGAAAAATTCATGCAGGAAGAAGAATATTGGCTACAGCTTGACGGAGCACGAGGCAGCGGTAGGAGATGTGAAGGCTGTCCTGAAATACGAATTGCAGCTAACTTTAGTAGACAACAAAGGAGCGGATGCTCTCACAGACACAGGATGTGCACACGTCCTTCAGCCGTGTGGCGTAACCAGGATTTTCTTAAGGGGGGGAGCTAAGTATGACCTGAAATTATATGAAAACCGCCCCTGGCAAGACCATATGCAATGGATTTCACAAAAAACGCGGGCCTAAGCGGGAGAGGGGGTGTGGGCCCCCCGGGCCCGCCCCTTGCTGCGCCGGTGCGTAAAACCCTCCAGTGCCAACAAAGTGACAGACGTTAGAGACCGGCCCATTTCGCAAAAGGGACTGAAGGATGGCCTGAGCACACGTCATGCATGAACACGATTTTCTGAGTGCGTGGTGCACACTGGTTACCGGCTGGAGGTGACGACATGGCGGGTGTCTGGAAGCAGAGAGCAAACCGCCATAGAACAAAGAAAAATGGATATAAAAGCTCAGCTTCGTGAAAATATTAGCTTTTAAGTGCGCAAACTTCATGCAAGACGCTGCGGCTCAAGCAATGACGGAAACACAGCCAGAAGAGCTTGTTCTCTTATATGACTGGTGTATCGCTGCGGCCGATTCACAATCTCGGAATCATTCTGCTGGCGTATCCTCTGGATTTGCAGTGGACAAAGACAACTTTGCTGATCTCTGCTCAGAGATCGCTGAGCTTTACGTGAATCTGTACTCTTGGTACCCGACGCCTCCTACGATGCACCACAGCCATCTGGTGGTGCGGCACATGATTTCGCCCATCGGGATGATGAGCGAACCCGGTTGAATAAGACTACAAGAGTCGTTGAATAAGTACATACGATCGTGAATGAAGAAAGATTGATGCTCAGGTGAGAACGCTACATCACAGGTCATCCGAACAGTGCAATAAATAAAGTACACGTCATTCATCTTCCCTTTCAATGTGTTTTACAGCTACGCATGTAAAGAAGTCAAATATTTTAATGTGACTTGACCCAAGGTCACGGGACCTGGGTTAAAGATATGCTTGCTAATACTGTATGATGCTATTTACTAGACCGTGATGGCAACCAAAGCTTATTTAAGGTATAAAAAAAAACATAAATATCTCGCCAAAAGAAATCATAAAATAAGAACGAGGCCTTAGGTTACTGACCTTGACCTGACAGAAATCGAAAGATGCAAAATGTTGAGTCTATACGAAAATACATCCAGTATAGATCTCATTACCGTATCTGAAACCAGGTAATTTAAGCTACGTCAGTCACCGGACCTGACCCGGAGTTAAAATCCACCTAGAATACGTACAACTGGTGCATAAGAAGTGCCGGGAAGTGTCAAAGTGTTACACTGGATGGTTTTCTCACAGCGAATTTCAACCACATTTTTGGGCCATCCGGACCAGTGCGCCAGGGCAGGGGAAGCAGCGTGGGTCGAGGGGCCGGGCTGGACGGACCTTGTCGTTCGTTCAGAGGATGCCCTTGTATATTTCAACGTCCTGGTGAGCGAACTTGATACCTAATTTAGTTAGTTAATCCATGTCCGGATAACGCACACCTCATGAACGCATCGGCCTCGTCGCTCCGAGAAACCGTGATAAATAGTATCGGTCATGTCTTCTGCCTGCCAGATACAGCACATGATTATGTCGGAGCGCAACTGAGAGGAAAAGTTGTCTCAAGGGTGTCTAAGAGGTGCCCCAGAAGTGTCCGTCAATAGGAGTTCTTTACTTTTCACATATCGCGTAGGGCTGAACCACACAACACCAGTTTTTATGACCATGGCGCTTGGGGGATTGTGGTGATACCCCATAACCCAAATCTAACGATGTCACCAAAAACAGACCACATATCTAACAACGTAACCAACAACAGAACCCCTGTCGTGCTATGAAGCTGAGTTTTTTGGTGACATCGTTAGCGCCTTCAAACAGCGTTCATGACGTGATTGATGTGCCCTTCGTGACGTGCTAGGCAAGAGATGGTCCTGAAGACAAAATTCTGCGTCTCTCTTGCAGGTGGCCGCTGAAATAGATCCCACGAACTCTACAACAGTTCTGAGCTGCTGGATGACTTGGGACCTGCCTCTGTAAACGTTGTCTTTGCGTAACCGTACAAAAAAAAGCCTAAGGGGCTGAGGTCGGGGGAATGAGGAGCCCAGCCGTGGCCCGTCTTCAGCCAAATCGCTCTCCTTTGGAACGTCTTTGAGAGCATTTCTCTTGTCTCCACCGCAGTATGAGGTGTGGCGTCATCTTGCTGGAACCGCTGCTACTGAAGTCAACGAGACGGTTTCAGAGAAAAGTCATGAACTTGCAGAGAGCGTCACGATAATTTTCTGGTACACTTTCGCCGCCTTTTCATCGTTATGTTGGAACCATAGGGGTTCCATCATGCCATGCGAACTCACAGCAATCCAAGCAGTGAACTTTTCACTAAGTGAAGGCCCCTGGGTGACATAATCTTCGGGTATTCACTTCCCCAGAGGGTAATTTTTTCGTCCGAAAACCACGCCTGATCAATCTAGTTTTCATCCGCGTTCATCATACGACTGAGCCAACGGCACATACTGGTTCTCGTTTTCCTGTCGGTGTCAGCAAGTGTTATATCTGTACTTTGTACGGGTAGTGTTTTAAATCTTGTCGCAGGCTGCGACCGACGGTGGCACGCGAGGGTCCGAGTTCTTGTGAGCACTGACGACAGGACTCGTTGGAGTTCTGTACTACGGACTCTCTCACTGCCTAATATTTTTTTCTCCTCATCGACTGGTTCTGATACTTATTTTTTATTTTTACAGGATCACTGCCGGTGTCTTCCTCTCGCAACTTCTGACTGTTGTGCAGGATGCCGGTCCTGTTAGGTGGAAACCTCATTTGTAACTCTCGGCAGTAAAGCTGCTGAGTTCTGGTCACAGAGTTGGCGTACAGGAACCATTCCATTAATTGTATTCTCTGCCGTACTGTGTACGACATGCCGGGCTCAGGTGCATATGACTTTGTACCAATAAACTTCCAGCTTTCGAGTAGGAAACACTAATAACTATAAATAACAACAGCGACGTAACTCTTACTGTACCATCACTTCTGTGACACCCTGCAATACTGTGAGTGTATCGCCAGTGTCGACGTGCTGTGAGTGTCGAAGTGAACGAAAAAGGACGAGGCCGATGGTAAACTTCCAGGATCGGTGTGTTATGTCAGTGTTATGTGTTATGAGAGTGCCGGTTACCACCGTATCTGGTACCGTAAAAGTACCCTTGAGTGCAGAGGAGTGTGGCGAACAAGGCTGGAAAAGTTTTTTTTTTTGTGTTGAAGAACACCAGCAAATATGTGTTCCAGGAACATTTTGTACTCCAAAAGTTCGATCTCATGCCCAAATTAAAGTTATATTGTTACCACATTTATTACCCAACTCTACAAGCAAATGACTCTGTCCTAATTGTCTTTTTGCAAAATTTTGTACTCCAAAACAAAAATTATACTCCGGCACCAAGAACGAAGACCAAAATTCCAACCGTGGTGGCGAACAAGTCAAGCAAATTACAGAATTGACGTGTTCTGAGATGTCGCATGGAACTCGGACAAACCGACAGGGACCGAAATGACTAGGCTCCCATATAAGGCAGCAACCTTTTGAAGAGCTTTTAGACGCTTGGAGTAGGTCCGGCATGAACTGATGCGGAATGCGCTCGACGTCACGAACGACCCATTCTTCTCTGGTCAACACAGTGAGCTGCGTACCTTCTCATTTTCATATTTTCTGAGTACGTGGCGTTTGCCAAATCACAGAATCAAACAGTCAGAATCTAGGGACCTACAGAACAACAGCACTGTCCGCCTGCACTGTAAACAGCAAAAAAAATATCCGCTCAAAGCAAATCCAATCAAGAACAGTCTTTCCAAAGCTAAATCATCTGTCTTCGTGACAAGACCATCAAACATAGGCGTGTATCGCGACCTCACGAAAACGATGCATAACCGATACATACTAGAGGCAAACCAATCCGTTACACGGTTTATTTGGGGTCAAAATCAAAGCTTTGTATCGTACGCAGACCTGTGCACCCACTTAGTAACTTCATCTGAATCAACGTACTACGGTAGGTGTCACAGACTTTCCACGAACGGAAGATCCCAAGTCCAACAAGTTGCACGCTCACATGGATGGCATCTGACCACTGATGCTTTTAATCTTGCTTGTCCTGGCGTTTATGGCTGCAGCCCACCACAAAATTTGACACCTCCAGAATTAATGGTTCCCAAACCAAAGGCCTGCATGACAAAAGGCAAAGGCAACATGACCTTAGCACGTGTGTTCCACACACACCACGCTGAAGCTCTTGGCATGAAAAACAGCCAAACGTATCGAATGGCACGTACCACGTGTTCCTGACCGCCAATTTTCAGCATCCCAGCGGTATTACTTTTGCGGCAATGACGAACGGGTATTGTTCTTCGGCACCTTGCGCTTCGCGTGCAAGCTACACCCCCGTTTGGACCTGAATCCATCGAAAACGATCGCTCAAGTGCCCGTCCGCCTTCCAAAGTCTTCATCGTACCAAACTGGACCGTTTGGGAATCGACAATAGGTCCATGAGAAATACTGGGACGTTAAAGAGGTCCACGCGGGCTGCACATGACCCGTTGCACCATACCCATCATGTGAGGTATCGCTGAATAGCCCTGCTGCTGGGCTATCTACCCACCAAATTTCGGCCACCTAGGTCACGTTTGACGGCAAACTGAGACCCCCTAGTCCAAACCGAGATACGTGCCTGTGGATTGCACGTGGGTGCCGACCACAGAAGTGAGGACCTGCAAGTGGAACCCATGTTGTCACCATGTCTCCAGTCAACAGTATCCGCCGTTTGAACTCTACCCGTGACTGACTGAAATCTGCAGAGGTTCGGCTCGCGCCACGCGTCACGTGCCACACGTCACGGATAGCTTCGAAACCTACACTGTAATTTGTCCACCGAGTCGGCGCAACCGATGGCGCCATTTTTGTCGCGATCGGCTGGCGCGTACGGACGCTAGACGCCCAGAAGTTGGAACACATTGACTGACTGACTGACTGACTGACTGACTGACTGACTGAATGAATGAATGAATGAATGAATGAATGAATGAATGAATGAATGAATGAATGAATGAAGGGAGGAAGGAAGGAAGGAAGCAAGCAACAAAGGAAGGAAGGAAGGAAGGAAGGAAGGAAGGACACACACCTCGATCGGAACTTTTACTAGCGACCGCCATGTGTGAAATCTCATCCGTTACCAGCGTTCAAAGCACCCCATTGCTCTGAATGAACTGAAAGCCGCAGACGTGAATTCGGGAAATTTGGTTGCCCTATGGCCCAATTTTCACATGTATGGTCAAACTGTGATGGCACCCCCTCCTCTGAAGCCTTATTCAAAAAGCTGAGAGACGAATGCATATCTGACATGCGAATGGACACAAAAAACAGACTTGAAAATGCCCCTGAAGTCACAAAAAGCTGTTCAAAGAGGATGGGGAGCAAATATTTTCTAACGAAAATGAAAGGCAATGAAGAATAATTTCGAGCAGAAATTGCTGGAAATAGACAAATGTAAAAGCACCGAGCATGCAGATCAATGAAACACAAACAATGAACAACTGCCAACAAATGAAAATTAAGCACACTTCCTCTCATCTACAGCTAAAAAGTGGTCAACTGCTCCCCATGGCTGACAGGTCACCAGGCTTGGTGCAAGGAGAAAGCATATCATCTTCATCCCCTCTGATAACTAGAAAATCGTCAAAGGTATTGCATCAAGATTTCAAGATTTTCTGCTTGGCAATGTAGCATACAAACAACCAAAAAGTGCCATAGCATCCTACATAAAAATTATTTCTTACATAGTTAACGATACAAAATGTGTCTAAATCTTGAAAATGAACTATTTGGATTTACTACCCATAATGAATGTCACTACTACGTTCCATATGCAGATTAAGTGGGCAGCACACAAGACAAAAAAGGCAGACAACGGGTTTAAATTCTAGAATGATGAAATTCTAGAATGGGTTTAAATTACACATACAAGCAGAGCTTTATAACCTCTAGACGTATTTCTACATCACGCCAACGTCGTAACGGTCCGGCAGACGTCAACTCACCCTAGTTGCTCGTCACCTGCGACAGTGGTGCCACGGACGGTGGCCGGGAAAGAAACTGTGGGACGTATAGACTCACCCTCCATACTAACGTGATTCAGATATGCCGCTACCTTGTACTGACTGCGGGGAACGTTCCCGGGGCATAACGTTGCCCCGTAGGTGCAACGCCATGCCGAAGGCGCGCTGCGGGACACTAGAGGCCGCAGGCCAATAAAAGGGTGACATCGGACTTCTTTCTGTCCAACAAAGAGGTTAGGTCACGCGAAGCGCGGTATGTTATGTCTCAATAGGGACCGTGTGCTGGACAAGGTTCATACCGCAAAAGGTTCGTACGAAAATGGTTCATAAGAGAAAAGGATCGGAAGGGAAAAGGCTCCTAACCAAAGATTTGTCAACTTGAAGTGAGTGTGTCTAGTCAAATATGGAATTTTAGCTGTGTACGTGCGATCAAAGAGGACAATGGCCTGAATCGTCACGTAATCCCCATATCGCCTTCGTTGACCTACGAAGGCCAAATATTTGCCGATATTACCAATATAAAGGCATGCACCTGCTGTCAGCACAGATTTATCGGTTTTACTCCAGCTCCATTTCGCCACTAAGTGGAACCGATAGCGCCGATAACATATCGTTAGCCCCAGCGAATCACTTTGTTGAGTTGCGAGCTCGTCAGCAATGACAGCAAACTGTGCCCAGCGAATCATCTTTCGAGTTGCGAGCTGATCGGCGACGACAGCAGACTGTGAACACATCAATCTCAGCAGCCTGGCGACCGAAGCCTTATAGAGATACATTGGTAAAAACTTTTACACTGACAGGGTTTTGACTGTCAGACTGCGAAAGTTTTGTTGAATGATTTTTTGCCGACATTCTCCACCCCTGTGTACATGTCCCTAATGAGGCTATCTAATTGTTTTTCTAACTTCGTAAGCATTTTGCTACATGATCCAGGAACTTAAGGAGCTAAGGCCGGTCATAATTAGTGTTATCGGAATCCAAATTAACTGCCGAAAGTGTGATAGTTCAATGTTGTCTAATATTCTAAATGTTAACTTGGCTCCATGCAACATACACAAGTGACATTTTGATACTGTTATTCAGTACCACGGCTGACTAAGCTTGCACCACCCCAAAGTGAGAAATATGTTGGATTTTCCTCAGACTTTGATCCTGGGCAGTTGTGGATACTCACATGCAGGATCTGAAAAACTGATGTTTGTTTGTGTGCTTTTACTCCAGAAAATTTTGTGTTTCAGGATGTGACTGGGCCAGATGGAAAGTTATGCCAGCGCAAACCTAGTTGAAAAATAAATATTTGTGAGTACAAAAGTTCACAATTAACTTAGTAATAGTCCTAGTCAAAGATTTCTTGAGGTACGGAGAGCACGGATAGAGAATGCTCATCAATATTCCATGATACGTTCTAAGTTTTTTTTCTTTGGTTACTGCAAACTGTTCTTTGGCAATAATATGGATAGTTGCGTTGTTAATGTTTGTGTTCTCCGCCCTGGCAACACACGTATGTTGCTCAACAGTGAGGCTATTCTTTCTTGTTCATTCTTGTATGTCACTTTGACATTAGCTCTGTTGTTCTTTTCTTTCATAGTGAATATTTGGATTTGGTTTTGAAACCAATGAAAATAGTCAAGCCTGGCTGATGGGTGTCTGAACAAAAAATTGACATGCAGTGTAGTAGCTGCCATTTTGTTGACTGCTCGTTGGTAAATATAAATTGACAGCAGCTCATTTGCCATTTTGGCATATCAACCTCCCACTCATCACCCGGCATCTAATAAAAAAGGCATGCACCAAATTGCTTGTCGATTTTTTGTCCTAGAACTTGATATCTAGATTAACCCTATTCCCGGAGGGCTAGACGGTATGGCCGATTCCCGGCAGGGGGGGGGGCGGATTCGGCCCCCCCCCCTGAGATCTCGAGAACTACTTATCCGATTTCATCGCAACAAACGACAATCGATTTGCCGTGACGTGAACTACATTTTTATCAAAAGAAATTTCCAAAATTTTGAAATTTGTGGATACAGGGGGGCAAAAATGTCAAAATGGGGGGTACTTTTTGACTTCTTATAACTCCGTTGTTTATGGACCGATTTCGATGAAACTGGCATCAATCGAGAGATTATGGATAGGGCTTTTACCATGGGTATGCAAATTTGAAATTTTGAGAAAATTCATGGGCGTTCACAGGGTTTCAAAAATAGGGGGATTAGTTTTCCAATAACGGAATGAACAAAAGAGGCCAAAACACTTTTTTAGCTTCTGCTAGTCATGTTATGCTAAAGAAGTACAAATCGCATTACAATGTTTGTATAATGTTAGCATAGGCGGTGCCAAGGACATAAAAAAGGGGGAACTGTCATGGTCACACGTTTCTCAGATCAACTTGTGACCTTTGACCTTAAATGACCTCCAGTGACCTTGGGGTCACCTGGAATGATGTCGTGTGCATTCAATATTATCTGTAAACGTTTTTAATCGATTAAATTCACTCTATTCCAAAAAATTCATTTTTTGGCTTTTGCGATATAGGGTACGTGCACTGACATTTTAGGTCATAGCTCCGTGACCTGACCTGACATCAAGCTGAAACTTGGTACACAAGTAGAGGGCATCTTTCTACGTCATATATATTCCGGGTTTGGCATTTGAAAAAACGGCGCCGAAATTATTGCGAAAAAACAAATTTTGACTTTTGACCTTGACCTGACCTTGTAAAGTGACCTCAGATAAACAAAATTACATATGCACATTGCCCAACTATTTATCTATATATTCATATAAAGTTTTAAGTTCTATCTTAAAAACTCTGTTTTTGGCAGGCATTTTCCTTTTACCCTCAACATGGCCAAAAATGACCTGAGGTGCCTCCCAAAAACGTTGCCTGGCTCCGCCCCTGAGCAAAATAGAATTTCGAAATTTTGTCACGGCGCGTAGAAGGAATAGCTAGGAAAAGTCACCAAGTTTCGTGAAGCTGCGTCAAAAAGCCTGGAATTGGCAAGCAAAAAACCCGAGGGGGGGCGGATTCCGCCCCCCCCCTGCCGGGAATAGGGTTAAACCTATTCAAGCAGAAAACAGCAATGATGACGTCACACACACCACTGTTTGTGGGTTAATGTTGTTGTGCGTATATACAAATAATGCCCACCAGTTAATGGTGGACAGACAATAGGTATTTACATGGGACACTAGCATCATCAGAATAATGGTGACTATTTGCTTGTTGAACTTTTGCACATCGCTACCCATATCATTAGCCCTGCTGCAAGAAATACATAACTGTATATATCTGACCATAAATGGTAAAGTGTACATCTGAAGAATTAACTTGGCTTTAGGGGATGGCTGATGTCCTTAGGGCTGAATGACACTATCATGAGGCCAAAGGTTACTGGATTTATCAACTGGCATTTGGCCCCCAGGGATTTACAGAATAAACTGTTTTCAGTAGCCCTATCAGAGGCTGTAATACATGCATGATGGCTATATTCATAGGTGGGCACTGGTCCGTTACTCCGTTACTCCGTTACTAACGAAGTTACTTTTTTGAGTAACGGAGTAACGGACCCGTTACTTTTATTTTACTGTAACGGACTGAGTAACGGAAGTTACTTTTGTGGTCCGTTACTCCGTTACTTTTTGGTCCGTTACTCCGTTACTCCGTTACTTTTTAAACTCCTTACAGTCACCGCCCGGCTTTATTTGCATCGGCACACGCCATTGACTACTTGAATAGCTAACACCCAATAGCGTGCGGCGATACAAGCGCGGCTGGCCGCGCACTCAGCTGACAATCGCGGAGTAGACTTGTTGACAATATTCGTCAGCTGATAAACGTTGACGGCAAGCTGGCGGCAATGGTTCAGTATAAAGGCCAGCTGACTTTGCTCTCTTTTGGGACCAAAGTATTGAATTATGCGCAAGTTTGATATGACTTAAAATTATAAATTAACCAGTCGTCATTTTTCAGGTTAAAAGATATCAAAGTTATTGTCATTTATACTGGAACAGCCAACTGACGGCAGTTTTCAATGTTGGCTCAAGTTAGTCACCGATTGCTTACCACCGCCACACGGTTCCCCGCCAAGATCACTCAAGGTTGTTGAGCACATGATTACTGCCGCCATGGCCTTGGATCTGTGATGTCCATGGGGCGATGGAGTGGTGATTGATTCTTGACTGGCCTGAAATTTTAACTACCTGACACTAAAATGTCCCATCAAGGCGTCTTTACGCCGCCACTGGAGGTCGAAAACCTTGACTCCGAATCCGAGGGTGCCTCAGCTTCGGATGCAGAGGACGAGCCCGGTCTGGGTCACCCATGGCCGCATCTAGAAATGTACTTTGAGTTTAAGGAGGAGGGGAAAAACGTCATTTTTACGTATGTCTTGTGCCGACCGAAAGAGGTTATAATCAAGGGTAACAAGAGTAGCCTTTCAAACCTAAAGGCACATATCAAGAGGAAGCATTATTTACGGTATTTCCAGGTGAGAACAGAATGTGCACAATAAGTTGTCAGTAGTGAAGCATAAGTATGAAGCTTGTCGACTATTGCTTGGACTATTTGTCTTAACCATATTCTCTGCAGGCAGTGAGATTCACATTAACCTGGGGGCGGGGGGGGGGCAGATCTGCGGTAATCTACCTTTTGGCCGACGCTTACGCCTAATTTTTGGAGACGCGGAAGTGGCAACACAAGTTGTGTGAACAATTTAGCCCATTCAGGTATTTTTCTAAGCACTGGCCCCTACTGGATGTGTAAACTGACTTGGTTAGGTAACTCTTGAATTTTGATTCAGTTGACACATGTTTGCCTTCAGCCGATACGATCTAACCAAACCAAAAAACAGGCAAATTGAACCTAACAAAAAATTAGTTTTACATGCCCATCTAGGGCAATCCCTGCAACCATACAGTAGATTTTAGGTTAGGTTAGGTTAAATCATTTTTAACTTGGAGGACAGGCTACATTGTCCATGCGATTCGAGTTACCACTCCTGCGTTCCCGAAAAAAAATATCAACTGGCCGAAACACCTTTCGGCCGACACATTATTTTTTTGTAGACGCAGAAGTGAGGACCCAAACTCAAACATGATATGAGCCGTTGCCACTTTTGCACCTTCGAAAAATATGCATTGGTCGAAAGGTGAAGATTACCAATTCTGCCCCCTCCCCTGCCCGCCCTTCCAGGGATCTCGAGATGCATTCGTCCAGTGTTGATAGGATGAATGCCATTTAATATGTTTCAACGAGATCTCCAATTCCGGACCCCAAAAATTCAAAAATTGCGAAAATAGGGCGTGTGGGCAAACTCCAAAATTTGGGAATTTTTGAAAGGTCACTGCGGCCGTGTTTACCAACCAATTTTCATCGGAATAACACGGTTCAGCATGGAATGTCCAAGTCTTTTATATACCGAAAACTGAAATTTAAAATAGAAAACCATAGGTAGTTCCAGGGAGGGCAAGAAGGGTGATTTTTGAAATAAGAAATTTCCTTTGTTTTTGTTTGTTTTGGGTGATATAAACATCAGATGTACAACTAGCAAGCCAGTTTAAGTTTATATGTAGCGCAGAGGTGGATCCAGGTAAACAAAATTGGGAGGACACCATAAGCACAATAGTGTGCTCCCCCAGTTTTTCAGCACCTGGGTGTGCGTTCGCCTGAAAATGTGTGTGCATACGCATTGTTTAGGATGTGCATGACTATATAAATGAGTCAGTGATCTTTATTTCTACTCAGAATGTCACGATAGTGAACCGCACAACTTTGCAGCTTCACGCACAGCACATTACCGCCGAAAACGGGGGCTTGGAACCGCCTCTGCGGGACCGATTTTTTTTTAAATGTTGACAAAACACGTGTGTATCAATTCCATGAAATGCCAGAAAATCTTGTGGCGCTGCGACAAACAGTGTGGGAGCGACAAGCAAAAAGACACGGGTAGCAGAATCTGCCCCCCCCCACAGGGAATAGGGTTAAATGAAGTGTTTTTAACCCGTCTCCGGCCGGGCTCAGAATGCCCTTTGCCCGGCCGGAGGGGGAGCGCGGATTTCCGCACCTCCCAGGATCTCGGCTCCCATATATCGCACGGAAAAAAGGAAAACACTGGCGGGAAGGTTTTGTCAAACAGAGACGAAAACATTCAAGAGTTTTGACCTCAGGTCAATTTTGAGGCCACCAGACGCCATGAAAGGTCAAAACACGTCCTTGGAATTAGGTAAATAGACACAATACCTTGTCCCTGAAAAGCGGAACTTAAGCGACATATACTGAACCGTAAGACAATAGCGAGTTCATTGATATCAATTTTGGCCTTTCACAGGGGTCAGGTCAGGTCACGTCATGGTTTCAAAACGTTCCACTTGTGAACGGCTAACGTCCTCCGTTGCATCTTACTTATGACCATGTTTTTGTAGCTAATTTGTCTTTTCAAGGGTGCTGAAGAGGTACTAAAGCATCTTTTTTTTAGTGTTTTATTTCACAATAATAAAATCCATATCAGTCATGTTTTTTTTAGTCCTTCGTCGTTTGGTATTAAAAAAAAAAACGTCAGGGGTATCAGGAATCTTACCTCCACGCACGCGCTCGTACACAAACTAATACACACACATAATTTCAAAACAAAACAAGAAGTTCGCGAGACCGAAACGAGCTCTGAACGGAGACCATTATGTTCAGGGCGGATACTTCGAGAGGCATTGTTGATCAAACCCAGTCGATAGATGTCCGCTGTTTGTCGCATTTTGCATGCGTCCGCTCCAGCGCCGGTTGTTCCCGCTCCATCGGCGCCGCGGGCAATGAACAGGAATTCGTTGGTTTGAACATTGTGGCTAACACAGTGGTAGAATACCCGCCGCGGCTGTTGTCCCGGCGCCGCCGACTCTACAACGGCTGGTGAGGGCAGTGGGCAGCTAGCGGAGTGTTTTGGGTAAGCGCGTTTTGTTTCTTCCCTTTGTATATGGAATGCGTTTTACAACCACAAAGCAGCAGAAAAGACTTAAAATCCGCGTTCGCTTGGTTTTCACTGCATTTAAAAAAGTAACGGAATAACGGAGTAACGGTAACTTCCGTTACTTTTTAAGGCAGAGTAACGGAGTAACGAGTAACGGACTGGCTTTTTTGAGTAACGGAGTAACGAGTAACGAAGTTACAATTTTTAGTAACGATGCCCACCTATGGCTATATTTCAATATAGCGAACATCAAAAATAATATTGTTTGTATACCGTTACTCTATTGACGCCATCAGCAGTAATCTCAAACTTATTGCAAACTTTAAGGGTATGTCCACAAGTGTGATGCCAGTTCAGAGATTAGCAAAAACGCTTCAGTTTGCTTTTGGTGGCAAGGTGCAGATAAGCCTACCGGCTAACTGTTGGTGCCATCAGAATAATTCAAATCTGAGATCAGCTGGTGGGTGTGCCTACTAACAAGTGTCAGTAGTTTTAACAGGGTTATCTAGGACCCAGCTGATAACTCACATGTATCATGTTCACTGTACAATCACGTGCTGAGCATGTGAGAGCAATGCCTGCTGGAGTCAACAGTTGATTGCACTTGGCCCCTTACAGGCTACAAGCTGTCATTTTTACAGGTGGTGCATTGTTCAAATATAAGCTGGGCAGTCATCACACTTGCCTACAACCAATTACAGGTTAGTCCCTGTGCACAGCCAGGCAATGGAAACGGTCGCCCTGGGAAAACAGCGAGCCCCAAAGGGCCATCTGGACGTTGCCGAGATGCTCCGGCTGATGCTGGCTGTCAGGAAAGAGGCTGCCATCTCTGGCCCGCGTCCAAAGTCCTCCAACTGCCCACGACGCATGCGTTCCTATGTAAACCGTGGTGCCCGACCATCGGCGGAGGACATCAGCTCGTTCAGGGAGCAACGTGAAGCCCATCGGCGGTATCACTGAGGCGGCCGCCGTTGCCATCGAGTCGCCGAGGAGTCTGCACACCCCGAGCGGCCGGCGCCGCCGCCCAGCTCGCTGGAGGATCCGTACATCCGGCGCGGCAGACGCCTCCGCCGAGCTCGTCGAGGAGTTTGCACATCCGGAGTGGCTAGCGCCGCTGCCAACTGCGCCCAGCAGTTGACGCTGCCCGCGTCATCGCGGTTCTGGCCCAGGAGTGCGCATCCGGCGTCGCCGGCGCCGCGGCGGAGCGCGCAGAGGGGTCGGCGCGACGGGAGCGGCCGGCGCCGTGAATGAGTCGGTACATCCAGCGCCGCCAGCGTCGGCGGCAACCTGGCCGAGGAGTCGGCACATCGAGAGCTGCCGGCGCCGCTCAGGAGTCTGCGCATCCGGAGCGGCCGGCGTCGCAGCAGCGCGCCGACCAGATGGCGCTGGGGGGGGGGGGGCTGTGGGTGGCTCAAAGCTCCTTGAGCACGTTCCGGAAACCGTTGCACCCCGCATAGTTAGACTCTAGGAATCGTTGACGGATGGTCTACACAACGCAGGATGGTACTAATCGTCGAAAACCTCGGCCGAGTTACCCCCATCTGAAAAAGGGTATTGTTTTTTGCATGTTATTTAGTGTTTTTTTTCCCTCACCTGCACCTGGCATTGCCTGGTTTACCATGTATCCTGAGATGGATGATAAAAATTGTCACAAATGAATCGAATTTCCAAATGTTTGATTATGTATGGCAGTTGCATTCTGATGTGCTCTATGAAAATGGCTGATAGTCATTTTATTAAATGTTGTTTGATTCTACTGACTGGCATAAAAATCCATACATGGCTACCTTGCTGGCTGCTGTAAGCAAAACTCTGTTCATAAATAAAGGAATGAACTGTCTCAGAGAAAGGAATAACCAATCTCATCCATGCATGGAACTGTCAAACTGAAGCTAACTTGGCAGTCACAAATTTCATCTTGAACCTAGCTCTACCATCTGCAATCAATTTACATTGCAAATGATATCAAGAGGAGGTAATGCCTGGAGCCAAGGGTGTAGTTTGCTATTCAGTTGCGGGTGGAGGCTTGAGCCCCACAATTTTGGTTCAAGCTCCCTCCCAACTTCGGAAAGGAAGTGGGTCAAATCTGGGACCAGTTCTGCCTATTTTGTGGGTAGAATTAGCCATTTTCCTTGCCCAGCCCCCTCCCCCTCCCCCACACATTTTGCAAAACTACATCTCGCCTAGGACAAAGAAGTGAGAAGGAATCAGAGTTTGTTGAAACAAGTATTGCTGAGGCCATGGGTGTAGAACTGGAACAATTTTGGACAGGAAAAATTCATTCCTCAGGCCCCAACATTTGGCATAACATATCTACAGTATATAATTCCACAGAGCAAGGAAATACATGAATGGAACAAGATATTGGCTTGGGGTCCCATGCCAATGATTTCCTTTAGTATGGAGGGCTCTATACCAAAGGTATACAAAGTTACCCTTGGTTGAGACTGCCCATAACCATACATAACCCAAGATGACTATATGAACATGTGAGCATTCTCTGATCTTGTTTCATCTTGAGTGCACCATTTTTTTGTATCACATACTGATTGTTTCCAGCCCTCTGATTGGTTACTTTTGCTACTGCCCCTTAATGCTGCATTTACACCCATACAGCTGACACTGTGGATTTGAAAAAAAAATCAGTATCATATAAATGCATTATCACTGTTTGAAGCCCCAGATGTACATTTCATTCCTGTCATAAATCATAGCTAGGGTCGAGGATCCTCTGGAATGTCTTTTTGGAGAACTGAAAAGATTAGACACACCCCCTTCAAGGTTGGTACCAGAAAGGTTGATATTGGAAAAGGAGCAGACCTAAAATAGTAATCTAGCCTAACCAGACCTTATCTAACCTAACCTCTTTGTTGGAACAAGCCAAGCCCAATCATACACTTTGCCAGCCGGTGGCTTCTAGTATGTGTACCTCATACCATCTTGTTCCATAAAAATACAAATCTTATGTTTATGACATTTGGCTGTGAACCTTAGGAGCCTTTTCACATATGGACCCTTGACTTATGAACCTTGGTCTGGTTGCCCTTCCTGAGTGGCTCCAGATAGCCTAGTCACCATATTCCCTTCTTTACCCCTTATGATATGTCTCAATAGGGACCCTGTGAGCCAACAGTGTTAACCTGCCAATGGTGCGAGTTCAATGACTAGTGTGCAGACTCATCTTATCACCAGCCACCATCGGAGGCACCACTATCCTGGGTGGTGGAAACTTTGGGCGAGTTAACACCTGCCCGGCTGTTATCTAATTTTAGCCACATGCTATCAATTTGGGTATTAACATCAAACAGCACAGTATTTCAGCATCAATAATGTATGTCCAAGCCCTATGCAAGTGCACTGAGACTGTTCTGCATCGAGAAGCCCTTGTCTCACCACAGCTGGAAAGATCTGACACCTATCCCCAAAAAGACAAGACAAGCATCATAGCCCTTGACTCACAGCCATCTGGTTCTGGAAATAAAGAAATATGAAAGAAAATGATGTTTTGCAGCATTACAATTAAAACATGGAAGCAGCTCAACAAAAGTGAAGACCACCAATGCCAAAATACTAAGTAAACTTAATCTTGGTCTTCAACTTATTGTCCAACTTACCCAAAACGTTCTTGATGGCGCACATCATCTAAATATTCTTCCACCTCAGAAACATCAACCTGTTTTTTCCATGACTTCTTCCTGTGCCTTGGAATGCGACCTTTGCTCTTGGCTCCCATTTTAACCACTGAGTGTTTCTGGAAATAAAATCATCAATCTAAAAAACCCAAAACACAGCTATGCACAACTGCCTCAAGACCTGATCAAGTTGGGTTTAATACCACAGAAAAGTGGAAAAATGACCTAATTTATACACATAAAGACAGAACCTGAACTTTTGCAACTTTGTCAATATCTCTAGGTGGGCGCGCTATGCATCCCTCCTACAACTTGACAAGGCTTGTACAAACAGAGCGATCACATGATAAGCTCATCTGCATGACTGTTCTGACTGCTAAAACAGCGACGACGTGGTTGATCCACCTGCCTTCGATTTTCTAATGTTCCTTTCAAATACCCTCTGCGAAGGGGGGTACCGCAGGCAACGCGTCCAAGAGTCGTGGGGCAGATCGTGCATCGGTGACACACACGAGGAGCAGGCGTGAGAATTGTCAAAGACGCGCCAGAAAAGGTATGCCAAGTGACGTAGTTGGTAGCCTTGCTGACAAGGTAGCTCAAGGTAAGGTAGCACTTCCCACTACGCATCTTGGTTGGTATATGCTTTCGCGAATGTTTACAATTTCTCAGAAAACCGGGAAGCAGCGGTGTCGATTTGTATTCTTTTGAGAGGGCCCTGGCCCACCCAATATTGATTTGGGCCCACCCAATGTTGGTTTGGTAGTCCCACCCAATATTTTCTACGTTTGTTAAAGGTGAATGAGTAATAATAACGAAAAGAATGGCCGCAATAGATACAAATCAGGTGGAAAGTCAAGAAAAAAGTCGAAAGCGATGTGTCTGTCTATATTCCTATCTCCTGTCTCTACATACCAATATATATAGCGATGAATGCATTTTTTATTCGATAAATAGTAACAAAAAAACTACAAATTTCTGTTGGTCAAACTGAAGTGGGCCAAATCCGTTGAGAAACCCACACTTGGGGAGAGGTTAGGCTGTCGGGCCCTCGGTTCGGCCCCCCATCCCAATCATTTTCGGAAATCGACGCCCCTGCCGGAAAGGGCTCTGGAAAACCTTCTGTCGAACGTGGGTTGGGTTGAAATGTCGAGGAAAATCACAATGCTTTTTACCCCGTAGACTTGCATACTCGATTCAGCTTCGGGGTAAGTGTATTTCGAATCGGACTCAGGCAAGCGGAATCGATTACAGTTGACATGGAATGGGTTTTCAACACATGAAATCGATTCAGATCCCGACTCAAAATACATGGACTGGTTTCGGAATCGATTCCACGAACATCATGTCCAACTATGCTTATTAAAATGATAAGTTACACGCAGGGGCGGCACTACGGACTTTTTTACTGTTGGGTACTACCAGGGGCGTAGCCCAAACAATGCGTTCTTGAAAGGAGACTCCGTCACCATTCAAAACTGCAGGGTTTCTCCCCGGATTTGGGGCGGTTTATTTTACGATTAGCTACCTTTACAATAAAAACTTGTCGCTCATCTTCCCAAAATTACGTAAAACTGGCAATCACACTACAGATTTTTTTTTTTTTTTTCTTGGAGAGTTAGAGCGCATAACATCACGGGCTGAAGCGTCCGTGTAGCAAGGGAGGCGGAAACTGTTTTGGAACGGGGGGGAAACCGTTCGCGTATCCAGCCACTCCAGTCAGTGGGACCTAAAGTACCCGTAAATTCTGATTTCTTCTAAGATTTGGATCAGTTTGTTTGGTCTTGAGCGCCCAAGGCGCGAAACGTACAGCTTAAACAATATTGTTAAAAATGTTTTTTTTCCAATGTCTTGTCATTTGCGCCAACATTTCATCTGGTTTAACCCTATTCCCGGCAGGGGGGTTGAATCCGCCCCCCTAGGGGTTTTTGCTTGCCAATTCCAGGCTTTTTAACACAGCTTCACGAAACTTGGTCACTTTTCCTAGCTATTCTTTCTACGTGCTGTGGCAGAATTTCAAAATTCTGTTCTGCCCAGGGGCGGGGCCAGGCAACGTTTTTAGGAGGCACCTCAGGCCATTTTTGGCCATGTTGAGGGTAAAAGGAAAATGTCTGCCAAAAACAGAGTTTTTAAGATAAAACTTAAAACTTTATATGGATATATAGCTAAGTAGTTGGGCAACGTGCAGATGTAACATTATTCATCTAAGGTCACTTTACAAGGTCAGGTCAAGGTCAAAAGTCAAAATTTGTTTTTTGCAATAATTTCGGCGCCGTTTTTTTCAAATGGCAAACCCGGAATACATATGACGTAGAACGGAGCCCTCTACTTGTGTATCAAGTTTCAGCTTGATACCAGGTCGGGTCACGGAGCTATGACCTAAAATGTCAGTGCGCGTACCCTATATCGCAATAGCCATAAAATTGATTTTTGAAATAGAGTGAATTCAAATGATTGAAAACGTTTGCAGAGAATATTAAATGCAGACAAGATCATTCCAAGTGACCCCAAGGTCACTGGAGGTCATTTAACCCGCGAACGTCCGTCGGTCCGTTCCAAACATGGGCGACTGGGGGGGCCGGCTGGCCGATGGCCGGCCCCCTCTAACTCATGAACGGTTGTTCGCACGATAAAAATAGGCGTGCCGTTGGAAAGCTTGTGACAAGCAGAGCTCGAAACTAGTCTCATTTTTAGTTTTAGATAATATGTAAGCAATTTACGCCCTATATATGTTTTCTCATAACCAGCTGCATGAGCCCGAGAAATGGCCTGAATCTCAAGGGCTGTGACAAAAAACGCTTAGGCAAGGACTCCAGCGCACAAGTAAATGTCCGCGGATGCCGATACACGGCTAGTTTCCCAGATTTGTTCAATGTATACGCCGAAACGTTGAGTTAAAGACACGGCATTTCTCGCGGCAGCTGCTAGGCGCGCGCTGCTGCCGTATGCACTAACAAATTTACGGAAACTAATTTTAGCGTTCCTTTATTTTCGCGAAAAAAGACGTATATGTATATTTTATTGATCTTAGAAATTCTTATGATGGTTCTTCATGCTTAAATTTAGGAAAAATTAATTAGTTACCAATGTACAAAATTGGCGGAGCTTTATTCGCGACAGCCTGTTTATTTCCAAAATATGCCACTTTTTCAAACTTTTTGAGGTTCCTGGTATTACTTACGTCTGTGCAAGCCAGTTCTACCATTTTCTACCCATTCTGAGTAACTCATCGTCGATTTTGACGGTGGTACATTTTGGCTCACTACAGTTATTGGTGACCTGACCTCAGGTCAATGACTGGAAGTTATTGATACTTTGCCCAGTGACGGCAACTAGATGTCTGCTGCACTGCACACTAAAAATGTTATAAAATATTCCGTCAATTTCCGAAAAAACGACGACATGTGTTAACAATGGGCTTGACCTTAGGTCAATGACCCTGAAAAATTCCGAAAAATCTGAGATAGCAGTTTTGTTGCATCTATCACGTTCACTAGTCCCTGAAAGTGTTATTGAGATATCTTGTTTTGCGAAAAAGTTAGAGGGCGCTAAACTTTTTTGGACATAGGTCCGTTTGACCTGACCTAGGTCAAGCACCTGACCTGATCTGAGGTCAAAATTTCAACGGTCAAATCAAAGACGTAAAATTGATGAAGCAAAAGGTACACAAAGTTTCTTGACTCTGTGTTTGTTCGTTCTCTCGCAATCTCAGAAAATCCTCAGGGGGGGCAGTCAACTGCCCCCCAGTCGGGGACGGGTTAAGGTCAAAGGTCACAAGTTGATCTGAAGAACGTGTGACCATGACAGTTTCCCCTTTTTCATGTCCCTGACACCGCCTATGCTAACATTATACAAACATTGTGATGCGATTTGTACTTCTTTAGCATGACATGATTAGCAGAAGCCAAAAAAGTGTTTTTACCTCTTTTGTTCATTCAGTTGTTAGAAAACTAATCCTCCTATCTCTGAAAACCTGTGAACGCCCGTGAATTTTCTCAAAATTTCAGATTTATGTGCCCATGGTTAAAGCCATACCCATAATCCCTCGATTCATGCCAATTTCATCGGAATCGGTCGATAAACAACGGAGTTATAGGAAGTCCAAAAATACCCCTGATTTTCACATTTTTGCCCCCTATATCCACACATTTACAAATTTAAAAAAAAAAATCTTTTGGTAAAAATGTAGTTCACGTTATGGTAAATCGATTGCCGTTTGTTGCGATGAAATCAGACGAGTAGTTCTCGAGATCTCAGGGGGGCCGAATCCCCCCCCCCCCCCGCCTGCCGGGAATCCACCATAGCGTCTAGCCCTCCGAGAATAGGGTTAATATGCTGGAAGGACTGGGACTTAAGTTTACGAACAAATTAATTCAACTTACTTACAAACAAATGACTATCGCGCTCGTATGCATGTAGGACACAGCGCAATTACCTTGACAAAAGAACTAGGCCTTTCAATCAAAAAGGTATCTTGAACATCAATAAAAATAGTTCAAGTCAACGCCGCAGCCCGGATTTTTTTTAGGGCCCCGGAGAGTGAAGGGGGCCCCAACATAGAGTATATACCTTGAAAACTACGGGGGCCTCTACAGCTAGAACACTTGGGGTACGTGGTACTCGTTTTTTAGTGTCATTAACATTCACACGGGTGGTCTGTCATATAAATGAGTGTGCCCGACACCGACAGTACTAAAACATATGAGGCTCCATGCGTATGACCTCCGGTCCACGCTGAGTGAGGTTTCGAACCGTCTCCTATTTTATCCACCGGTGTATCCATCATCTTAGGCTCTGGAATTTGCAGAGGTGAATTATACGCACAACGCTATTCAAGTTACTTGTGTTTTATGGCGCTACAACCAGCTTTGATTATGTTGTCCAAGGATTTGCCTAGGACCATATAACCTGTCTCTGGGCTCCACCCACAGGTAGGTGTGCTTCAGTAGTACATAAAAACTGCCATAGATTGGTACATATATGTACCAATCTATGGATAGTATAGTTCTACCAATTCACTATAGTGAACGATCAAGTCAATGTAGAAACTACACACAAATAACGACCAGGGCAAAATTCCTGTATCCTTGGTTTACCTCATTTCGACGATGCATCGGTTTGATCCGGGTCTGAATATAATTCCCTCTTTTTTCATACATATGCCCAGCCCGGGACATACCAACGCCCAGGCCCGGTTTGTGGTGCGAAGTGTCGGCAGACCTGCTGACTCCCCGCGCCGTGGTGATAACTTGTGGAGTTGCGGGGCGCCGTGGCGGGGCGGCGTGCTGGCATCACGCTGACATTCATAGCGTGGTCGCACTGTTCCACGACAAGTAGCTAGGGAGTGCGGCAGGCGTAACCTGTTCAAGCTTTGAGGACTTGTGTGAATGCAACTGCAGTCAGGCATAAGTGCCCTCTTGTCATCATGGAATCCCCCTGTGCGCATCCATGTTTACGTCTTTCTATACGAATGTTCGATATATCGTTTTATGTATTTGTGTTGTTGGTTCAGAATTTGGTTGGTTGAGAACTGAGAATTTCTGAAGCGAGTATGATAAGACCCCTATGGGTCCTACACGATCTTTGGGCTAGGTTACGTCACTGAATTCCTTTCCCGAAACGCCAACACCATCCCATGGCAAGAGGATCTTTCCTGGCTAGCGGTCCCCTTGCTGAGGAACCTCCGTTCCGATCTTCGCATATGACTTTTGGTAGGTACATACCTGCCGGGAGGCCCACTTACCATTGCCAGTCAGAGGGCATCCATTTCTCTGCAAGCGGGGTCTTTACCTGGGGACTGGGGGCCCTTTGCGGAGACGTGGGTTTGCCTTCCACTTTAGGCGAATGCCAAGGGCCCGGCGTGTGCCACACAAATTAAGGGAGTACTGGGGCCCCGTGGACCTCCCTGGCAACGCTGTTGGCTTAAGTACTGGTGCCTTTGTACACAGGAAGGCAAACCGGCACTTACAGTCATTAACGAAACCATGGGCGACGCCACCGTGAAGTGTGTGGGATATCAGTGCCCGACAGTCATTTGATTGTGGGGCACTGCCTTTATCCAGTATCCCACAATAAACGTAACTCGCGAGGTGAAATATTGTGGTGAAGCATGCTACTGGTCCTTGGATTTTTGGGTATGCGAGGAAAATTGCGGGTGTTTCTTTTGCATATATTTTGAATCTTTTGCATTTAAGTAGTTTAGCCACTTTAACAGAACTCGCTGGTGCGGGACAATTATCCGCCCGATTTCGAAAGAGATCTGAAATCCGCTGCATAGTACAGCAAAATTTTATGTCGCCATTTTGCTGGTGAAACCTCATTTCGGATTTAATGTGACAAAGTTTGTTTTCATGTATGAGATCATGAAAATCTGGCTGTTGCTCGGGGAACGGGAAAAATTCCAAAATTTGCTACAACATGTAGTGTAGATCGAAGTTGGCGTTTTGTTTCTGTTATGTAAAGCGCAATTTTTTTGGTATGGTGATTGCCAGTTTTACCGTCATTTCGACCAGATAAGCGACAAGTCTGTTTATTTTTAAGATCGTGAATTGCAAAATGAAGTGGTCCAAATCCGGGTGAAACCCAGTTTTGAGACGGGGCGACCTTTCAATAGCTTATTATCTGGGCTGAGCCCCTGGTAGTATTCCAGTTAAAAATCCTTGGCGCCGCCCTTAACGAAAGCATCTAATTCTGATTCTGCGCTGGTCCAAAGCCTGTCCCTCGGTCTCTGCTTGACTTCATCCATCTCTGTCCATCTCAGTTAAAACAATTTTTTAAGTGGTGTTTTTGAAATCCCCACATCGGAGGGTGCCTCAAAACCAGCACCATCAAACAATTTCATTTCCAGCCGTAAACAAAATGGGCTGGTTTGGTGTGTCCAGTACCCTGGTTTGGATCGCGACCGGCAAAAACACGCAAAACGAGACATGTTAGCTTTCCCGTCAACACGACCAATTATTTTTACAGACGTGTACAACACTGATCAAAGGAACTTTGTGACGTAACGGTTGAAGCAATGAAAGTTTGAAACGGCATACCAGCAGAACCAGTTTCTCTTCCAAGACCCGGCTGCCAAAATCTTTTACGTGGCACGGGGGCATTTTTGCGGTGGCAAAAATATATGTTTGTCCCCCATGTCTTTGGATGGGAGCACTCTGCCTCCGTTGCTTCCACTTCCGCCGCCACTACCAAGTAGCATGTCGACTGCTACTCAGCTGATCTTGGATAACTGCCGAAAAGTGTGTCCTGCTCTGTGGGACATTCGTCTTGATTCAAGTGTCTTATCTTGTCCAGTGTATCTGGCGGGTAAGAGGGGGGGGGGGGTTAGACAAGAGGGGCAGCTGCCCCCATCCGCCTGAAAAGTTGGGAGGCAAACATATGATTTCCCCGGTTTTCGGGCAGAAGTTCGTCGGACTGAAGTTCGCAGGACAAAAGTTCGTCGGGTAATAGTTCTTAAGGACAAAAATTCGTCGGACAAAAGTTCGTCCAGGGCAAAAGTTAGAAGTTCGTCTAGGACAAACGTTACTCCAGCAAAAGTTTGTATAGGACAGAAGTTTGTCAAGGACAAGAGTTTGTTCATGACAAAAGTTCGTCTCACAGAAATTTGTTTAGGACAAAGGTTCGCCTGTGACAGAAGTTTATCCAGGGCAAAAGGTAAGGTTAGGTAAGATTAGATTAGGATAGGGGAGGTTAGGTTACTATTTCAGATCGGTTTCTTTTCCGATACGAGCCTTTTTCGACACGGGCCTTAAGTTTACGAACCCTTGGTTACGAATCTTTTTCCTTACGAACTTTTTTCCTACGAACCTTTTCCATACGAGCCTTTTACAGCACGAACCTTTTCTATTAGCGGGACAAACTTCTTCCCAGAAGAACTTTTGCCCTCGACGAACTCTTGTTCGAAATGAGCTTCTGCGCGACGGACTTCTGTCCTAGGCAAACGTTTGCCACATACGAGCTTTTGCCTCATACGAACTGTTGTCTTAGACGAACTTCTGCGAGAAAAACTTTTATCCCAGACGAACCTTTGCACTAGACGGACTTCTGCAAGACGAACTTTTGTTCTAGACGAATTTTTGCCGTCGACGAACTTTTGCCCTACACGAAACTTTTCACGAAGTACTTCTGCACGGCAAACTTTTGTCCCAGACGAACTTTTGCCTTAGACGAACTTTTCCGCGACAAACTTTAGCATGACGAACTTTTGTCCGACGAACTTTAGGCCGACGAACTGTTGTCCGACAAATTTATGCGATGCAAACTTTTGCCCAAAATTGGCTTCCCTTCCCAAAGAAGTCCTGATGGAGCCCCGAGCTTGCGCAGGGGCCCTCCAAAATAGGATAAAGTAAACGCGGTAGCGTAAGTATTACATAAACGCAGACTTAAACATCGTGACTAAAAGGAAACTGCCCCTGTCCCTCCCGCCGCCCAGAAATTCATGTACTTTTCAATCACTTCCTTGAAAAATTGGAGAATTATGAGGTAAGGTCATAATTGTAATGTAACTGTCGTTTCACCTACAGTCCAGCGACGATTGTGATTTTCAGTCACGCTGAGGACTGTGGCATTTACACCCTCCTGAAACATTTGAAAATTCTGTACAAATGTGTAGTCCGAAGCGACATATCGACCACATTTAATTTCGACAGAAGAGCACATATCCTTTGGTGTGGAGCATTTCTGGGTGCATGCGTCCAATACGTCACTGTAATACATGCATTACTGATTTATCTCACATGACTCTAAAGCCCCGTATCTCCAATGGGCCGGTTGGTTATTGGGTTATTTAACGACGCTCTCGACTACCAGGGTCATTTCGCGTCGCAACCTCTCACGCCGGTAGTCGCGAGGAACGGCGAAATGCCGCTATTACCCGGACTCGAACCGGGGACCTTTCGGTCACAAGGCGAGCACGGCAACCACCACACTACGCCGCCCCTTCCAATGGGTCGTTTAATATTATGAAACAGCAGTGTTTTGACCTAAGTCTTCCATTGCCATCGGGGTTACTGACCCACCGACGCTTTGTATTTAATCGATGTTTGTAAAACAATTTTCGTCTGACCTAACTAGATCTCGTTTAACCTGATATCACCGCCTTCAGTCTTTTCTTGCGCGAATTATTTCAAACAATTACCCTCGCAGAGATGGGTTTGTTTTTTGGAAAATGATTGTGAGTGCCCGAAACGCATAAAGCGACATCCAGACATTGCATATGGGGGGGATCTTGACAGGCGTTGATGCGTTAAGTTCACAGAAAGGAATTAAAAAAAAAAGGTTTTATGAGAGGCGGACTACAGAAGGATGTGTGACGACAATCATGGACGGCTTGATGGCGGCGAAATCCTTAACCCGCGCCCGACTGGTAGTCGGCTCCGATCACACTCGATTGCGGGGGGAGGGTTGGCCGCCCCC
Source organism: Capitulum mitella (assembly GCA_030062745.1). Classification (NCBI taxonomy): domain Eukaryota; kingdom Metazoa; phylum Arthropoda; class Thecostraca; order Pollicipedomorpha; family Pollicipedidae; genus Capitulum; species Capitulum mitella. Next base: position 31,720,758 of record CP099845.1, on the reverse strand, counting down.
TCTTACTCACGAACGGCTGGTTGCACAATAAAAATAAACACATCGTTGGAAAGCTCGTGACAAGTAGAGCCCGAAGCTGGTCCCATTTTTGGTTTGGAATAATATGTAAGCCATTTACGCCCTATATATGTTTTCTCGCAGCCGACAGCTTGAAACCGAGAAGCGACCTGGAACTCATGGGTTGAAACAAAAAAAGCGTACGTAGCGGCACCAGTGAACAAGTATAAGTCAGCCAATGCTGATAAACGCCTAATTTCTCCGATTTGTTTAATACATATGCGGAAACCATAAGTTAAAGACATGACGATTTTCGTGCCGACTTCCGGCGTGCGCCGTAGCGGAACGAGGTATGAAATTAACCAGAACTAATTTTAGAGTTTCTTGATTTTCGCGACATGGGCCTTTCTACGCGATTTTTCTTTATCGCAGTGTTTTTTTGTGATGGTTTCTCATGCTTAAACCTGGGAAAAATTCAGTAGTTATCAATCTACGTAATTGGCGGAGCCTTGTGACAATCCGTTTATTTCCAAAATATGTCATTTTTTTTAGACTTTTTCAACTTTTGGGTATTTCTTGCAACTGTTCCAGCCAGTTCTGCTATTCTCAGCTGGTTCCGAGTAACTCACCGCCGACTTTGACGGCGGTACATTTCAGCTCATAACAAGTATTCGTAACCTGATCTCAGGTCAATGCCTGGAAGCCATTGATACTTTGTCCATTGACGGGAAATGAATGTCTGCGTCACCCCACATTAAAAATGTTGCAAAAAATGCCGCTAAATCCAGAAAAAAGACGTCATATCTTAAAAATTTGGTTCCACTTAGGTCAATAACCAATAAAATTCTGAAGAATCTAGGATGGCAGATTTGTTGCATCCATTAAATCCTCCAGTTGCTACAACTTTTATGGTGATATGTTTCGTGAAAAAGTTACTGGGTGCTAAAGTTTTTTGGAAAGAAATCCACTTGATCTGACCTAGGTCAGTGACGTGACGTGACCTGAGGTCAAAATTTTGACACAAGGCATACAAATAACGAATAAAAATGTGCATAAAGTTACGTGACGCTGCGTTCATTCCTTTTCTCGCAATCCTGGAAAAACCTCAGGGGTGCAGCCAAATCTCCCCTCCAGTCGGGAGCGGGTTAAAGGAAACACATGTTTTGTTTTCGATATCCTAAAAGCACACTCCAGAGAATACCGAAGATTGACTATGGATTATCATGTGAATGAAAGGTGCATTTTGGTCATCTTAGGCCAATATTTCAAGCGTTTTAGTAATTGAATTTAACGCCAGTGCTATCGGTACGCGAAATACGATAAAACAAGAGTAAAGAAAGGAATAATCAGCGAGCGGAAAATACGTAAGTAAACTTTGGACGCATCCTTTGCTTACTGGACATGAGGATTCGGATTGATTTTGGATTCGAATATTCGGATGCGTGCATTCGGATATTCCGATCGAATATTCAAATCTTTTGAAGTTAGTACCATTTCGTCCCAAAAGGTATGATCGGAGCAGTATGTAAGCATCGGACTGATTCACAACTGCATGAACAAGTCACAGCATTTTGCAGGAGCGCATTTTGCATTTTGCAAACTGCATGAACAAGTCACAGCATTTTGCAGGCCCGGTGTCCGGCGCGGCTGAGCAGCGGCTGACACCGGGCGGACGGCGGCTGGGCGCTGCCGGGGCGTGAGAAGGGCATGACGTCAGCGGCAGAGGACGCTCTGACAGGCAGTCAGAGGAGCAGACCGTCAAGTCGGTGCGATGGTGGTACTTCGGAACAGTCATACCGAAATGGAGAAATTCTAAAGGCCCTTTAGATAAATCCAAGGACGGGCCGCCCACGATCTAAGCGACCCTTGCGACCCTGAAAAATTTCAGAGGCCCATTGACGTTTCGAAAGGTCTCTGAAACATTTAGGATAGAAAAAAACCTGATGGATGAGGAAATGTCCAAGGCGCCCTCCGGAAACATTAAAGAGCTTCTTAAAATGCTTGAGACTTCACGCAAACTTGATGAATTCTTAAAAAAATGAAAGGGACCTCCGTCGCGTTTGAGGGGTGCTCCTTAACTCGGCACCACCTGGATGGTGAGTTAAGAAGGGCGCCCCCTCGGTTTTTCGTGAATAACTTCTGAACCGTTAAAGCCAGCCCAACCAAACTTTCAGTATCTGTTCATCAATCCATTGAACATATTTTGACATCAAACCATTTCGATCTTAGGTCAGGTCATGGAAAAATTACGTCAAAAATGAACCTTTGCACCCATGTTTTTGCCGCTCCAGGCCGTAGCACAAACATGTGTCCTATTTTGTGATGATATTCGTGAATACAATGCATGGATCTTTTGGATTTACATGGGTAACGGCCAAAAACTAAAAGGATATACAACCGTGACACGTCAACATTAGTGGCCATGCTAGGTCACATGCATGGAGACAATTGGATTATTTGCAATGTGGGAAAAAGAAGTGGTTGTCTCTGACGTTCCCATCGTTCAAGTCAGACATGCAAATCTATATGCGTCTCTAAGCAAGGCTCACCAAATGCAATGTGAGATCATGTCAGGTCACACCATACGGATATGTCAAAACGAAATGAAATACATTGTCTGTGGAAGATGTTTCAGTAGCAGCAAAGAACAATTATTGTTCCTAGTCAGAAAAAGAAAAATAACTACCTGTCCTGACCCGGCTTCACATTAACCCAATAACGAGCAGACAGCGCAGATTTAATTATCACGACATGTCATTTCAGTTTTGTGCTTCGCACAGTTCAGAATCCCAGCGAGTAATTATCGCTCTTTGTCAGGGAGAGTAATGCAACGTTATCTGGCCTGACCGAGACTGACATTGACTGGATGACAAGCAGGTATTGCAAAGCTGATCATCAGGTTTCTCTTCGCCCTTTTGTCACGTGGAGCAAGGCGGCTGCAAGTATCGATCTCTGGAGTGAAAAAGAATATTAATGTTTCGCCTGACCTAGGTTGACCGCAACCCGACAGTTTTTAACGTTTTGGCATGCTTCTGATGCAGAAGATCGTGACTTTTCGTTTTATATCCAGTTGAAGGTTTTAAGGCCAGTATTGCCGATAATATGATGTGCGAACCGGTTTAGGTTTTTCCATCGCCGTTTTATGCGTTTAACATGGCTTGCGACGTCGTCAATCACTTGACCAGGACTAACGTAGTATTTCCTGAATCGCAAAAATCAGGGCTATCGAATGGTAGTAGACCGATCCAGGTCCTGAAATAACAAGGGATACCTTTTTTTGACACCCCCAGGGGTCGCGGATACAAAACATGCTAGGCTGTGTCGGGTTACATTGATTTGAAATGCCCTTGCTATTTTCAGAGGCACCTCACATATTCTGGAAAGGGTGAACTGGACGAGAAAATATTTCAAGGGCCATCTGAAAATGTGAAGACGTTACTGAAACGTTCAGGTCCCTAAACCCTAATGGACACTTTATATAAATTCGAATTCCGGAAGTCTACTTGAATTCATCTAGAGGACTCACTGAATTGTTTGTGGGCCCCTCAAGTCTTTGAGGGGGGCTTCATTACCTTCAGGGGTCCCACATTCAGGAACAGAGTCTTCAGCCAGATGAAGAAATGCTTGTGGGCCCTCTAAAGATACCAGAGACCCTCTCAAAAAGCTCGATGGTTCCACAAAAAAACTCCAATCAGCCCTCGAAATGGATTTAAGTAGGGCCTCTAAGACCACGGGTAGGTTAACGTCTTGAATTTATTCATCGTATATTATTCATGTCCTTTACAATGCCCCAGAGTGGCTTATTTTTCCCTTGATGTTTCAGGGGTTTTCTGGTAATACTAGAGGTTCTCTCCTTTATGCCACCACAGAAACGGTAATGAAGGTTTGGGTAAATGCGAAGAAGGGTTTCTCATACGTCACGGAACAACTCGCCATATAGGTGGGTTGATGGGGCACGCAATTTCGAGATGGGGCCTCCCCAGTTCTGCCCCCCATCATTTTCACAAGAACGACACCCCTGAGTGTGCCTGTATATATATATATATATATATATATATATATATATATATAGTTTTTAACGAAACATATATATATATATATATAGTTATATATATATACCACGTCTATATATATATATATATACCGTTTTTAAAGAAACATACATATATATAGTTATATATATATATACCTCGTCTATATATACATATATCGTTAAAAAAGGTCTTCAGCAGATTTTTAATGTTCATGTTCAGCATTTACTAGTTTCTTGATGCATCGTTCAAGACATCGGGCCTGTCCCTTAGCAGTCATGGAGATTACATATCACATGTACAAAACTGTTCATTTATTTATGCACTAACGTTTCGAGACAGTTACCTCATATTCAGTGTGTTGAAAAGTTGGCACAAGTAAATATTTGAAAAATATTTGCGGCGCACCAGTACATCGCAAATAATTTTCACACAGTTACTTGTGCCAACTTTTCACCATTCTGAAGATGAGATAAGTGTCTCGCAAAGTTAGTACATAAATAAATGAATAATCCCATACATACCATATGTAATGTCGACTTTGCTAAAAGAAAGGTCCGAGGACCTGAACAATGCATCAAGAAACCAATAGATGCGGAACATGCGGTCGTTTCCAACGAAGCATGTACCAAAAAAAACATGCCGCCACAATATAAAAATTTATATACAATATGTAACTGAAAAATATCTTCTGTAAATCGTTTTGTAGAACAACCGCCATCGTTCAAAACAAAGTGCCCTAAATCCATTGAGAAACTCACATTGGGGGAGGGGGAGGCTAGGTTGTAAGGCCCAGGCCCCTGCCCCTCCCCAAATCATTTACAAAAAAAACAGCACCCCTGGCCATGGGGCCCCGTAGTGTTGAAGGGGCTCCATGGCCAGGAGCCCCCTCACTGTTGGGACCCCTCTAATTCTTAAGGGTTCCCCCCCGCGAAAAATGCTAGCTACTCCATTGCATATTGTTGTATACTAAGATAAGGTTTACAGTCTGTAACAATGGCCTTAGACTATCTATACATAACATTTGATACATGAAACTATGGTATCCTCTAACGGCATAGGTTTCGTTCACACAGTCGATTGAGACTCACTTCTCTGTGTGAACGCGTTGCCCTGCACTCTTCCAGTGCTATCGCATGCTATTCCTGTAGCCAAGGCCCTATATGATTTAAGATGGTTCGAAAAAAAATAATTCGCACACGGCCAGGGCATCAGGTGGTAGGCTCTGGCCCGCACATTAAGATAACCATCGTTAACAATTTTTAGTCGGACGTTTTGAGCAGGCGCGCTCGTAATGTTTAAGCGCAAACACGTCGACCCCGAAGCGTTGCAGTCTCCATTGATGGCGCAGCGTCGGCCGCCGCAGTTAACACTGTCGGCGGCGGGCGACGAGCGAGCGAAAACGACCGTGTATCGGGAAATAATACTCCTGAGTGCTTTGTAATACATATTCGTGTGCGTCTGAGCTCCGGGGCAATTTTCCGGTTGATCCTCGAAACCGGTTAACAGTTGCGACAACACGGACAATCGAGATTCCACGAGTACGTCCATGCTCGATAGTAGCGATGATGTAAAATACAGATGAAAAAATACGTATCGTCTTGAACAAAGTGAACAGTAACAGCCTCCCAGTCTGGTCACTTAGAAGCAGCAGCATTCAGGCGTGAATCTAGAGCTAGGACTAGGACGGAAGCAAAACTACCGGGAAAAGTCGTTCTGATAACAATCCTGGTTACAGTCATTCTACAAAAACGGATGCTTACTTCAGCGACCAGGGTCAGTCTCCATGACTGGTAGGATCGTCGTAAGTGATTCCGGAGGTAGCTGGGTATGACGTCTGAACTAATTTGATGTTACAATGCCGCAAGCGATCTTTGTTTTCGCACTTTCCGAAGATGATGCAGGGACCAACGAAATCGAAACTGTTCATGGAGCGGTAACTGCTAATTCGTTCGGAGCATTAATCTGAAAACTGCACTCGTGAGATCTACGGCCAAGGCTTTTCTAGACCCGTAGAAATTGACATAATCAATCGTTCGAAAGTACTAAAATCCGATACATGGTCGTTTTCCCCCGCTCGCCGGCCTCCTTCTCGTGTTAACTGCGGCGGCCGACGCCGCAAGGATAATATATATATATATATATATATATATATATATATATATATATATATATATATATATATATATAGGGGCAGCCTCCCTCCCACTTCACTTGGGCCTTCGGGCCCTGCAGTGGCGGCCACTGCTTACCATTCACCTTAGGTATGGAAAACAGACCCAGCCAGCAATCTGACGTTGTCGCAAAGTCGTGACCACGTCGTTTTTTCGTGCATGCAAAATCGTGGCGTTACGGTAAAAATGTAGACTGCTGTAAATGCCCTCATATCGTAAATTACGGCGTCGTGACGTTGCTATGGTACTGTTGATACGACACCTAACGCAAGTTGAGTTTGGTCGTAATAATAGGGATACGACCATGATGACAACGTAATAGGGATGTCCCTATTACGTTCTCAACATATTGTGACCACGGTTTGTGAAGCAAAAAGGCTAAACGTTTACAGAAGCGTGTAACGTTGAGTTGAACGGCAATACATGCACCACACCCCTGCTGAAATCGTCCCATTTTTGCCAAACTAGCTAAGCTTTATTCCTTAATACCCCACCACTCCCCACCTGTCGTGCCTCTGAAAATGAGAGGAGCCCACTAGGAGTAATGTAAGTCTTTCCTGCCGCAGAACGGAAGCCTTCACTAATGTATGACACCCTTCACCGACTGCGCATGTTCTTCAGTCCGTTCAGGATTTTACACGAACCCTCTTTTCGTAACCCACGGAAATTTCTCACCGTGGCTTCATGATGTCCTTGATACGGAACGTGAAATGACCTGCTTCCTGTCCTCTCCATGGTTTCAGCGTACACAGGCCTCTTGCACAGAAGCCAGAAAACGCGCATTTTGCATATATTTTGCATCCATCCCAACCATCATCCATCCCATCCCATTCATCCATTCCAAAATGTACGCATGATATCATGACAGTTTGTTGCAACAATTCATCACTTTCTTCGCAAAACCCACAATGTCAGCATTTTCCAATGCAGCAAGAAATATATACATAAACGCCATTTGATTCTGAGCCGTCCACAATGAACAAGTACGCGATAAAAGTAACCACACAAAGACGAGTTTAACTTGCCCTTACGTTTCTCTCAGCTTCACTTTTTCATGGGAAAATACCCATGACACCAAAAAACTGTCGCAGCACAGGAACGAGAGGTACAAAGAAAAGGACTAACAACACCACGTTAAGCTTAACATGTTTTTCTTTCTTTACTTAAGCAATGCAAGTAACAAACACCACATAACCTCTACTACAACACAGAGTGCAATGCGTCACAATGTTTTCAAAAATTCATTGTACGTGGCCACAGGCACTTTGGCGATGTCGCGGCAGAACACCTCGTCCGAAGTGGCCACCAAGCTGTCCAGGCTGACAAACCCTGGCCGCGTCTTGTCGTACTGGTCTCTTCCCAACATGTTCAGCATCAAGTGTCGCTGTCGCACACGCCACGTGCGGAACGTCAACACGTTGGGGGCCTCGGAGATCAGCTTGTGGGAGAGGCCCATCTCATTATGAAGAAAGTGGAGACGCTCCTGCAGGGCTGGACGAGACAGCATCCACACCTTCGGCTTCCCCAGCAGAATCTGCTTCATCTCATTAGATGTGAAGCCGAACTCCTCCTTTATGGTGAACCGTGAAGCCTGTGACAGCAAGGTTGAGAGGCTGATGGGGACATCATTAAAAGGAAATCCTTCAGTTGCTTCATAACACGACAATGCTGCACTTTCACATATACACTACGCCACAATGCCAGCTTTTTTTGCCCGCTATAGCAGCTTCAAAAAGAAGAACCAGGAACATACATGACATAACACCAAGCATTACAAACTGCACGACAAAGAACACCAGTCCCACCTTCAAATGCTGCAGCTGACTGGTTATGATGCCCGGACACTTGGCTGCCAGCTGGCGAACCTCTATCGCCTTTAGACAAAACAGCTTCATGAAAAAACCCAGGCGCCTGTCGATCCGCTTGGTACTGAACATAAGCCAGAAGGGGTTGCGTGAGACCACGCTGACGATCTGTTCCGAACTGAACTTCTTCGCCTCCAGATAGTTTACCCGCACCTGTGTGTCACAGTGAACGCCAAACTATTTGACATGCTACATTTCAACATGTGTGAGCGTGCAAGCTTCACAACTACTAGACAACACAGTTAGGTTTCCATTGGTGCACAGGACGCTCCACACATGAGATCAATGATACATTATTAAATATAATAAAACATTTTCCATCTATATAACATATGGTTTATACCCATCTATTTTTCAAATGCACGAAAGATTACCTACGTAGCGGAAAAAGTTACAGAAAAATTTGACAATGGATCATATTAAAGCTCAAAGCAATTCAGTAGAAAGCCATCGGAACCTAAACAAAAAAAAACACAAACACACACACACACAATCACAACGAAATCACAATGATCCGGGAAAGGATCCACGACCTGAGCAAGGAGGACAGGCACACACAAGACAACAGTGCTGAGACCTACACCTGGAACTCGATTCGGCCAGCGCCAACCGCACCTGCAGGTCGTCCAGCTGCTCCTTGAAGATGAGTGGATTGTGTGTCAAGAACGGGCCGAGCCGGTCGCCCGGCACGCCGACGTCGTGCAGCCACTGCACGTGCGGCCACATGTCACGTTCAAAGTCGAGCCGGACCACGAACTGGGCGATGCCGGGCCGCCGCTCCCAGCCGGAGGTGTCGACGCCGAGTTGCACCAGTCGGCGCAGGCCTGGAGACGCCAGCACGTACGGCGCCAGACTGGCGCTGCGGGCCGGCGGCGGTGACTCCGCGGCAGCTCCGGGCGTCTCCGGGTAGGCACCGGCCGGACCCGGCCTGGCCCGGGCCGTGTCCCCATCAGCAAGGCCGTCCCGTGCTGCCCGCTGCCCTGATGAGTGGGTATGGTGGAGAGCACTCTGAGCCAGGTGGCGGGTTCCCGGTCCGAATGGGGCTGAGGCTTTAGCACGTGTTTCTCTATTACTGGGCTCTTCTTCATCAGAATTTGTCCATGATGACTGAGGGACTACATCTTCTGGTGAATTAGTTGTTGATACCTGGGAAGTCTGGGACCTAAGTACTGACAGCACACTGTAACTCCAATGAATATGAACATTTGCTGCTTGGTGCTGTGCGTGATGAAGCACCAAGGTATTCAACCTTCTAAAGGATGCAAATGCAGAAGTCCACATTTCTGGAACAAAAAATGATGAATGTACACAACATCATTGTGATGCAACTGTTTTAAAATTGACAGGAAAATGATGTTCTCCTTACTATGGTGAACATTCACAATCAAATTTGTGTCATTTTCTGGCCAATAAGGTGATATGATCCATGCCAATACTAAAGATTTCCTGCATGTATAATGAGACTAGTTAAGATGCACATAACAGTGCAGCAGCACTAAGATAATTCTGGTAAATTCCTGCTAACCTTAACTGTTGTGTAGCAGTGGTACACCACACAGCAGTCAAGTGGCAGAAAAGGATTTTGGCAGGTCAAAATGCCAGTCTTGCTAGTGGCACTGCCTGTGTTCTGCCAACAATACAATCTGACTTTAGAAGTAGCTTATTAGATTAAAATAATAGGGAGTACAGCAGGAACCACATTTCATAATATGCTTTAGCCAAAATGAGGCCAAATGAAAAAAGCAACACTACTCCCTTTTGGCATCAGTGACCTGAAGTGACACTTGCCCTTGGGTCTAAAAAAACAACATCAAAATACAACAGGCACCACTGTGACTGTATTTACAGGCCCTTTTCAGCCCACACAGTATCAAATGATGGACAAAAGCAATATGTTGAGTCTGTCTCAGTGATCTGGTCCACAACCTTAAGCCTTAAGATACAAGATGTGATGGAAGTAGCAGAGTGCATCAGCAACCAATTCCATGGGTAGCTTTTGCCCAGTAATACCAAATGGTCCAAGTCAGATGACCTTTACTTTGTGCCAATGACCTAATTGATGGCCTCTGACACTGGTACCAAATATTGCATGAAGATAGGGAAGTACTGCAAAATGGGGGCCAAACTTACCAGAGCTTTCCAGCCAAAAAGATGCCATGAGACAGCTCTGACATTTAACCTAAAAAATGAGGTCAAACCCTGCTAGGTCACTTAATGCAGAACAATGGTAGTGTCAACAGATCATGTGGCATCTAGTGTGAAACAATCCATTGGTTGGGTTACTACTGCACTTGACTTTTTTAATCCAGTAATTCACCCCAAGGTCAAAGGTCAATCAAGTCACTGATGTGGACAAAATTTTGCTACAGTGCATCATTTAGTACTAATCTGGGTAAGAACTGCTAGAAAGTTGGGTTAATGTTGCACTCCCCAAACTAAACTGAACCCACTCCTGAGCCTTAAGTTCAAACATCATAGGTCAGGCCATCAAAGTAGAATAACAATGGTGTCACTGAAAATGATTTTGTATCATTTTGGGTGGAACTAATTGTATCTCCAACCAAAGTGGCAGTTCTTGTTCATCATTATTGTGATGCCAATAAATGTAAACAACAGATTTTCAGCATATTCTTCCTGTTGAGTCCTCCAAATGCAATGTGAAACCAGGCCTGTAGCATACACGCACCTTGATTCAAAATTTGGCAATACTATACCTTTTCACCTTTCCACAGACCACTTCTGCTATACATACAGTACAGAAGAGGTCATAAAGTTTCCTATGAAAGCAAGAAATGGTGACACTACCAGTATGGTTTTCCAACAAAATGGAATGTCATTTCGCTGGAAGTAAACGTGACCGGAATGGGCGGTGCCATCTTATTTACACTGCCTTTGCTCCAGGGATGCTCTGTGCACTGTGCAAAGTTTGATGATGCCATCAGTACATGATACGAGAGGCCGCAGTCCGATATATCGATCTTCACACGGTATAATGTTGCGCTGAAGGTTAGGTCCAACCCTGCGCCAGAGATGCCATATAGGATACAGGATACTAGAGGCTGTAGGCCGATAAAGAGTGCGATTGGACTTGGCTCTGTCTGACAGAGGTTAGGTTGTGCAACTAAATAGGTAAGGTTGGGTTAGGTTAGGGTTGGGTTAGGGTCAGGGTCAGGGTCAGGGTCAGGTCAGGTTAGGTTAGGTTTGTCATCTTTTTTATTATTCATTAGGTTATACCCATGATGTCATTAGGCCTTAAATACCTTCACCTTAGGAATCACCTTTCTTGAGTTAGTTACCATAGGGGCTCAGCAGAAATCAAACAGACAAATGACACAGCAGTCAGCAACAAATGAAGTGGCTGTATTTTTGGTATTTTTCCATTTTGTTCACCCTGAAATGATATTATGCAGCAACCAGATCAAAACTATTTAATTTAAAGCCTTTGTTGTATGGCTTTTATGCCATTTATGCTGTTTTTCATTGCCTGGTGAAAATGTCATGTATGGCCCAAAATTTGCTCACTTTGCCATTAATGTCAGCAACTAAGATAGCCATCTCACTGGGAGAATATAAACCAGTTGCAGCAAGAATCATTTGTTTTTCATCAGTGGCCCAGTCTTATTGCACTCCAAGCAAGTAATGAAAAGAAAGCAAGCAAGTATAGAGCCAACACTTGTTTTCAATAATTGTACACTGGTTTGCTTACTCATCTTTGCTCACTCTGTAGGAAAATTTTTCTCTTGTACATACAAATAGCTGAGAATGATGCTCAGCCATCTCATGGCTTGCTCACAAGGACCCCTAAATTCCAAAAATGACAGTAGCCTTGCCACTGTTAGCATCAAAGACTGACACCATGATTTCAATCCATATGTTTATTATTCATAGCAAAACTCCAACCTGACCATTACTATTTATCCTTTAACTGAGCTTGAGCTCTTATCTAACATCATCCCAGCAACCAGTTGGAAGATGAAATAAATGCAATTTAAAGGACAAATTAGCATCCTACCACAAAAATTGTGATGGTTATGGTTACCTGGTTACTGGTTTTACTGGCCTCTCAGTCCGTATAATAGTCCCTGACCGTTTGACTACCACATTGCACAAAAAAACATAAATTTAGCAGCAGCCACAGTAACGGCTCCAGCAACCAGCACAGATTTCATTGATGTGTCATGGAGCCATAGACCATAGAGCATGTCATAAAGCCATAGAGCAGCATGAATAGTTGTTCACAAATCTGAGGACTTCTACAATAGCTTTAACCTATATATATATATATACAAATGCATGTATATATATATATACAAATGCATGTATATATATATATATATATATATATATATATAAATACATATATATATGTATATATATATATATAAGATTACCCTCTGCTTTGTATGGCTGTTATAGGATTGCCTGCAACTTGTCACAAGGAGTTTGCTTTTATAGGACTGCTATATATATATATATGTATATATACTTATATATATATATATATATATACATAGCATGTATATATATAGCTTTAACCATTTGACCTCCAGAGGTCATGCAAAAATTGTAAGGTTAACAACAACCACAACAGTTATTAGTCTTCCATCTTCCAGCGACATGCTTTGCGTCACTTGATGGACCTCGAATTGGATTAACGGAAAAAGAGATGTAGGTGACAAGTTGGGGTAATCCTATAACAGCCATGCAAAGCAGTGGGAAATCTCACTTTGATAAGAGAGACTGTTTAAGTGGCTGCTCCTAGCCTGATTAAAAAAGTGGCTCATAACACTATTTGTAACTTTGAGAGAAATGCTGCATACTGAGATGCCACCACCTTCTCTCTCTACCTCCCGCCACTCGCTAAACATCGATCTTCCCATGGCTCTAGGAATAACATGACATATTGGGCCAAAATTAAAGTTGGATTTTCTGCTCGTGGAAAAATAAATAAATAACATACTGCTCTGGGAGTAAAATTCGACAAAAAATTTTGGCACCAAAAAATAAATTCATCAGACCTTAAAATGTGGCATTGATAACGTATTTATACATCTTTATTTTACCAGACAAAAGAACATACAAATAGGTCAAAACATTTGTAAGGAATTCTGTACCAATATTTTTTGTACCACAAGCTCCCTACTGAAGGTATACAAAACCACGCCCCTGAGTAATGCATTATCTCAGTACCTGTAATCTTCTTTACCAGTACCTATGAGGGCGGACAAGCCGCAAACGTGACAAAAATATACAGTTTCGGCGCCAGCTGTGGTACGCAGGCTTCCCACTTCTCATAACTCCAGAAATCCGCGTAGTTACCGAGTTTTATGGATATCAAAAGATACGCATGTACAAAATAAGCCATTCGTAGCCATTTAGTGCCTTGCCACCAACACCACTTCCTCAAAATAATCTGCGATGATCCAGCTACCCACCGCCGCAACAACTACCAGGAGTTCGAAGCACGGAACATCTCCGCGAGACAGATCAACACCAACTTTTAAGCGTTGACGGTTGTTAAAAGTGCCTTGAAATATGACGTCACTGAAAGACCTATCAAAACGTGTCAGTCGCCAAACTCGAAATAAGCTGAGACGGTATTGGAACGGGACAGGGAGGTAGGCTGAGACTAAATAAGGATAGGCACGAGTGCCTGAGAGGAAACAGGGACAGAAAAGGAAAACTGGGGTAGTGTAGAGATACGGAGGAATTGGATGAGGTTAGGAGAGAGGAGGACTAACGGAAACGGGCATGGAAGAGTATTAGGACAGAATGGTGGAAAGGGACCGAGGTTAGAAAGAGACAAGAAAGGGAATGAGGACAGGACAGGAACAAGTAATGGGATGGAGCTATCAATAAGTGTCTGAATGTTTGAATGAGCCGAATCGTGCGGTTGGTTCTCGAGATAAACACGGCCGGAGTGTTAAAGGTCCCCTCCCAGTCGTGGAAGGTGATGAAATACCCAGTCATTGTCGGGTTAACGGTCCCGTCCAATACCCCATCATTGCGCCAGTCCCGTTTCAGCCCCTGTTTGGTTCTATCCCATGATTCTTGTTCCCCCTGTCTGCCTCTCCCCCTCCCGGTCCCATCCCGCAGGGGAACAATACGGAGTAGGACCGAGGAAGAGGGGCTGTAACGGGACAGGTACAAGGGATAGATTGGGGTGGCACTGGGCGGGAGAGAGGCAGAAAGGGCCGAAACAAGGATCGTGGGATAGAAGAAAATACGGACTGAAACGGGACTGGCGCTATGATACTATATTGCACGAGACCGTTATCCCGGCATTGACTGAGATATTTTGGCATTTCATCATCTTCCACATGATGGGGGTGGGTGGGGGTCTTGGACACCTCGGCCCTGTTTATCTCGAGAACCTACCGCACGATTCGGCTGGTTCAAACACCGGTTAAGCACAACATCCCCATTACCTGTCTCTGTCCAGTCCCCATTCCTTTTTTTGTATCTTTCCAAGCCCAATCGCTTTTCGTCGTTCTGTTCTAACACTCTCCCATGCCCGTTCCGTAAGTCCTCATCTCTCTCCTCACCTCATCCAGATCCTCCATATCTTTATACTATCCCAGTTTTCTTCTCTATCCCTGTTCCCTCCCAGGCATTTATGTCTGTCCTTGTTCATACCCAGTCCACCTCCCTGTCCCGTTCCAGTACTGTCTCGGACTGGAGACAGTATTGGAGACTACCACGTTTTGATGGGTCTTTCAGTGACGTCATATTTCAAGGCACTTTTAACAACCGTCCACGCTTAAAAGTTGGTTACGATCTGTCTCGCGGAGATGCTCCATGCCCCGAACTCGTGCTAGTTGTCGAGGCGGTGGGTGGCCGAATCATTTCAAGAGATTATTTTGGGAAACTGGTGATGGTAACAAGGCACTAATCGCGTGCAATTGGCCTATTCTTTAACTACGCATCTTTTGGCACCCATATGGCTTGGCAACTACGCTGATTTCTGGAGTAATGAGAAGTGGGAAGCCTGCGCGGTATTCATGGCGCAGACTTCTCACTTCTCATATCTCTGGAATTCCGCGTAGTTCTCAAACAAAATTGGCACCAAAAGATGCGCAATGAAGAAATAGCCTGATCCAAGGCGTTTTGTGCCTTGTCAGCATTATCAACTTCGCCAAAATAATCGCCTGAGCGATCGACTTACCCACAGTCTCCACAACTTGCACGATCTCGAATCACGGAGCATCTTTAAGAGACAGATCAACGTCAGCCATCAAGGATCGACATTTCAGGAGGCCTTGTGAAATATGACGTCACGGAAAGATTCACTAAAACGCAGCATTCTCGAAACTTGACAAAGGCTAACAATGGCAATGAAACGGAACAGGGAGGTGGACTGAGACCGAACAAGGACAGACATGAGTGTCTGCAAGGGGCAAGGGCGGGTCCAGGATTTTGCCAGGAGGGGGAGGTGCGAATGGTCAGTGCGGGTTTCCCTCCCGGCCTTGGCCCCAATTTTTTGCCCTTCAGGTATAAAAAAATGTTGATTTTCTAGTGTCCTGGTTGGAATATCGGATATAATTCTGCGATTTTTGTAGAGTAAAGTAATTGACAAAATCCGATCACTTCAAAGAATGTGAAAAAAATGTTGCGTTTTGTTCCCCTACAAAGTGGCCGAAATATGACAACAGCGGTGGGATTTTAGACGGCTGCGTCCATCGTTTTACTTCTAATGTCGTTTCTGTTGTTCAGGAGTCCCTCTGTGCCCTCGTAGCTTTTGGAGGCTATTTTGCCAGGTTGTTGGTGGTTTCGGATCGTCCGCCGTGTCAGCGCCATTTAGTGGTCTCAGGTCCCTTTTAGACACTTCGGGTAGGACCCATCTGGTAGTTTCAAGAACATTTAAGCCATCTCGGGTTTCCTCCTGTCGCCCCTCGGGAATTTCTGCCGCCTAGGAAACCCCTCAGGCAGTAACAAAGGTCCTCTGTAAGTCTCTCTGCCGTGACAGAGGCGCCTCTGGCAATGCTTCAGGTCCTTTGGCCTTTTCAGGAGCTATCTGGACGTCTCAAGGCTTAGTAGTTTCAGGGGCCTTACTGGTCATCTCAGTGGCCCCTACCAGAGACCGCTAGTGAACGGTTTCAAAGGCCTCCAAAGACCCCTCTTTAGCAGACTCGTGGACCACTTGTTCTAGGTGCTCCTCTTGTCGTTCCTGGGGACCATAATTGCAGTCTCATGCGCCATTTGGCAGTTACAAAAGTTCTTTTGGCAATTTCAGAGCCCATATGAGGTGTCATGGGCCCTCTGGACACCTCCGGTAGTTTCCACGCCAGTATCAGGGGTCTTCCTCTGTTACATGGGGTATATCTAGCAGTCGGGGCCTCACTAGGAGTCTCAGGCGGACCTTTTCTATGCCAAGAGCCCGCCCAGCACACTCGGGGCTCTCTGGCCGTTCAAAGACCTCATGCCGCCCAAGGGATCCTCTTATCGTCTGCCTCGCAGGGTCTCTCCGACCTCTTTGGCGGTATCAGGGGCCATTTGCCGTGTAGGGGCCTATCTTGCCGTCGTAGGATCCACCGTACTTTCCGCGTCCCATGACTGCATCAAAAACCCCTCTGATTAAAAAAAAACAGTATAGCTGGTTTGGGCCCTTCTCGAGTTTGAGAAGGTCAGTGAGGAATCCCTGTTCAGGGGGCCCCTCTGGCTGGTCAGGGTCTCCTTATGCCGTGCTGGGCCCTTCGAAGGCTGCCAGGGGCCCCACGGACCGTAGAGGCCCCTAAAGACAGGCAGGAGGTCTCTGCAAACCGGTAGGAAGCCCGAAATGCCGGCAAGGGGCCCCTACAGGGCGGCGGTGGCCCCTGCAGGCAGGCAGCTTCCTAGGGACCCGTTGTTAGCTAGCAGGGGATCCTTTCAGGCCAGCAGGAGGCCCTACAGGCTTTCAGGGGATCCTACAGGCCGGCAGGGTCCCCCAACAGGCCGGTGGGGGCCCCAGAAGCTTGCAGGGGCTTCCATAGGCTGGCAAGGGGCCCCTGCAGGTTAGCAAGGGGTCCCCTACAGGGCGGCAGGGGACCCGTACAATCCAGCTGGGTGCCTCCACGGACTGGCAGGGCCCCCTACAGGCCCCTTCAGGCTTAAAGGAGCCCCTCTATATACTTGGATCTATATATTTCATCTTTTGTCTTCCCTTTCTACCGTTCTTAACCCGTCCCCGACTGGGGGGGCAGTTGAATGCCCCCCCCCGGGGTTTTTCTGGGATTGCGAGAGAATGAACAAAGACAGAGTCACGAAACTTTGTGTACCTTTGGCTTCATCATTTTTACACCTTGTGTCAAAGTTTTCACCTCAGGTCAGGTCAGGTGCTTGTCTTAGGTCAGGTCAAACAGACCTATGTCCAAGAAAGTTTAGTGCTCTGTAACTTTTTCGGAAAACAAGATATCACAATAATACTTTCAGGAATAAGTGATTTTGATAGGTGAAACAGATCTGCTATCCCGGATTTTTCGGAATTTTCCGGGTCGTTGACCTGAGGTCAACCCCATTTTTAAGACATGTTGTTTTTTCTGACATTGACGAAATATTTCATAACATTTTTAGTGTGGAGTGAAGCAGACATCTAGTTACCGCCATTGAGCAAAGTATCAATGACTTCCAACCATTGACCTGAGGTCAGGTCACGAATAACTTTAGTGAGCCAAAATGTACCACCGTCAAAATCAGCGATGAATTACTCAGAATGGGTAGAAATTGGCAGAACTGACTTGCACAGACGTAAGTAACACCAGGAACCTCAAAAAGTTTGAAAAATGGCATATTTTGGAAATAAACAGGCTCTCGCGAATAAAGCTCCGCCAATTTTGTAGATTGGTAACTAATGACTTTTTCCGAAATTTAAGTACGAAAATCCATCACAAGAACCATTAAGACCAATAAAATTTACATGGAGAGGATTTTTTTCCCGAAAATAAAGGAACGCTAAAATTAGTTTCGCCAATTTCTTACTGCATACGGCTGCGCCGCACGCCGACAGCCGGCGCGAAAATTGGTGTGGCTTCAGCTCAACATTTCGCCATATATATTGAGCAAATCCGAGAAATTAGATGTGTATAGGCATTTGCGGATCTTTATTTGTGCCCTGGTACCTTTAACTATGCGATATTAGTCACAGCCCTTGAGATTCAGGCCGTTTCTCAGTCTCATGCAGTTGGCTATGAGAAAACATATATAGGACGTAAATTGCTTACATATTATCTGAAACTAAAAATGAGGCCAGTTTCGAGCTCTACTCATCACAAGCTTTCCAATGGTGTGCTTATTTTATCGTGCGACCAACCGTTCGTGAGTTAAAGGGGGGGCGGCCAACTGCCCCCCCCCCCCTTCCCGTCGCGCATGATCGTAACTGATCGACGGTCGTGTGCGGGTTAAAACGTTTTAGCGATAACTTCGGTTCTTATCACAACAATTTTCTTTTATCTCGGTGGCAGTCTGGTCTGGTCCCGATGGCCCTGGTCCCGTGGTCTTTAGGACCCGCTGACTGTTTCCCTGGCCCCTTCTATGCGTTTGAAGCGTCATCTAACCTTCCCATAGGCACACCGACTGCATCAAGAACCCGTCACGTTTTTACAGACCCCTTAAAGTGTATACGGGCCTCTTCGGGGCTTCGTTTGATTTTGAAAGGGACCAGTTCTGGGCCCTTCGGGGCCTCTCGTGGGGCCTTTGATTTTGAAAGGGACGGGGGTCCCTTCGGGGCCTCTCGTGGGGCCTCCTCTTCGGCCTCAGGTGGGGGGGGCATCGCCCCCATGGCCCTCCCTGGATCTACGCTTGAGTCATCCAGGCTGCGTCGCTAACTGTCGTTAGTTGTCGCTGACTGCAAGCATTGTCTGTGATGAATGAGAGGGAGTTTCAGCATTTCATGGGTAATAGATGGCGGAGAACAGTGCCACAACGGAAGGCCCTTGCCATGGGTGCAGCCCTGTCCAAGATAATGGGGAGGGTAAATCAATATCTGCGGAGACACTTTGACCCAAAATCTTGTTTTTTGACGGGAAACTGCAAAAAATGCCCTTTCGGACCAAAATTGGGGGGGGGGGCAAAAACATTTTGCAAAAATTGGAGGGGGCATGTCCCCCAGCTCACTCCCCGCTGGTTACATTCATGCCCCGTTCAGTAATAAGAGCCTGTCCCGTTACGGCCCCTTTTCTTTGTTTCTGTCCCATTCTTGTCCCCTTCCCTCTCTCTCCTTCTGTCTGTCTGTCTGTCTGTCCGACTTCCTGTTCCCTCGCAATCTCCTACTTGCCCCTGTCTCGTTACATTCCCTCTTCCTTATTTTTGTTGCATTCCATATTGTTCCCCATAATTTTACGTCCCTCTGTCCTAGCCCAATCCCTGTCCCATTATTTGTTTCTGTCCCGTTCCCATACTTTTGCTCGTCCCTTTCCCGTCCCAGCCCCTTTTTCACCATTCCATCCCAATACCCTTGTATGGCCATCCCGTCACTGTCCTCATCTCTCTCCATCCCTTTCCGGGTCGTCCTCCATATCTCTGCACGTACTGTCCCAATTTTCTTTCTCTGTCCCTGTTCCCTCCCCAGGCGCAAATTCAAAGGGGGGGGGGCGATGGGTACCACCGTCCCCCTGACGCGTGAGAAAAGGGTCTCTCGGGCTGGCCCGGAGGGGTTCCTCTCGGACTCAAATGGGTCTAGAAGGGGCCCAGTTTGAGTTTCACAAGGTTTCTGTAAAAAAGTTCTTGAAAAAGATAAAAAAGTTTGATGCAGTCAGGGGACCTTTTGGAGGGTTAGATGACCCCTGACATGCATGGAAGGGCCCCTGAGACTCCCAAAGGGCCTTTGAGACCATCATAGGGCCGCAACAGTGCAGATTCCCCTGAGACCGCCAAAACGGGCCCTTACAAGGGGCTTACAAGGCCCTTACAGACTCCAGGACCTCTGAGGCGGCCAAGATGAGGACTGAGTCTGTAGAAGGCCAGAGGGGCCTCTGGAATGGAATGCAAGCCCCGAATGGATTTCACGGACCTGTGTGAGAAACTGAAGGCTCCTGATGCAGTCAGAGGGCCTCCGGGAGGGTTAATGAAAACCTGAGATGGCAAGATGGCCCAGTAGATGGATAGAAGGGCCCCTGAAGCTCTCTACGGGTCCCTGGGACCGGAAGAGAAAACCCAACACGACAGAGGGTTCATGAGGCCGTTTAAAGAGATCCAAGCCCATAGAGGGACCCCTGCTGACCTGTAGGGGACCCCCGTCGGTCGTAGTACCCCCTGCCAGCCTGTGCGGGGCACGTGCCAGCCTGTATGGGCACCCTGCCGGCCTGCAGGGTCCCACTGCTGGCCTTTGGGGCCCCAGCCAGTCTGTAGGGCTTCTGCTGGCTGCAGTGGCTCTGTGCTGACCTACAGGGGGCCCTGCCGGCCTGCAGGGGCCACCTACCGGCCTGTAGGGAGTGTCCTGCAGGCGTTTTGGACCCTTACCGGTCCGTAGGGACCGCCTGCCGGTCTGTAGGGCTCCCTAGCCGCCTGTGAGCACCTGACAACCTTCGGGCCCCTGCTAGCCTGTGGAGGGACGCTCTGCCGTTTACGGGCCCTGCCAGCCTGCAAGGGCCCCCTGCTGGCCGGAAAAGGGTCTCCTGCTTGCCTGTAGCTGGCCCCCTCTCGGCATGAAGGGGCCTCTTCTGACATGCATGAGCCCTGCCGCCGCCTGTAAGGCCCCTGCCGGCCTGTGGAGGGGCTCGCTTACGGCCTGTGGAGAGGCCCCTGGCTTGTGGAGGAGCCCCATTACGGCCTGCAGAGGGACACCCTGACAGCCGTGGAGGCCCCCGGTAAAAAAATGTTTTTGGCGCAATCACCGACAATCAGAGAAGAGCCAACTGATTGTAACTCATGATAATCAGTTCTGTTGTAGCCAGAGAGCCTCCGGAGGGGTTAATGAGACCCTGACACGGTAAGATAGCCCCTAAGATGGAAAGGGGCCCTTGAAACTCTTCAAGGGCCCCTGGAACCGCAAGGGAACCCAACACGGAAAAGGGTCCATGAGACCGCTAAAATTTCCAGAGAGGCACCTGACACGGAAAGAACTTAAGAGGATGCCTAGCACGGCATAAGGAGACCCTGGCCAGCCACAGGGGCCCCCTGAGGGAGGATTCGTCGGCGACCTTTTCAACCTCGAGAGGAGCCACCAATGCGCTACATTGGCCTTTTTGAAACCTTGAGGGGCTCTTGATGCTGTTAGGGGCTCCCGGGAAGGCCAGGTGGCTTCTGAGACGGCAAGATGGGCAAGACGGCAGATGACACCTGAGACCGCCAAAAAGATCGCAGGGCCGGTGCGAGGAAGGACGATAAGAGGGCCTCTTAGACGGTATTCGGGTTTAACGAGGGCGCTGGACGGCCAGAGACTCCCTGAGTGTAATAAGCGGGCTCCTGGTACGGGCAAGATCCCCCTGAGACTGCCAGTGAGGCCCCTGAAGTGCCAACAAAACGGCTCGAGTTGTTAGGGTTAGAGGGGCCCTAAAAGACTGCCAGATATACCTCATGTAACAGAGAAAGGCCCCTGATACAACCATGGGGACCACCAGAGACGTTCAGAGGGCCTATGACACTGCACAGGGCCCTGAAATTGCCCATAGGTCTTCTGTAACTACCTGATGGTCCCTCAGACGGCAGAAATGCTTCCCAGAGACAATAATAGGGTACCCAGAACCACAGGGGGTCCACTGAGACTGCTAGAGAGGGACTTTTGAGACTGCTTACTAGAAGTCTTTAGCAATAGGGGCCCCTGAGACGACCCCTGGCCCCTGAAACTACTAGACCTTGAGAAGTTCAGACTACTGAAACGGCCGAAGGACATAGCGGATTGCCAGAGGCGCCTCTGTTACGGCAGAGAGAAACTTATAGAGGGCCTTTTTTAGTGCCTGAGGGGCTTCTTAGAAGGCAAAAACGTCCCAGGGACGACAGGAGGGAACCCAAGATGGCTTAAGCGTCCCTGAAACTGCCAGATGGATCCCTGAGACTGTCCGAGATGCCCAACTGCCAAAGGAGGGCCTGAGACGTCCCGCGGGGCACGTGAAACTGTAAAAGGAACCTAAGACCATTGGAGGGTTCTGGCACGGCAGACGGCCCGAGACCACAAAAGTGTCCCTGCCACTGCAAAAGGGAACCCAAACTAAGCTGACAAAAAAATCCCAAGAAGCTACGAGATGGGGGACAGACAGGTTCCTGGACCAGATACAGACACGACATATGAAATGGAGGGAGGGACGGAACCGCCTAAAATCTCGCCGTTTTTGTCATATTTTGGCCACCTTGTTGGGGAAGAAAACGCAGAATTTTCTCAAATAAGGTGACACGACTGATTTTTTTCGTCAGTTATTTTGTGTCGTAGGAAAGCAAAATTGCATCATTTTTGATATCTGAAGGGCAAAAAATGGGGACCACGCGCGTCAGAGGTTGGGTGCTGGCATCATTACATTATATGTGTGTCGGGGCAGCCAAAGCTGCTTTGGCAAGTGCTTGAGATAATAATTGCATTCTCGTGCGATGGTCGGTAAGAACGTTGTTGCTGAGCTTCGAGTTATAATCTAATGTGGTGGGAGGAAACTGTCTTTCAACAGTTTACAAACATATTTTATAATAATGCTGAATTCGTGATGTAAACGCAGACAACATAAACGACGGAAGATTGCATCATTCGCCATGGATGCCCAAGGACAAAGATCTGAAAAATATTAATGGGTACAGACCTGAAAAAAATTCACGCATTTTAGAAAACACAAGTGTACACTAGCGCCAAAACCTGGAGAAAAGATTCGTGTATTTAACGAAAAACTGTGCGATATCAAAAAAGGAATTTCATTTGGTTTTTTCGTGGGGAGAGAAGGTAATCCAAAATGAGGTCGGCCGTTAACCCGATAGAGTTTGCCCCCCGCTCCTAGCCGAAAATGCAATCCGCCGTCCCTGGCTGTTGTCAGATTTTGCCACTTTGTAGGAGAACAAAACGAAATATTTTTTTCAAATAAGGCGATGTGCTTGGATTCTGTCGCTTACTTTATACTACGAAAATCGCAGAATTATATCAGATATTCCAACTAGGACACTAGAAAATCAACGTTTTTTATATCTGAAGGGCAAAAAATTGGGGCCAAGGCCGAGAGGGAAACCCGCACTGACCATTCGCACCTCCCCCTCCTGGCAAAATCCTGGACCCGCCCTTGCCCCTTGCAGACACTCAAGTCTGTCCTTGTTCGGTCTCAGTCCACCTCCCTGTTCCGTTTCATTGCCATTGTTAGCCTTTGTCAAGTTTCGAGAATGCTGCGTTTTAGTGAATCTTTCCGTGACGTCATATTTCACGAGGCCTTCTGAAATGTCGATCCTTGATGGCTGACGTTGATCTGTCTGTTAAGATGCTCCGTGATTCGAGGTCGTGCTATTTGTGAAGACTGTGGGTAAGTCGACCGCTTCAGGCGATTATTTTGGCGAAGTTGATAATGCTGACAAGGCACAAAACGCCTTGGATCAGGCTATTTCTTCATTGCGCATCTTTTGGTGCCAATTTTGTTCGAGAACTACGCGGATTTCCGGAGATATGAGAAGTGAGAAGCCTGCGCCATGAATACCGCCTGCGCCATGAATACCGCCTGCGCTTAGAATACCCAAAACTCGATGCAAGACTGGGGACACCTGAGCCCATGAGGCTGTGTCCAAATTCGTAAACCAACAAACAGTGGTACTGCATTGCACTAGGGAATTGTTTGTCGGAACTAGGTAATGGAACTGTTGGGTAAGGGAAACAGATATCAGTATTGGCTGAGGGTCCTCTCAGATTTGCAGGTTTGTGAATTTATAACCTCATTTCACTGGCATTAACAAATTGTCCAAGCATCCGGCATCTCTGAGTCCGGAGCAGAGAAGAAAAAAGTTCTACCTCATGTTATTCTTATAACTGGTGAATATCTGATTGGAGGGCCTCAGTGACTAAGAGCCCTGCAAGTGTTTTTCAGATTCAGTACTATTTGCCCTCCCAAATCTGTTAAGTCTCTGTGAAAGCCTTGTGATCATTCTCAGGGCTTTTAGATTTCCATGAAGCCCAATAAAACACTGAAAAGTCCCTCAAACTTCAGAGAAGGCTCCTCTGTCAATGCATTAGAAAGTCCCATGGAAGCTTTCCAGAGCTTTTTAGAGGGTCCTTGACAATAAACAGCACCCTTCAAATGTTTAGTAAAGGATTTTTGAACTGGATGATCAAATATCTGAAAACAGGTCAGCAATAAAATTCACAGTGCCAAAATTTATCAAGTGAGTTTGTCCCACAAGTATTATTACCATTGGTATATTTACTTTAAATGCCACATAGCACTTGAAGAGTTACTGTTTGATACCTAGGGGGTAAAATCACCATTAAGGTGACGTGAGTTAGAATTTTGCTCTTGCAACCTGAGGTCCATGGAAAAAAAAATTTAAGAGCACAAAAGTAACATAGGCATTTTGGTTACATTCATTGGCAAAAATTGAGAACAAAGTTTACAGGACATACTTTGGTATTTATTTCTACAATCACAAGGCCTAAGGGCAATCAGGGGGTAACCAGCATTAAAATGCAGTGGTCAGTAGCTGAAGCTGCCATCTATGGGCATCCAAAGCTATGACTGCATTGGTAATGTTTTAATTTTAGGCACATACCTCCTATTGACCAGAAGTGGGGCACTACAAACCAGCAGGGGCCCCACAGGACAGCAGGTGCTTCCTCCTTAGCCCAATATGGGCTCTTCGAAGGCTGACAGGAGTTCCGCAGGCTGGCAAGGAGCCGTACAGACCGGTAGGGGGTTCCTACAAACTGGTAAGGGATCCAAAAGGCTGGCAGGGGGCCCTGCAGGCAAGCAGGTGCCAGCAGGGACCTTACAGGCTGGCAGGGGTCCCTACAAGCGAGCAGGGGGCTCATACAGGCTGGCAGGGACCCCCACAGGCTGGCAGGGGACACCTACATGCCAGCAGGACCCCTTACAGGTCGAGAGGGACCCTCTATAGGGTTGGATCTATATGCCTCAACTTTCGTCGTCTCTTGTCGTTCGCTGTTAAATCATTTTGGCAATAACGTTGTTCATTTAAGAGTAATTATATACAGAGTAATTTTCTAATCAGTTTCATAGTATGAGTAATGTCCCAACCTTCATGCGAATGGGCCCCCCTCAGACATTTCTTGGGGTCCTGGGACCCTTAGGACTCGCCTGGCTGCGTCCCTCATAACTAGCTTGTAAATGTTCTTCTTAAACAACGAGCAGCGAATAATACGAAGTCTTGAAGAGAATAACAAGAGACCCATCAACGCTGAATTTGCCGTCGTGTTTAACAATGTATTAATGAGACGCTGCTCCTGAAATGGTGGAATATATTACAATATGGCGCCCTTGGCTATAGGTCACGTACTCAGCAAAAACTAGGGATGGATATGCAGTGGTTTGAAGTACAGTTTGTTGAATAATACTTTTCAGTACCAACATAACCTGTGCGGAGAAGGGTACAGGTGGTATATGTACCCGCGCCCTTCGGAGGGGGGGTACAAAGTGTCTTGCACCCGTACGAACACAACTATCTAGTTCTTGTCGTCCCGTAGCTCAGACAAAATAATTTGTGTGGTAAGTCCCTCAAAAAAGTGGAATAAAAGGCCAAAATTCAAAGGAAAATTGGACTATGGGGCAGGTTAGCTCAGGATACGCCAGGATGGTCCGCCACTGACAAAGCCGTGGCGACACCCTTGCCGTTCCATCATGAATTTCGATAAGGACCAACATCATTGCATCCCTGCGGGCACCTGTAAAAAGTTTGGAGGCATGTGCATGCGTGAGTACACGGCTCACTGGAAGGCTCATCCTCAGTTGTCTCCTGAACTAGGCTGTCACTGCCAGATCCGTAAATTCGGATAGTTTTTGGATCCGAAATTCTGATGGGTGCAGTCGATATTCGGATTTATTCATTCGGTTGCAGTCGATATTCGGATTTTCTCCGCCCCTCTAGAACATAAGATACGGAAGACTTGGCGTACCGCGTAGGAAGAATGGGAAGGAAAAGCTGCCAAGTTTCGTGAAGCTTCTTCAGAGACTCTGGAAATAACAGGCAAAAAACAGAGGGGCTCTCGAAGCCCCCTACCCCCCTTCCCGCCTCGGCATCCGGGAGTGGAATGAAAGCTGTGGCCGGCGCAGAGTACCGTGCAGACGGCGGCCGGAGCTGCCGAGGCAGGGGAGGAGCATGACGTCAGCGGTAGAGAACGCTCTGATTGGCAGTTATTTAACCTGTCGTTACACAACTGCCGGAGTTGTGAGTTGTGAGTTGTGTACAGAGGTGTGTACATTCGAGAACTGAGTTATGTACAGAGGTGCAAACCGTGAAGCCCACGTTACACGTTTGGGAATGATCAGTTCGAAGAGAAAATATGTGAAGGCATCCAATATATGCTCTTAGTCCTTGCCACGACGTCCATATAAAGCATAAGAATAATGTTTAGGTTCCGCTCGGCCTTCGGTATTGTTAGTAACCACTCGGTGACATGTCTTAGCAGCATCGGCAGGAGAACAGATTTATATGAACGGTCTATGCACACCTTTTTTGCTTCTGTTGAAAGAGATTAAACGTTATACTGAGGTCGTGCTACGTACAATGTAATCAAGAATAACCACATTGTTGGACCGAAAATCCGAAGTTTAGTCGCCAGCATGGCCCTGTGAGAGACTTGCGGTGCCATACGTTCTCGCTTCGATTTCGGACTAGTATTCAAGTACATGCCCTTTATATTCTTGCTAATGTGAGGTATTTTTATCGCGGAAAATTAGCGTTTATCGCAAAATCAAAATCAGCTCATTGCAAGCACAATGTGAATTGTTGTTTTGAGGTACCGACTATTTGCCTGTATTCATCTTAATAGACGAAAATAAATGCAGTGTCTATATGATATGATAGATCTATGCAGTGATCTATATGGTAAATAAATGTTGCCAGACACTGGACGAATGTAGTACGACTCTCTAGGCTGTTTATCAACCCACGAAATGTGATGGGGAGATCAGTTCACAGTAGGGAACGGGTGAAGCATATCTCATTGTTACCCTCAGCATTGTTCTTACCCATATTTCCACACATCATGTGTCGTGATGTATAGAAGCCGAAACGACGCTTGGCAATGCCCGAATCACCCGTACGTTTGGTCGTGCGTGATTTGGCTGGTATATTGCGTCAGATTCTGCAGCGAAAGGTATAAGAATATTTTAATTCTCGGTTGACATCCGAATATTCGGCAGATATTCGATGGAAATATATTCAGCCGAATATTCGCCGAATATTGGAAACCTGAAAGCGAGGTTCAAACGTTCTCCGAAGCCAGATATTCGATAGAATGTTTGAATCGTCCGAACCCGAATTCTCAGCTGTAGCCACTGCCCCTCAGACGGGCCCCGGCACGTCACGCCGCTGAAATGGCTGCGCGCTTCTTCGAGAGGACCGGACATGCGACTCTGTACGCCAAGTACCGGCCGGCCATTCCACCGGCCCTGATCGACGTGATGAAGGGTTACGTCAGAGAACAGGTAATGCGCCACTCTGGTCCGACGATGATTTGGATTTAAGAGCGCACCGACTGCATGCCCTTTGATACTCATGGATGTGACGTACCGAAGAAAAATGGTGTGTAATGTGCATGTTGCGCCGAAGCTGACGCAACAGCAGATTGGTAAATTACAGCGTACAGTGTTGGACGGAGCTGCGGAGATTTTGTCAGGGAGGCCCGCTGACCGTGTATTTGTTTCAGTTCTGTGGAGAGCTACGCCAGGCGGTGGACGTCGGCTGTGGCTCTGGCCAGGGCACTCGGCTGTTGGCGGCCCACTTTGACCGGGTTCTGGGAACTGACGTTAGTCCGGCCCAGGTGGCAGAAGCAGCGGCAGCCAATACGGCTGACAACATCACGTACAGGTCAGTACCTGAGCAGATCCCCACATCAGCGCCGGAGCATTTCCGAAGGCCGTCCTTGCTGCCGATTCAGTGAGCTGTGACTGTGCCCTGCTCTTGGTTCCGTCAGCTGTGATTGCCCTCGGCAGCGTGTCGCCGGCGGAGAGGACGCCGCTGCCGGCGGACAGCTGCCAGCTGGTAATGGCGGTGCAGGCGTGCCACTGGTTCGACCTGGCCACCTTCTACAGCGAGGCCGACCGTCTGCTGTGTCCGTCCGGCGCACTGGCGCTGGTCGGCTACCGACTGCCCGTGCCCGTTTTCAGCGGCGTGGAGGACCACGAGGCGCAAAACTTGCTGAAGGACGTGAGTACCGAGCAACACTGGACGCGCCCAGACGCCGCGGCCGTGCTGGTGGCACGGGTGGTGGAACGAGCACGCCGGGTATTTGGCCGCACAAAAAAATGTGACAGTGTTAGCACGCCAGCCACAGCACTAGGGATCCCTTCCTACTGCTGTGGCTGTAGTGCTGGGCCTTTGTATGATTCCAGACCATAATACGTTTTCTGTCATGGCTGAGTTGCTGCCAGTCCAGGGTCATATCGTCAGTTAATGGTCAGTTTTCAGTCCTTCGTGGCACTTTATCTCTTTAGACTGCCTTGTTACCAGTAGACATGCGCTCTGATTCCGTGACGGACCTATTTTGTTCTGAGTCGCTCATTAGCTGTTAGCGGCGCAGTGTGGTCAGGACTAGGCCAGCAGAGAAGCAGATTTTTATGGCGAAGGTAAGGTGTGCAACTCTTCTCAGTTAGCGTTTGTATGCCTTTCCATTCCAGACTCCCCATTCCTGTGCAATCAAGCAATAGTGTCATACAGTGACTTGCACCTAGTTGGCCAGGCCAGCAGACGACAGACAGTTTTCTGAAAGCAGTATTTCTTGTTGGCTTGCCGATCCCGCGCCCTCGATCTGCGAGGGGTAGAGTGCAAAATGAGCGAACACGAAACTGAAGCCCAAGTGTGGTTATCATTCTTGCGTAGCTCTGTTACACGCCGTGATTTGTCTGGCGCCGTTGGTTAACAACCTAGCAAGCTTTAACACCGACTCCTGTCCCCCCTCCGCACATGGCACTCGGCATGTTGTGAACGGCGTGGTGCCACGTCCAGTGTTGGATGGCCCGCGGACCAGCCTGAGCTGTACAGCGTCCGACTGTCGTGGCCGGCCGGTGCCAGCTGGTTCCCAGGCTCAGCTGTACGACGTCCAACAGGTTTTCAGTCGTACTCGAGCGGGTGGACAGACTGTTGTGGCTGGCTTGCAGTCGTACGTGAGCGGGCTAACAGTCTGTTTTGGCTGGTTTTCAGTCGTATGTGAATGGTCTGGCCGACTGGATTCGGCCGGAGAGCGTGCAGACGTACATAGACGGCTACACGGACGCCAGGTTCCTGTCGCCATTGACCGACCACAGGAGGTGAGAGCCCGCTGGCCGACCACAGAAGGTGAGAGCCCGGTGGCCAAACACAGGAGGTGAGAGCCCGCCGACCAGCCACAGGAGGTGAGAGCCCGCTTGCCGACAACGGGATGTGAGAGCCCGCTGGCCAGCCGCAGGAGTTGAGAGCCCGCTGACCAACCAGAGGAGTTGAGAGCCCACTGACCAACCACACAAAGTAAGGACGGACTACAGCTGATGAGAGCACACATACGACCTGGGTTCCAGGAACACGGTGGGCTCAGTGGACTTCTTAGTGGATAGTCGGTGGGCAAATCATACGGGCTGAAGTGTCCTGGCAGTCTAATGTATATGCAAGGTGCGCGAATCGCACGTACAAGGCATGCACGTCTCGCGTTCACATTCGGTGTGCGGAAACTCATGTACTCCAGCTTGTCCATGGCAGCTCATTGTGGTGTATAGCACAGCTGCAGCGTGTTGAAAATGCAGCTCTTATTACAAACGATAATATTGTATGAAATTTTCGAGGAAGCTAAAGCGTTTGGTCTCCAGCGACATTCGAGCATCACTGTTCTGATTATTTACATCAACGGATAGTTGTGTTTGTCAAGGTGTTTGACAACCAGGCATGTTCCAGGATTGCAATCATTGTTACGTTTCACATTCTTAGATATGGTGTAGTGTCCATTGAAATAATGATCTGTTGACTCTGACCATCTCGTCCGATAAACTTCCCGTTTCATTGCCTGAGGAACCGCCTGAGCCTGTTTGTTCGAGACATTTAAGGCTTCGTTGATTTGAGCAGTTCCCTCGCGTTATCACGTGAAATGATATCTGACCCGTGAAATTGCCTACCTCAAACCGATTTTCTTTATTGGACAGCGCATTTACCATCAGAAAGCCGTATGTTTCTAAAATGCAGAACCACATGTTTTCACAGTTCTGATCTAGTGTAAAAGGATGTGAATCATCGTGCTAAGTAATGCGCGTTTCATCTCCGTGTTCGATGGGCACGTTCTGTGTTTGGCTGTCAACCGTTCAGAAACGCAATTCTCTGGTCTTGTCCTTGACAGGACACCTCACGCAGACATGTGATTGATTTCACTACGAGAGAATCGATTCAGAACTTGACTCGACCCGACTCGACCTGCCTCCCCCCCATTGTCTGGGCTCAGAGCTGCCGCTTTTCAGTCTGCAGGTTTTGGGGATCGCGGGAGTCTCTTCAGGTTTGCTAGCTGACCTGTGGGCATCGTTTGGCTGTGATTTCCTCAGATGTTAAATTTTGTTTTTCTGCTGCAGGAGTTGAGGAAGCTTCCTACAGGTACAGAGAAAACCTAGAGTTAGAAAGAATAACGCAAAGGTCAGAATCATGTGTCTCGTCAGGCATCAGTCAGTCGACTGTGGTTTAGGCTCGGACGCCTAGCCACTCCGACTCAGGCGTCCTGTGTCGTCAACATCGCACTGGTCACCCACCGAGAGCTAGCTGCGCCGAGATACCCACAGCCTTGCGACTATGATTCCGAATCTCTGTCCACTAAGCTAACGATGACTTTGGTTATGTATTAATGGATATTTTGTTATTTATTTGCAACAAAGGCGCTTCATTGTCTCTGTCTGTTAGTGGTAGGCTTGGTTTGGCCTAGTGCTGAGTTAGGCAGGCATGAGACTCAACTTGCTGGAAACGCTGCGAAGCAACTCGCAGCCACAACAAGGGAGACATACAAATATCATTGCAAATTTTCGTCCCCTCCCCCCCAAAAAAGAAACTTTACGGACACAGCATCCCGTCCAGATCAATGAGGTAGAAAGATAGATTAAGAAAATAATTTGAATTCACCGAAATCGGTCACATAAAGCTTGAACTAATTTATCATTTGGATAGGGAACAAAATTTTTTTTTAAAAAAGGTTTTTTTATTTCAAAATAATAAAAAAATTTCCCCCCGGGGGCGGGGGGGGGGGGAGAAATTTTTTTAAAAAAGGGGGGGGGGGGGGGGGGGGGACACACACACACACACACACACACGCACGCACGCACGCACGCACGCACGCCTAGCTTATTAGAGCAAGATGTGCCCTAGTGTTCATTAAATTTGTGTGAAAGAAAATATTTCGCCTAAGTACACCAATATGTGTAGATATATATAGATATTGGTGTCCTTAGGCAGAATATTTTCTGTGACACAAATTTTATTGAGCACTAGGGCATACTTCGCGTCCATGTGCTATGTATTTGTTTTTCAGTGTCTAGAACTATATGTTTCAGAGCATTATTAAGCTGGAGTAAAACACTGCTGAATGTACACATTTAGTATGACATTAATCTTGTTGGGTTTTATTTAACGTTCCGGATATGGCACTCCATTTTCGCATTTTCACACACCGTGTTCCTACAGCATCTAGATCGACGAATCAATTCACCGACGTCCTGAAAACCAACCAGCCAAAACGGCTCTTGGCATCACGAAACATGGAAAGTTTATTTACGGACGTTCCTGTGCAAGAAACCATCAACATCATCATCATCCTACGCTTCCACCACTCCAGATGTCGAAACCACTTCTGGACAAGGTGTTGGAAACATGTACCAGCGAAGCAGTGTTCACCGGTCCTGATGGTCAGCTGTACCGCCAGATCAGCGGTGTTGCGATGGACTCGCCTCTCGGACCGCTGTTCGCCAACACATACATGAGTCACCTGGAAACTCAGTTTTATGAGACATGTCACTGCGAACAACGATATACTGCAGATATGTCGATGACATGTTTGTCGATGTATTTACCCCGTACGACGTCAGACAGCTCTAAAGGACAACTTTGTGCTGAACTTCACCACCGAAGTGAACGTCACGAACAGGATGCCGTTCATGGGCGTTGACGTTAACGCCGCTAATGAGATCTTCACAACCAAAGTCTTCCGAAAACCAACAGACGCGAATTGGTGCCTCAGCGCCACCAGTGAATGCCCCGACCAATACAAACTATCCGTCGTCAGATTTTACATCTGAAGAGCAATTAAGACCGGCTCAAACTGGAGGCTGGTAGATCAAGAACTTCAACAAGTGAAACAACTCCTGGTGAACAACGGCTACTCTAACAAGACCACTGACCTAAAGATCGAGACTTTCTTGGACAGAAACCACAACAACATACCGAACGATGACGAGAAGACGAAGACCCACCAACTGTTTTGCTGCCATCGAATGTCATCAGCGCACAGGACAGACGAAAAAGCCATGGGTCAAATACTGAAAACTAAAATAAAAGGCATCAATGCAAAACACCACCTGAAGTTCACCGTCCACCACAAGAACAACAAAACCAACTGCTTCGTCATACGGAGCGACACCATCAAGAAACACGAGCACGTCAAGCGTACCAACGTAGTCTATAGCTTTACCTACCCACATGAAGATTCTATACTCTATAACGCCTCAGACTAAGTTGGTGTAACTACAACACAAGACGTCTCACCTTGCACTTGCAAGACGGAGCATCGAAGACACACATGAAGGACACCCATGAAAGCATTATCACCAGACAGCAATTCACAGACAACACGGAAACCATCACATCTACAACTGACCGACGAAAATTCCACATCCTGGAAACATTGTACATCAAACAGTTCAGTCCGGCACTAAACAAACAGGTAAACGCGGGAGTATCCCTGAAGTCCTTTGGGCCATTTTACGGAGTGCGTGGGTAAAAGCAGGTATGCGGGCTTTTGGCCTTCCAGAACTCTGTGAGTAATCTTGTGTTGGTGTGATATGTATAACGGAAGTGTGGCATATAATGGAGAAGAAACGAGAAAAGAACGTCTACTGTGGTTTATTTTCAGACCTAAATGGGATCGAAATGGATTGTTGCTGTGCAATTTGGAAATAGGTAGTGCTTTATGCGAAACGTTGAATAAAACGCACGAAGAGTAATGTCGTGCTAAATGTGTACATTTGGCTCAGTTTTACACGAATTGAATGGTGAACTAAAACATACAGTTCGAGACATCGAAAAAAAAAATAAAAAGATAGTTAAAGCAAAATATGTGTGTTGAATAAAACATGTGTAAAATAAAATATTTTACCGAGATGTACCAATTAAGTATGCGTATATATAATACATAATATACTTAAATCTGAAAACTGGAAGCAATCCTAGATATTTCTTGTTAAAGATGATCGCATATTTAGCACTAATGAACTTTTTTTGGGTTTCTCTCTGGACTAGGTGTTTCGTTTGATAAGCTGACTTAGGGTGTCAGTATTAAATCACCAATGGTAGTCATGTAATTATATTCATTTTGCGACGTTTCGACTACCTTCAGACATTTATAAACAATGTTTATTTGCAGGAAGGTCAGATATTAAAGTTTTTTTTAATAACACGCTTATCAAAACGTGCAACGATTAGAGGCTCTTCTCAGTTACATTGACTGGGAGTCTCAGAAGTTACATTGACTGATAAAGACGAAATGAAAATGTCGGCGTTTTAGTCTTGGGAACGCATCGCACGGAGCCGATATTCCCTAGCAATCTTGCTGCATGTTCAGGACCAGGCACTCACAGCGAATCAGGAACGCTTCTATTGTTTGTAGTTGTTTTCTCTGCGGCTCGTGGGCCAGGATTACGGTGCTGTTACTAGGATTGTCTCGTCAGGACTGTTCTCTTGGAGTACTTTTTTCGAATGCATAATCCTTAGGCAACTGCAAACCCAGACGGAGAAGACTTCCGTTCTTTGTGTCACACGAGAAGTGGGAATGCGTTAAAAGCTCCCGCTCCTTGAGGTGGAATTGGACACGATGAGAGGACAGCACGAAATGACGGTGCACCGAGGAAATACCAACGGTGGAAGGTGTCTGAATGCAAGAAGCGCGTGTTCAGAGCGATGGAAGAAGGCAGAGATGAGAACCTGTCTGAGAAGGGCCCAGAATATTTCCACCTCATAGAACCTTCTACACCAAGAAATAAAGCACGTGAAAAACGTGCTCATAAATAACAACTATCCTACAAAATACATTGATAAATAAATACCAAACATCCTTGACACATTCATGAAACAAGACCACCAAAAGATCAGAGTAGAGGGCAGTGCCACCACCCACGAACTTTTCCATAGAAACCAAATGCATCTGGCGTACCAAGCAGACGAACGTGCACGAAACGAAAATGTCTCCAAAATCTGTTAAGAATGACCTGTACTCGTAGCATGTTTTTATAAACTTGTGCTATTTAAATAAAAAAGTTCTACTGACTGACTGCTGCAAATAAACATAGTTTCAAAATGTCTGAAGGTAGTCGAAACGTCGCAAAATGAAAGCACTTAAACGACTGTCATTGATGATTTAATACGCTCACTAATCGAACCTATGAAACAAAACATCCGAAGTCGAGAGAAACCAAAAAAACTTATTAATGCCAAATCTACGGTCATCCTAAGCAATATATATGTATATTTTGTTAATATGTGTACATATATTCAGTAAATACACATATACACTGATATCAGCTAAAAAAAAAAATTTGGGTACTATTGCTTATTTTTTTGAGTTGTCGAGGCAGCAAAATAAAGTGGCCCGAATCCGATGAAAAATCCGCATCTGGGGTAGGTTAAGTTGCTTTAGCCCCCGACTGCACCCCCAGCCAAAAACAGAGTTCCGGCCTTGGAGAGGTGTCGTTTTGTGGAAATGATTGGGGGTCGAAGCAGGGCCCGACAATCTAACCTTCCTCCAAATGTGGGTTTCTTAGCGAATTTAGCCTGTGTTTTGGCGCGGCAGTGCTATTTTTTGTCATCATATACCGGATATATATATATATATATATATATATATATATATATATATATATATATATATGTCATGGTCTTTCGTTCTTTTGTATGAAATCCCCGATTCCTTTCTCTGTATTCATTCCTCTGCTGTTTTACATACATTTGTGACCTAACAATTTCTGCTGAAAAAACATTGGTAGGCCATTAGCACTAACGGACCTTGGAAAACGAGACCCCTGATCACTGTGCCAGTTTGGCCACAAAATCCGTAAATATTTCCTTCCTTCCTAGAAGTGGCAGCTCTACCTGGGCTGCTGTGCCAGATGGTAACGTAATTACGTGGGTTGCCAGAGACGAGACTACGTTCTGCGACGTGGAGGGGACGGTCGGCGATCTGCTGGGGTACTGCAGTACCTGGTCCGGCTTCCAGCGGATGGTGGCCGATCGAGGAGAGGACGCGGGGACGGTGTATCTCCGGCAGCTGCACGACAGGTGTGTCACACCGAACTGGGCCGTCGTCGTCCAACAGCTAGTGTCGGAGTTCGGGTCGATGTTGGTCCAAATTAATTTGAAGCATACATCTTGTTTATAACGGTTTTACTACTCCAGCGGAGGTCAGATGTCAATTTATGACTATGTTATGTCACTTTATGTCATAGTTATATGAGCAACAACAAGAACATTTCCAAGGAAATTGGAAGAGTAATCAGTTTTATTTTTTGGGGCATTTTTTTCTTGTTGCCGCCATTGCGTTTGATCTGGTGGTAGTGGAACATGCGTTTGTTTGTCTTTCAGATTGATGTGTCTTCTTGGGCCTGGGATCACCGTCGACACTCCAGTGGTGTTGCGGTTCCGGTATTTTGCACTTTTGAGTAGGAAACGACCGACCACGTAGAACATTGTTCTTGTGCAAACGAGTGTTTTAACGGCTGGGATTCGTTGTCTGGTTAAATGGTATTTTGCAATTGGTATCGATATATTTTTGGCCAGACACAGTTTGTACTCCACCTTGTACTGTCTAGGTTGTCTCCATTATCAGGGGTATTGTACCAAGGAAGTCCTTTTGGTATAGGTAAAGGTATAGGTAAAGGTATAGGTATAGGTCTATGATATGTTGGGCGGCTCGTTTGAAACAGCATTCCGACATGGGCTGTTAATTTTGGGGTGTAATATACTAAATTAGTAGCGTATACATGTGCATGCGTGCGTGCATGCGTATGTGTGTGGGGGTGGGGTCACGGGATTTTAAGCCAAATGCACGGCACAGACGGCTGCACCGATGGTGCTAAAGTTTGCACACACGATAGGTTTGGTCTTTGTGACGACCCACGACATAATTTAATGCCGCTCCCACGCCGATGCCAGTCACAGCGTGCGCGACAAGCGGGGCATGTTTTGAAAGGCGAAGCGAATGGCATGTCACCAGGTCTCGAAAAAGCATACAACATTGTCGGACAGCGATGGATTTAGGATCTTCATATGATTTATGCCAGTAACCCGGGTAAAACCATCTTTCCAGGCAATTTTTGGTGGTAGAACTCACGACGAAACGGAGTCCGAATCATGTAGAAGCGCCAAGCAGAATGCAAATCAGAGATGCCAGTTGTCATCCCGCCTATTTCACATTTAAGTGGTGTTGACCAGCGGGCTCTTTCCCGGCCTCTATGACCATCAAATGCTAGCGGTTCTCACGGGTAAAGAACGTTGTTTGCCGAAAGCGCCTAACTTGCAGTGATATTTTCGGGATCCAGGTCAAAATGGTAAAATGCCCTGCTTCGGTGGAATGTACCACAGTTGGACTGCTGAGGGATGGTTTGCATCTTGGATTTTTGAGAGTTCTAAATCTCGCATACCGATTCTTTGCGAGATGCATTTAATTACTCAGTAACGAGAGGCGAAGCTTCGGACGCCAACGGCGTTGCATCTTCGCGAGGTCAAGCAAGCGGGAAGTGCTTGTACTTATCTAACATACTAAATAAGTAGCATACGTGTGTGTGTGCCCCGGATCTTTAGCAAGACGCATAGCACAGATGGCTGTACCGATGACGGTGAAATTTGCACACACGACAGATACAACCTTTGTGACTATTCACGGCATAAGTTCGTGTCGGTCCAACGCCGATTTCCGTCCATCTTGCGCGAGAAAGGGGCATGTTTTCAACCTTTTATCAATGGGAAATCTAATGGACATTGCCAGGTTTAGAAAAAAAAACATGCATTAATAAAAAAATGCATCAATGACAATCTGCTCCTCAAGTGTACAAAAAAAACAGCCGTAACTGCACGGACAGCGATTGATTTAGGATCCTCGATTTCAGGAGAAAACTCATTTACGCCAGTGAACCATGTGAAGCCATTTAGTCCGAACAGTTTTAGTGGTAGAGCTAACGACGAAACTGAGTCTGAGTGATGCATAAGTACCAGGGTGCAGATTAAAGAGGCAAATTGTCATCCCATCCAGCCCACACATTTAACTGGGCTTGACCAGGGAACATTTCCTGACCTCTGTGTTCGTCAAATGTGAGATGCCAGGTTTTTGTGGAATGCACTATAATTTGGCCAGGGAAGGATGGGTTGCAGTTTGGATTTTTGAGAGCTGAATCTCTCATGCAGTCTATTTGAGATGCATTTAAATACTCTACTAGAGACGACGCCACCGGCGCCAGCAGCGTCACATTTTCGCGCAGCGATGCAAGCGGGAACCACTTGTCTAATGTAACTAAATTCGTAGCGTACGTGTGTGTGTTCCCGGATCTTTATTCAGACGCACAAAACAGGCTGGCACCGATGACGGTGAAATTTGCACACACAACAGATTCAGTCTTTGTGATGACCAGCGATGTGATTTAATACCACTCCAACCCCGGTGTTAGTCACAGCATGCGCGAGAAGGGTTCATGTATTCCGACTTTTATCAACGGGAAATCTTTCTCACAATGCCAGGTCTTGAAATACATATAGGAATTGCTCGGACAGCGATAGATTTAGGATCAAATTCAGGAGATGGATCATTTATGCGATTAACCCGGCTGGCGCCATTTAATCCGAACAATTTTACTGGTAGAACTTACGCTGAAACGGAGACCGAGTTAAGCACAAGCGCCAAACAGAATGCAAATTAGAGATGCAAATTGATCCCGCCCAGCCCAGACATTTAACTTGGCGTGGCCAGCGGGCTCTTTCCTGGCCTAAATGTACGTCGAATTTTGGCGGTTTTCACATGTAAAAACGTCGATTGCCCGAAGAAGCTAAATTATAAGCATGTTTACAGGGTCCTGGTCAGAATGATAAAATGCTGGGCTTTGGTGGAATGCATCGCAGTTGGACCAGGGAGGGATTGGTTGCGGATTGGATTTTTGGGAGTTCTGAATCTCTCATACAAGTTTCGTTGGAGACATTTTATTAGATATTCTATAACGAGAGAGAAATCCACCGGTGGCAACGGCGTCGCATCTTCGCGCAGCGAAACAAGCGAAAACCATTTGTTTAAGATCTAATTCTTGTCGGGGGGGGGGGGCTATTCCGGCCTCTTGTATGTCGGCAGCTAATCGATTTTGCCTTAGACAGCTGAAACAATTACTTTGGACGTAATCACGGTTCTGCGTGCTTCAGAATTCAAAAGAATAAAAAGCTTCAATGGCAGCGTGAGGAACGATAAAACACGTGATTTGTAACGTATTTATGGGTCGCCCTTGGATCGGATACCCACGGTGAAAGATTCTCAAAAGTGGGTGGAAGTGAAACCAAAGGGTCTACAATATACATTCAGGTTCAATAAATACTCGGACTTGTGTCGGTGGCACATCCAGGAACTATAAAGGGAAAATATTGTACATTGCATTTTTTCTTCCTTTCACGAATCGTCTTCCGAAAGGAACCGAAACGGGCCATTTGAGAACTGTTATGTATTTTCTGAACGCGTAAAGTGAACATTACCTTACCATGGTCACGTCAGGAGCCAAGAATGGGTGGCTGCGTCGTGATGATGTGCACTGCGTGCAAAAGTGTCTAAATCGGTGCGTACCATGTGATCCAAAAATCCGACGGAAAACGAAACTTAATAAAACAAGAGCACTTGTAGGTGCACGTGCTTTTGTTTATGTGAAAGGTGGTTTGAGGATACCGATGAAGTGGCACTATGTTCAGTTGCCAGCTCCATCCGCATTTTGGTTAGACGCCGCCTATCCACAAGCATCCAGGAAAGCTAAGTGCAGCCTTAGAGGCAGGCGTTATGGGAAAGAATCATATGTGACGTAGCCCGTTTTGAACCAGTGTCAGCGAACGAAATGGCAGAAAAATGCCGTTCGTAGTTTGAAATCGAAGGTTACCTTGTCACAGGAGCACAAGCGAAAACATTGCCTCACCTTAGCTGGTTTCGTATCACCGTTTATGTCTGCGTACATGTATCAAAATATAAAAATGCATGTCTATATACATATACATATCACTTTAAATCGGTAAATATAGAAGTGAACTACCGCTTTCATTCTAAATAGATGGCGTCTCTGCAAGAGATCGTCGCCCCTTTGGAGGTCGGCGTCCCTGGACGAATGGTGCATGCGAATGCTCGTTTGGATTTCCTGCGGAATATGAAGAAAAAAATATGAGCCAACTTCTACGTAACCAAGCGGAATGCTAATCATGATATTGTCTGTCGTTGTTTTGGCTGCTATGTAGCATCAGTATGGATAAGAGCAATGCTGAGCTTGACACTACGAAGATATGCTCCACCGCTTCCCCATTGTGGCACGGATCTGCTGATCATATGTCGCGGGGAGATGAGTAGCCTCGAACATGATCTGATATTTGTTCGGTGTCGGGGAACGACGGGCAGATACGATTGATCGGTACCAGTCGGTGAGTATGACTAAGATAAAGTACATATTAGATTGTTGATATTCTCCTTTATTTTATTCCATTGAAACGAATATATGGAAATGTCCGGTCCCCCATAACAGTAATTGGCATTGTGCGTGCAATAAGCTTGTCTGCATATGCTGGTTTTCCATTATCACGGGCATATACTAGTCCGAATTTAAAGCGAGAAACGGCAGCATCGGAAGCATCTGGAATGTTATTCTGGCTGCTAAAATTCGATATTTTCGTTACGAAGATGTTATTTTTAACCGCCTTGTGTTTAGCACGACTTCAGGCACGTTTGAATGCTCTCTTTGAACAGAAGCAAAAACGTATACAAAACCGGTCACAAGTCACGCTTTTCTGTCAACGCTGGAAACACGAGCTACGGAGTGGTTAGGAGCAATAACAAAAGCCAAACGGAACTCCGTCTTTGTTCTTACGTTGTCATTGGATACGGTGGCGAGGAACAAGAGGAGAAGTTCCCCGCCAATTTCAGGGCTGGGGTTGATGCTTTTCCACATTTATCTCTTTTCTCAAACTTATTATTCCGATGCGCCGTATCGTTTACCTTGACGGTTTGTACCTCTGGTTCCACAGCAGCATGGTAACCATAGCGCCCTCTGCTGCTGACGTGATCAGCCCCCCTGCCCCGGCAGCGCAGGGCCGCCGTCCGCCCGGTGCTCGGCGCCGGCCGCAGCTTTAACACGCGCACTGGAAGGGGGTCTTCTTGTGCCTCCCCACCTGTTTTTCCTGAATATCTCGCGAACGGATCGGAGCTGGTTGCTGCGACTCTGTGACATTTATGGCAAATGAATGACTCGTCGAATGGCGCAGAAAAATCGGAAATCAGCCGGAAATTTTTGAAGTTTTAAGCATTTGAAGTCACGCAAACATGACGAAAACGACGGTTGTCGCTGACAAATGGGAACTTTGTGAAAGAACTGGTGTGCTACTGAAGACTACCGTTTGAACACAGTCAGGCGATGTCGTCGGGCAGAATTGATGGATGTACCAAGACCACAGCCAGGGTCGGTAAGGGTCAAGGTCATCAAAGGTCAGGGTCAGACAGCTTGTGACCTGATCCAGATTTGCTTTGCAACGTGTCAGTATGTATGAAATATGCATTCAAAGATCCTAATAAAAACATGTATGTGCACACTGATACGCTTATATATACCAA
This sequence comes from Capitulum mitella, assembly GCA_030062745.1. Lineage (NCBI taxonomy): Eukaryota > Metazoa > Arthropoda > Thecostraca > Pollicipedomorpha > Pollicipedidae > Capitulum > Capitulum mitella. The sequence goes on along the minus strand of CP099845.1, from coordinate 31,679,561 downwards.
GGTCAGTAAAGGTCAAGGTCATTAAAGGTCAAGGTCAAATATCTTGTGCCCAGATTTGTTCAGCGACATGTCGACTTGTATGGAATATGCATTCAAAGACCGTATTAAAAACACGTGTGCGGACATGGATACGCATACATATATACCAGAGTGATTTCAAATCCATGTCATCAAAGGTCAGTGGCAGCTTTTTTGTGATGTGGCCCAGATTTGTTTTGCAGTATGTCGATTTGTGTGAAATGTGCATTCAAATACCCTATTAAAACACGTTGGGCACATTGGTACTCATGTATGTATATATATATACATATACATACATACATAAATATTAGCTCTGGAAGTGACCAAATGTAATGTTTGCTACGTTTAACATTTTGGTACCAAATGGCACAAACTTCAAAAGGCTCGAATATTCAATCCCAGTAGTCGAGTGTGTCCATCCGAATATTCGAATCCCAAACCTATCCGGACTCTCAGCTGCAGTATAAACAATCATATCTCAATTTACATTTTTCAGTAGTTATTATTCTAAGACCAGTCTGGCCCTAAGCTGTTGACTGGATGATTATGTTCGGGCATAGATGATGGGGGAAAAATTTTGGTGAAATGAATCAAAAATTTTCCAGAATGTGTTGCAACGTCTGAATAATTGTTGTCTAACGGGAGAAGGCCCCTCTTTCTTGTCTTCCTTCCCTCGTACCTTTTTTTGGTAAAATTTTTGCGTTTTCACCATACAAAGCGTAAAAAATGTCAAGCACTTTTTCTGGGTGGGGCGGGGGCTGCACCTGTGCAGCCATGGCGTCTGCATTGCAAGAAATGTATAGTCTGAACCAGAGTTCGTCCCCGCCCCTGTCGAACATCCGTGGATAGGGGTGAATCCGTGGCGACGCCCCTACCTACCATGGGCCCCATGCAGCCCGTCAGGCTCTAAGGCCCATATAGGAGGCGGAACGTCGGGGGGGGAGGGTTGCTGTGCCTCCGTAACTGGCAGAATTTAACATTAACCCGTTGGCTTTACATGGAAAGAAGTGGCTCAAAAAGTAGCCGGTGCCCACCTTGCTGGAACACGTTCCGCCGCTTCTGCGCGGTCCCTAGCCCGCAAACCTCCCTGCAATCGTGTCCCTGGCTCACGGGCACTGCTTGACTTAGAGGCCTCTGGCTTACGAGCCCCTAGCCACGTGTCCTCACACAACGGGTTTCCCTGATTCCAGGCTCCTGGACTGCAGCCTCCTTTTCACCTGCGGGCCCCTCTCGCGTGCCGGCCGGCGGCTTACGGGCCTTTAGCCGGGCCTCTAACCAAGGTGTCTCCTGGCTTAGGGGCTTTTGGCACACAGGCCCCTAGGCAACGGGCCCCCAGCTTACGTGGTCCTTTGGCTTAGGAGCTCCTTGCCTGTGGACCACTTTTGATTCCCCCAGCCGTGGGCCCTTAACCCTGGACTGCGGGCCCCTGGTGTGCGGGCCCATCTTGCGAACGGGCCCCTGGCCTGTGGGCCCCGCCAGGAACCCCCGTATGTCAGGGGTTCCTGGCATATGGACTCATATGGCCTCACAGGTGAGGACTTAATCGACGGGCCACTGCTTACAGGCCCCTTGCCCACGGCCCCTCTGGCATACCGACCCCTGCGCTACGGTCTTACCCAACAAGCTCACTGGTTTGCGAGCCTCTCACACATGCAAGCCCCTGGCCTACGGGCCCCGGCTTACGGCCCCTGGCCAACGGGCCTCTGGCATGAGGGCCCATTGGCTACAGACCCTTAACCAAAGAGCTCACCGGCTTCCGGACCTCACGCATGAGGGTCCCTGGCCTACAGGCCCTTGGCTTATGGGTACCTTGGTCTTCTTTTTGCCCCGGCCTACGGGCCCAATGTGCTTGCGGGGACCTAAAGTGGCCTCTCTAAAAGTTTGGAGGGGGAGTAACTAAACCATTTGACCCCCTGTATGCGCTGGTGGTCGCTCCCAAATGTGTGTTGATGTAAATCCATAGTCATGAGGTTCACCGTCGTTTGACCTCGACTTTGGGCCTCAAGGCCAAGTATCACAAGGTCATAATGAGAACGTTATTTGGAAATGAACACGTTACTTCATCTGGCACCATTTTAGACGTGTCCTTTGCCAGTTTTTTTTACACGTTCCTCGTTATTTGACCTTTAATTTGAAGTTAAAAATTTGAATTTGAACTGATGGGAAAAAGCTCGGATTCATGATTAATCTGGGTTAGCGACGTCTCAGAAACTTGTGGGGGGAGGAAACCATAATATGGGGAACAATCTCATCCAAAATATTATTTTTTTGCGGGAAATTGCGAAAAACGTTCACTCAGCGCCCAAAATTGGGGGGACCAAAGCAGATATTTTGCCAGAATTGGAGGGACATGTGCCCTCAGCCCCCTCCGCCTCCCGGTAATTACACCAATGACTGTTGGCGTCTCCATGTTAGTGTATAAGTCCATTTCTGGCAAAATCCGATGGGAAACAAGTGTAGGTAACCTCGCGTGGGTTTCAATTTTTGGTTGCCTTTGGCTGTCCAAAGTTATGCGAAAAAGTGCCTTGGACTGACTTGTGATGAATTAGAAATAAGGCTTTTTCAGTACAAGCAAATCAGGACAAAAATAGTAAAAGTAACCCGGTCTCATAGCTGTGGCTCACAGATTGGTCACAAAGTGGCAAGTGGAAAGCCTGAAGAGTTGGGTTAAATGGGTAAGGTCGTCAAAATCAGCCATTACAATGCTCACAGAGTACTCGGAAGGAAGGAAACGTTATCAGCCTCCAGAAGAAAGAAGAAGCTCGTGGTTTTGCAAACCTGCATTGATAACGTCATCAAAATTGCTGAATGCCGGGACGTGGTAGTTACGGGATGAACTTCGATGCACAAGGTAGCGGACTGTTTCATGTTTTCCCCAGCGGCCGTCCCACGCGCCACTGTTGCGGGAGGCGGGCGATGAAGGTAAGTTGACGGCTGACGCCAGCCCGAACGATCAGTCTGTTCCTTAGATATCGCCTTTTGAGGTCGGTAATCCGTACCGATCGCCGCCAGGGTGGGTATATAAAAACACTGATATTGGTTGGGGTGGTTCGGCTCGAGAACTAATGGCACGAGAACCAATCGTCCGATCCGATTCGGCTGATTCAAACTCCAGTCGATGGCGCCGAACCTTATGGTCCTGTAACTTACAAAGTCTTTTACTTTTGGTTCACTGATGACATCACAGGTCAGGTCAAACAGGAAAAAGTGTCCATTTTCTCCAGAATCGCCGAATCACAATGGAACGCAGATCAAGATTGAATTATGCGTGTTAACATGCTCCTGTCAGCTTAATCCCTCATTTTAGCTGCCAGCTGACTCAAGGCCGTGCAAGGTCAAGGTAAAAGCCTGGGTCATATTTGACCTCCGTTAAAACGTGTCATGCGGTGCATCTTTCCTGGCCGATTTGACACGAAGATTTGAAAAAGACACTTTCAAAGAGGCCAGGGTACAAAAAAAGTATTGCAATGGCCTCAGTTGTGTCGTTTTGAACTCAGAGTACCACACGATCACGCTTATGACCTCCATCTCACATCTCTAGATGACCCTACAAGTCAGTTTTCCCATCACAACATTGCAGAGGTCGGTATCTGGACACCGATCAAGGTTTGCATATCTGTGTGCGCTAGGTAAGTAGACGGTACGTTGGCTGCGTGGGGACCTTATGGGCAATAACATTCCGGTATCAGTGATTACAGAAAAGAGAAATCGTCACTTCTGCACAATATAAAATCAACAGTGCTGACGTTTAACCATCACATTAACCCTATTCCCGGAGGGCTAGACGGTATGGTCGATTCCCGGGAGGGGGGCGGATTCGACCCCCCTGAGATCTCGAGAACTACTGGTCCGATTTCATCGCAACAAACGGCAATCGATTTGCCGTGACGTGAACTACATTTTTATAAAAATAAATTTTCAAAATTTTGAAATTTGTGGATACAGGGGGCAAAAATGTCAAAATGGGGGGTACTTTTGGACCTCTTATAACTCCGTTATTTATCGACCGATTTCGATGAAACTGGCATGAATCGAGAGATAATGGAAAGGGCTTTTACCATGGGTCCGCAAATATGAAATTTTGAGAAAATTCATGGGCGTTCACAGGGTTTCAAAAATAGGAGGATTAGTTTCCTAACAACTGAATGAACAAAAGAGGCAAACACCCTTTTTTGGCTTCTGCTAGTCATGTTATACTAAAGAAGTACAAATCGCATTACAATGTTTGTATAATGTTAGCATAGGCGGTGCCAGGGACATGAAAACGGGGGAACTGTCATGGTCACACGTTTCTCAGATCAACTTGTGACCTTTGACCTTAAATGGCCTCCAGTGACCTTGGGGTCACTTGGAATGATGTCGTATGCATTTAATATTATCTGTAAACGTTTTCAATCATTTGAATTCACTCTATTTCAGAAAATTCATTTTATGGCTATTGCGATATAGGGTACGCGCAATGACATTTTAAGTCATAGCTCCGTGACCCGGCCTGATATCAAGCTGAAACTTGGTACACAAGTAGAGGGCACCGTTCTACGTGATATATATTCCGGGTTTGGCATTTGAAAAAACGGCGCCGAAATTATTGCGAAAAAACAAATTTTGACTTTTGACCTTGACCTGACCTTGTAAAATGACCTCAGATAAACAAAATTACATCTGCACATTGGCCAACTATTTAGCCATACATCCATATAAAGTTTTAAGTTCTAGCTTTAAAACTCTGTTTTTGGAAGACATTTTCCTTTTACCCTCAACATGGCCAAAAATGGCATGAGGTGCCTCCCAAAAACGTTGCCTGGCTCCGCCCGTGAGTGAAATAGAGTTTTGAAACTTTGTCATGGCACGTAGAAAGAATAGGTAGGAAAAGTCACCAAGTTTTGTGAAGCTGTGTTAAAAAGCCTGGAATTGGCAAGCGAAAAACCCGAGGGGTGGCGGATTCCGCCCCCCCCCTGCCGGGAATAGGGTTAAGTGTCCTTGGTCAGCAATCCGTACCAACAGCGTTTCCATACTGGTGTGCGCTAGGTAAGTAGACCGTGCGTTGAATACGCAGGAACCGTATGGGCAGTAGCATTGCATTGTCAAGTTTCACGATGAATAAAAAGCATTGTCTTTGCACAGATTCCTGATCAAGTACAAACATTGTGATTCTCGTACATCATCCTTGCTGTTACATTGTGCGGAAACGACGTTTTGTCTTCATTGTGACCATAAACATTGCATTAATATTGCCCAGGCGGTCCCCACGTAGTCAACGCACCGTCTCCTTACGTAGCGCTTACCAAAATGGGAACGCTGCTGGTACGGATTATTGGTTAAGAACGTGCAATGTGATGGTCACACATCAATGTTGATGTCATGTTGTGCGCAAACGACGTTTTCTCTCCAGCGTGATCTTTCACATTACTGTACTATTACCCACACCGTCTGAACGTAGCCATCGCACCTTCCATTTACCTAGTGCGCACCAATATGCAAACGATACTGGTATGGATTATTGATTAAGAACAGGCATGTGATGACCGTACAACATCACTGTTAATGTCATATGGTGCGGAAACGACGTTTTTACATCAGCGTGATCTTTCACATTTAATGCTTATAAACACACGGTCCCAACGTAGCCAACGCACCGCCTACTTGCCTAGTGCACATCAGTATGGAAACGGTACTGGTACGAATTATTGATCATGTTGATGTCAGAGTGACAGAAATTGAAGAGTTTAAAGGCCGGAGGAACAGTCACTTAGAAGAAATCAAGTATTGGAGAAAACTGTACTGTTTTACATGCTCTTTAGCTATAGAGAAATGGCCCCCTGCTCCTGGGACCGGTGCGACGTGTCCACGTTTGTGGACCACTCAGAAGGACTGTAATAGATCGGATGCGAACAGTGTGGCCAGATTTGCAATCCGGGATGGGAAATGACACATAACCATGAAAATAGGTACATCCCAATTACGGAACTAATTACATCTGAACATCATTTTAGCAGCAGAGTGCATGTGCAGAGAGCCTGTTACACCTTTGCAGTGCAGGATTCAGTCCTAATCCAGGATTTTGGCATCCTTTGACAGTTTTTACTTCAGCACAGCTAACGAAGAATAATTTTTTCAAACATTGTGGATGCTGGGGAAGCTATTTTTGCCATGGCCAGTGAAATATCTACATCTTTCGTTTTTTCACTACCGCTTGACACACAGTGCAAAATGAATTAAGCCACCATGGATGGGAAACACATGTGCGGCGACACGACAACGGAGGCGAAACAGAGCGGAGAGCAACTTCGAAACGTCGAAAATACAGAAAGAAAAGGTAGGACAGTTTTGTTCGGAACAGATCACGAGCAGGCATTGTGATGGTCGTACATCATCATTGCTGGCGTTGTACTGTGCAAAGACAGTGTTCTTTCAACGTAATCTTTCACACTGTAATGCTGCTGCCCTTACGGTCTCCACGTCATCAACGCACTGTTTGCTTAGCTAGCGCACACCAATATGGAAAGGCTGCTTGTCGGACTATTCCTCAAGAATAGGTAATGTGAAGGTAAAAAATCAGCACTGCTGACATACTGTGTAAAGACATTGTTTTTGGCTCAACGCGATTTTTAACATTGCAATACAGTTCCCCTATGGTTCCCCACGTAGTCAACGCACCGTATGCTTACCTAAAGCACACCAATATGCAAATAGTACTGCTACGTATTATTCATCAAAATTTGGCGGTATAATGGCCGTACATCACTGGTGATATTACACTGTACGGAAACGACGTTCCTTTATTCAGCGTGATCTTTCGCATTGCAGTGCTATTACCCACATGGTCCCAACGTAGCCACCGCACCGTCTACTTACCTAGCGCTTACCAATATGCAAACGGTACTGGTATGGGCCACTGATCAGGAACAAGCAGTATGATGGTCGTAGAACATCATTGCTGGCGATCTGCTGTGCAAAGGCAATGTTTTTTTATTCAGCATTATTTTTAGCATCATAATGCTATTGCCCACATGGTCCCGACGCTTTCAATGCACCGCTTCCTTACCTCTCGCGTAACAGTATGGAAACGCTGCCGGTGCGGATTATTCATGAAGAACAGGTAATGTGGTGGTCGAACATCAACACTGCTGACGTCATACTGTACAGGGAAATGACTCTGACACTAGTATGCAAAACTTAATCGGTGTGCAGATATCGACCTTTGCAATGTTCTGCAAATGTGCAACATGGGACACACTGACTTGTAGGGTCACCTAGAGATGTTAGATGGAGGCCACGAGCGTTATCATGGGGTACTCCGAGTTTGGAACTACACAACTGGGTCAAGGCAATGTTTCTTTTTAGGCCTGACCTCTTTGAAAGTGCTTTTTTTTTAGGACCTCCATGCCAAATGGGCCAGATGTATCGCATGACACGTTATAGCGGAGGCCAAATTTGACATAGGCTTTTACCTTAACCTCGTATGGCCTTGGGTCAGTTGGCACCTAGAATGAAGGATTAAGCTGACAGGAGCATGTTAACACGCACAGTCCAATCTTGATCTAGGTTCCATTGTTATTCGGGGATTCTGGAGAAATGGTCCCTTTTTCGTGCTTGTTGAATTGACCCGTGACGTCATCAAGGCGTCAGAGTAAGAAATATGAGTAACAGGACTGCAAGGTTTAGCGCTATCGATTGGCGTTTGAATCTGCCGAATCGGACGACAGGTTCTCGTGCACAATCGTTCGACTGGTTTTCGAGCCGTGCCATCCCAGCCACTGTCAGTGTTTTCACGTACCCACCCTGGCGGCGAGAAAAAGAACCAATATTGTTGTGGTGGCGTGGCCGAGAACTACAGCCGCGCTCTAACGTTAGCCTGGACGTTACGCATGGTGTGGGACCGGTAAATTTGTTTGTTTGTTTGTGAGTTAGGACACACAGCCTCTTGGGCTCAGGTGTCCAAAGTCTTGGGTCAAGTCTTGTGTCTAGCTGGGCGTCAGTCAGTCGTATGTGACCGGTAAGGATTACGAGCATGTGCCGGTATTTGTAGCACAAGCGTCTCACGTCCCGTAGTTCTAGAAATCCACGTAGTTGCCGTGCCATATTGGTACCAAAGATGTGCAGTGAAAAATAGCTCTACTCAAAGTATTTCCTGCCTTATCAACACCACGATTTCCCCACAAATACCCTTAAAAAATCACCCAAATCATCATCACATCACATCATCATCATCATCATCATGAAAAAAATCATCACAAAAAAAAATCACCCACGGGCTCAACAATAAGCACGTGTACGAAGCACGGAGCGCGACCGCGAAACAGATCAATGCCAACTGATAAGGACCTACAGTTCACAAGTGTGAAAGATGACGCCACTGAAAGACTGCCTCAAAAACAGCAGTACTGAGATTCGAAATAAAAGAACACCTTTGCGGGATTGTGAGGCCGACTGGGTCCGAACGAGGACAGGGATAAGTGCCTAGGAGGGCAGGAGGACAGAGAAGGGAAACTGGGAAAGTACTGAGATATGGAAGGGGACCTGGGCGGGATAGGGATAGAGATGGCGGTAATGAATCGGGCATGGAAGGGTACTGAATCCGGAGACCAAGGTTCGCAAGTCAAGGGTTTGTATGGCAAAGGGTTCATTTGAAAGGGTAAAAGGTTCGTGTTGGAAAATGCTCGTGCCGGGGAAGGTTCGTAATGGGAAAGGTCCGCACTGCAAAAAGGTGATAAGGCAAAGTTCGTAAGAAAAGTTTCATAATAGGGAAGGTTTGTAGGAAAGATGGCTTATAACCAAAGGTCCGTAAACTTGGGGCTCGTATCGGGAAAGGAACAAACCCAAAATGGTAACTTAGCCTAACCTAACCGAACCTCTTTGTTGGACCGAGGCAAGTCCGATCGTACCCTTTATCGGCCTGCGGCCTCTCGTACCCTGTGCCGCGCCTTCGTCGCAGAACTGGAACGAACGTTTCCAATACGAGCCTTATGTTTACGAGCCTTTGACTATGAACCTTTTTCCCATACGAACCAGGGGCGTCGATTTCTGTAACTGATTGGGGAGGGGGGGGGCGGGCCGAGTCAAGAACCTGACAACCTAACCTCCCCCAATGTGGGTTTTTCGACGGGTTTCGCCCACTTTATTTTGACCAACGGAAATTTATAAGTTTTTTTGTTACTATTTATCAAACCAAAGATTGTTTTTATCCCCATGTGTACAAGTATATATAGAGATAGAAGATCGAATACATATAGATAGATATGTCACTTTAGACTTTATTCTTTACGTTTCGCCTGTCTTTTACCTATTTCGGCCGTTCTTTTCGCTGTCATTACCCATTTTCCTTTAAAACTGGCGGAAAATATTGGGTGGGCCAAAACCAAGTATTGGGTGTGCCTAAATCAACATTAGGTGAGCCAGGATCCTCTCAGAAGAATACAAATCGACACCCCTGATACGAACCCTTCACTTTTCGTTGTTCGGTCCCAGTTCGTCTACCTGTCCCGTTGCAGTGCTACTGTCTCTTCGAATTTCAAGACTGGCGTTTTTGTGGTGTCTCAGTGACGTCATATTTCATGACACGTAAGAATTGCCGAACCTTGTCAGTTAGCGTTGATCTGTTTCTGTTTCTCGGAGATGCTCCCTGATATTTGCTTGTACTAGACTTAGAACGGTGGGTGAAGGGGTCATATTGGGTTTTCCCAGCTTCCAAGGGTTATCTTGAGGAAGTTATGGCGTTGATAAGGTGTCAAATGCTTATGACTGTGCTATTTTTTCATTGCGCATCTTTTGATACTTATATGGCTAGGCAACTGCATGGATTTCTAGAGTTATGAGAAGTAGGAGGCCTGCTCAAGCATTGGGCATGTCCCGACTTTGGTAGGTTAGTGTATAGTTTGTGTCCCAGTGCTGTGGCAAATTGTGGCTGGCTGGTAGTGATGTTGTTAAAGTGCTAATCTATCAACTTTGTCTAGTGTGCAGTAGCAGTAGCACTGTGGACATTGGAAGAGCAGATCAGGAAAACTGTCTCCAAGCTCAGAAAAACTTGGTGTTTATCATGAGGTGTTTGGTGTCATTTAAATTGATGTTTTCTCATGTAGCAAAATATGCCAAAAGATACACATTGCAAGATACATGTTGCACCCTCATTTTCTCTCAAACTGTCCTGCATTGTTTGAAATCTAATCTGCAAAAGATGAAAAAATGATGGTACAGGTCAGTGACCTAACATGATCTCTACCCAAATTCTCAATCAAGACACCAAATATGTAGAAATTGGTGTATTCCAAATGGTTTTAAGTGCCAAGCAAACACCCTTTTCCCATTCCCTTTGAAAAGCTGTACGGAATTGCCTGTACGGGCCGAGAAAGTGTCCAAAGTTGACCTTTTCCACCCCATTTGACCTTGAGGATATCAGCCTAGGGTCACAAAAATTGCACACAATGTAAATCGTTATAGCCCCACCCTGTTCACAAAATTTTATGTTTGTAGCTCTTTCCATTTCTGAGATTGTGGGGGGATGCTTCCAGACCTCCTTCCAGTGTGTGTTAGTGTGAAACTCCCTTCCACTGCACCAGTTAAAGTTGTTCATGTCATTGCATATCAGCCCAACTTTAACATATTGCTCTTATCCATACAGGACTTGACCCAAGACACTGGACACATGAGCCCAGGAGGCTGTGTGTCCTAACTCACAAACAAACAAACATTTCTCACATAGTGTTTAAATAAGCCATAATCATTGACATTACTGGCAGCATCACAGATCCAAGTTTGGGGAATGGTATTGTAAAGTAATTCTCTCATGGTCATTACCAGTGAGAGTATGATACTATGAGATTTTCTAAGGGTTGGGGGAATTGATGCTCCCCTTGACTTTGGCTGTACAACTGTCAGTATTCCTTGAACAACTATGTTTTGTGGTAGGTTTGATGGCCAAGGCACACAAGACAACTCATGATGTGCCCAGGAGGCATTATTCCATTGTATGGCAGTGGTGGCAGAAACATGGGGAGGGTAGTGCAAGCAAACTGCCCCCATCCAAAGACACTGTGCAGTCATATGTTCTCCCCACAAAACAAAACCTTGCTGCATGTCATGTACAAGTTTTTTTGCTGTCAAGTCTAGAAATAGGAAATGGTGTTAGGTGGTTCCAAGCTGTTGTTACTTTGACTGCAGCACTGCTAAATTCCCTGATCAATTCTGTATGGTTATTTAAAAATAGTTGGTCATGTTTCTTTCAGATTGATTTAAATGAAAGCATCTGAAAAGTTAATGTGTCTTTGTTACATGTCTTTCATATTACAACCCAAACCAGCTCCATTTGTTTGCAGCTGGAAACAAAGTTGCTGGAAGGTGCTGGGTTTGAGGCACCCTGTGATCTCAGGATTTCAAAAACTTTATAAGAAAGTGTTGTCAGACATGTGACAAAAGACATCTAGATGATGATGTGGTTATTGTCAGTGAGGGAATGAGCATGCCTGATGCACACCTGGCAAAAAGCCAGATCTGGACAGGTAAAACTATGACTTGTGATATATTGATGCAATGACATGGTAAGATTGTACTGCTAATAGCTATGTGCTATGGGCAGGGCAGCTAAGGAGCAAAAACAGTGGTGTAGTAGTAGAAAGGTCTTGAGTAAAAGCAGTGACATGAGGAGTAGAATTGTTGTGAGATGATTTCATTGAGCCCATAAGTAAAATTTGTGTGGTTGAATTCAGGTTTGGTGAGCTGAAGAATTATTTTCCATTGTTTTTAAATTTGTGGAGAATTATGCTGGTCATCTGTATGGCATTACATTATGTTCTAAATGGCACTGCCAGCAGGAGTGTTGCCACATTTGGAGTTGGGGGGGGGGGGGCAGAATTACTTGCAGACAAAAGAAGGCCTAGCAGGGGGGCTTACTGATTTACACAGTGGGCTTCCTGATCTGGCAGTGTCCCCTTATCCTAAAACCAGACCTCATTTTTCAGAACAGGGGTCTCCTGATACATAGAGGGGGCCTCCTAATCAAGAACAGGTGCTTCCTAATCCAAAACAGGAGCTTGATTCAAAAAGGTGACCTCCCAGTCCAGGGAAGGGTTCCTGATCCCAGAACAGGGCCTCCTGATCTGGACCAGCACCCCCCTGGTACATAAAAGAGGTCTTCTGTTCCAGAGCAGGGACCTCCTGTTATATGGAGGGTACCCCTTAATCCAGAACAGGGGCCTCCTGATTCGTAAAGGGGCATCTGGAACTAGCAGAGGGGTATCTTGGACTGAAAACCTCCTGATTCAGAGCAGAGGCTGCCTTATAAAGGATGTCTCCTGGTCCAGAAAATGGGCCTCTTTACGCAGAAAGGGCCTCCCGATCCCGATTAAAGACCTCCCAGTTATAGGCGCAGCCAGCCAAAAATTTGTGGGGGAGTCCTGGCCCAGCAGTGGGTCCCCTGGACAGCAGGGGCCCCTCCAGAGGCTGGCAGGAGCCCTATGGCCAGCAGGGGGCCTTACACACAGTAAGGAGGAACCTGCAGGCCGTAAGAGGCCTGCTGCCTGTCTTTGGATGGTCCCCGGCAAGCCAGCAGGGGGCCCCTTAGGCTGGCAGGGGCCCTATAGGCCAGCAGGTTCCCTTACATTCCCGGCGGGGGCCCATACAGGCCGGTAGGGAGCACCCTGCAGGCCGGCAAGAGGCCATACAGGCCAGCAGGGGCCCCTAAACGCCGTCAGGGGCTCCCTACGGGCTGGCAGGGGGCCACCACAGGCTGGCAGAGGGAACGTACAGGCTGGCAAGGGTCCCTTAAAGGCCGATAGGGACCCTTTAGGCTTGGATGTGTACATTTCATATTTTGTCTCCTCTTGTCTTCTAGTCTTAAAGCATCTGGCGATAGCTTTGGTTTTTGTACTAGTAATTTTCTGACTTCGGTGGGAGTGGACCCCCTTTAAATATGTTGGGGTCCTGGGACCCCAAGGGTCCCCTGGCTGCACCCCTGCACCTAGGTTAGTTATGGGGCCTCCTTGATCTGATTTTTTTGTAGCATATGTATTGTGAAGTCGGCCATTCACCAGACAATGGACTGGTCCACGGAGCGGTTCTTGCCGACCACCGGCCGGAGTCCAGCCTCAGGACATGACCACGCCCTCGGTCCTCAAGGGCGGCGCCAGGCGCGCGGCTCGGAGGGCACGCGCAAATGGTCCAGCCGACAGTGTAACTGCAGACCTCTCAGTTTGGGCAGAAGGGGCCCCACGTTTTTTGGGGGGACAGAAACATATTCTTTCCCCCTGCCTGCCGATACGGAGGAGGGCAACTGTCGCCTCACTCCTGCCGCGCCGCCCATGTCTGGAAGTATGGAAATTAAGTTATCATTAGAAATGTAAATGGCCATTCTGACTCTTAAAACTTTTTCAGTCAAAATGGCTAAGAAGTCTCCCGGAGAATTTCCAAAAGGTCTAGCAGCCAAATTGGGAGACATGGACAAGGGCCTGAAGGATCTGGAAACATCCTTGGACCCTATTTTATCCACACCCTTGGAAGAATCATACCACTCGGTGAGTAACACGCATGCTGCAGATGTTGTTCACACCAATTCTGATGTGATTAGTTCGAACAAAAACCAGTTCACACCATGTCACACCAGTTCACACCAATCTATTCTGATGTGTGATTATTAGCCAATGTCCTAGCTGCTTTATGCCAGCAAATGGTAACCGGAGAAATGTACGTAATCCAGATGTATCTATGGATAACTGCGTATACAAATGAACGCGCGCTAATGTACGTGAGCACAAACATACGTGAGCGCAAATATAAGTATGGGAAATTTGCGCATGCGCTGATCTGCGTAGGCACAAATTTCCGTTTGGCAGGTGTATGTACGCGGAAATGCGCGTAAGCGCAAACTTACGTTAGCAACTGTACTAGCGCAAACTTGTGTAAGCGCAAATATACGTCGGGGCAACCATACGTATCGTAAATATGCGTCAGTGCAAAATATTTGCAAGAATAGGCAAGCCTACAGTCACAGCAATGAAGCACTGGTACGTAAAGAACTGGCTGGGCTAACATATTTTTTTCTTTTGAAAACTGATGATGCAAAACGCCTCACCCAAGCTTCCTTAGATTCATGTCGGCGAAGAATGTTTTAATGATTTGGAACTTTCCTTTTTTCGCACAAACGAGTAGATTGCTCATTAAAGGGAGTGTGTAGTTTTTTCGGTTTTCCAAAAAGACATTCCAGCGGATACTCGACCCTAGCTATGATTTCTGACAACAAACAAAGCGCATCTGGGGCTTCCAACAATGATAATTCACTCATATGATTTTGTTTTTTTTTTTCAAATCCGCGATATCGATAGCTGTATGGCTGTAAATACAGCACTAAGAGGCGGTAGCAAGAGCAACCAATTAGCGGCTGGAAACGGTCAGTACCCGATACAACAAAAAAAATGGCGCACCCAAGAGAAAACAAAATCACAGAATGCTCACATGTTCATGTAGTGATTTTGAGTTACGAATGGTTACCGGTAGTCTCAACCAAGGGTAACTTTGTATACCTTTGGTATAGAGCTTTCCATACCAGAGGAAATTATTGGTATGGAACTCCATACCAATATCTTGATCCATTCACATATTTTCTTGCTCTATAAAATAATGTACTGTAGATACGTTATGAGAAATTTTGGGGCGTGATGAATGAATTTGTCTGTACCAAAATTTACTCCAATTGTCCACCCATGGTGTCAACGGTACTTGCTGGAACTCTTATTCCTTCTCATTTTTGTTCTAGGTGGGGCATACTTTTGCAAAATGTGTTGGGGGGGGGGGGGCTGAGCAAGGAACGTGGTTAATCCTACCCACAAAGACAGAATTCTTCCCGGACTTGACCCGCTTTCTTCTCAAAGTTGGGAGGGGCCTTGAACCAAAGTTGGGGGGGGCTCAAGCCTCCACCCCAACCAAATAAAAAAAATACGCCCTGAGCTGTAGGCGTTACCTGCGCTTAATATAATTTGCAATGTAAACCGACTGCAGATAGTAGAGTCAGGTTCAGGACGAAATGTGTGATTGCCAAGTCGTCTTCAGTTTGGGAGTTCCATGCTTGGGTGAGATTGGTTATTCCTTCCTCTGAGACAATTCGTTGCTTTATTTATGAACAGATTTTTACTTACAGCAGCCAGCAATGTATGGATTTTTTACACCAGTCACTAGAATCAAACGGCATTTAGTAAAATGGCATCAGCCATTTCATAGAGCACGTCAGAATGCAACTCCCTTACATAATCCAAAATTTGAAAATTTGATTCACTTGTGACAATTTTCATCATCCATCTCGGGGTACATGGTAAACAAGGCAATGCCAGATGCAGCCAAGGCGAAAAAACACTAAATAACATGCAACAAACAATAGCCTACTTAAAGTGGGAGTAACGAAAAGTAAAAAGTAACTAAAAGTAAAAAGGCCGGGATGTTCGACGATTAGTACCATCCGGCGTTGTGTGGGCCATCCGCCGACGATTCCCAGAGCCTAACTGGCGCGCTGCTGCAGCGCCGGCCGCTCCGGATGCGCAGATTCCTCGCCGGCGCCGGCAGCTCCCGATGTGCCGACTCCTCGGCCAGATTGCCGCCGGCGCTGGCGGCGCCGGATGTACCGACTCATTCACGGCGCCGGCCGCTGCGGTCGCGCCGACCCCTCTGCGCGCTCCGTGGCGGCGCCGGCGACGCCGGATGCGCAGACACCTTGGCCAGTTCGGTAGTGGCGCGGGCAACGCCAACTGCTCGGCGCGTTGCGGCGGCGTCAGCCACTCCGGATGTGCAAACTCCTCGGCAAGCTCGGCGGCGGCGCCTGCCGCGCCGGATGTACCGATCCCTCAGTGGGCTTGGCGGCGGCACTGGCCGCTCCGGGTGTGCAGACTCCTCGGCGACTTCATGGCGACGGCGACCGCCTCAGTGATACCGCCGTTGGGCTTCACGTTGCTCCCTGAACGAGCTGATGTCCTCCGCTAATGGTCGGGCACCAGGATTCACACAGGAATACATGCGTCGTCGACAATCGGAGAACTTCGGACGTGGGCCAGAGATGGTAGCCTCTTTCCTGAAAGCCACCATTTGCCGGAGAATCTCCGCAACGTCCGGGCAGCCTTTTTGAGCTCGCTCTTGTCGCAGGGCGAGCTTTTCCTTTGCCCGGCTGCTCACAGGGACTAACCTGTAAACAGTGATTGGTTGTAGGCATGTGTGATGACTGACCAGCTTATATTTGAACAATGCGCTGCCTGTAAGAATGACAGAGTTTAGCCTGTAAGCGGCCAACTGTCAATTTTGTTTGTGCAGTCAACTGTTGATTCCAGCAGGCATTGCTGTCACATGCTCAGCATGTGATTGTGCAATGAACATGATACAACATGTAAGTTATCAGCTGGGTTCTAGATAGCCGTGTTAAAACTACTGTCACCTGTTAATAGGCACACCCACAGGCTGATTTCAGATTTGAACTATTCTGATGACACCGACAGTTAGCCGATAGGCTTATCTGCACTTTACCACTTGCCACCAAAAATAAACTGAAGCATTATTGCTAATCTCTGAGCTGACATCACACTTGTGCAACACACCCACAAGGTTTGCAAAAGGTTTGCGATAAGTGCTGATGGCGCCACAGCAAGCAGTATTATTTTTGATGTTCTTTGTATTGAAATATAGCCATCATGCATGTATTATGGCCTCTGATAGGGCTACTGGAAACAGTTTATTCTGTTAATGCCTGGAAGGCCAAATGCCGGTTGATAAAGCAAGGAACCTCTGACCTCATGATAGTGTCATTGAGCCTAAGGACAACGTTAGCCATCCCTAAAGCCAAATTAATTCTTCTGATGCACAGTTTACTGTTTATGGTTAGATCTGTGCAGTTATGTATTTTTGCGACAAGGTTCATGATATGGGTAGCAATGTTCAAATGTTCAACAAGCAAATAGCCACCACTGTTTGGGTGGTGCTAGTGTCCCATGTAAATACCTATTGTCTGCCCACGATTAACTGGTGGGCATTATTTATCAAGGTACACACACGGCATTAACCCAAAAACAATGGTATGTGTGACTGCATCATTGCTGTTTTTTGCTTAAATAGGTTTAATCTAGACATCAGTCAGGTTCCATTACAAAAAAATCAACAAGCAATTTGGTGCATACCTTTTTGTTAGCTGCTAAGTGATGACTGGGAGATTGATATGCTAAAATGGCAAAAGGGCTGTTGTCAATTTTATATCTGCCAACCAGCACTCAACAAAATGGCAGCCACTACACTGCATGTCAACTTTTTGTTCAGACACCATCATCCAGGTTTGATTACTTGCACTGGTTTCAAAACCAGATTCAGATATTCACTATGAAGGAAAAGAACAACGGAACTAATGCCCAAGTGACATACAAGAATGAACAAGAAGGAATAGCCTCACTCTTGAGCTACATAAGTGTGGTGCCAGGGCAGAGAACACAAGCATTAACAATGCAACCATCCATATAATTCCAAACAGCGGTTTGCAGTAGTCAAAGAAAAAAACGTACAACCTATCACGGAATATTGATGGGAATTCTGTATCCTGTTCCCCTTACCTCAAGAAACCTTTGATAAGACTATGAGTAAGACATCTGCAAACTTTTGTACTCAAAGATTTATTTTTCAACTAGGTTTGTGCTGGCACACAAAACTTTCCATCTGGCCCAGTCACATCTTGAAACAAAACCTGGAGTAAAAGTATACAAACAAACATCAGTTTTTCAGACCCTGCATGTGAGTATCCACAACTGTCCAAGGTCCAGGTCTGAGGAAATTCCTGTAGATTTTTCAGTTTGGGGTGGGATAAGCTTAGCCAGCCATGGTACTGAATAACAGCATCAAAATGTCACTTGTGTATGTTGCAGGGAGCTAGGTTTGCATTTAGAATATTAGAAAACACTTAACTACCATATTGCTGGCAGTTGACATGCAATAAGCTGTCAAACTCTTTCTGAGAAATGCGTGCTTTATCCAGCCAACTTCCAATTTGGAACTCGGAAAACTTTGATTTGGATTCCGATAACACTAATTATGACCGCCCTTAGCTATCTTGAAGTTCCTGGATATTTATCATCTGGCAAAATACTTACGAGGTTGGATCAGCAATAAGATAACCTCATTAGAAACATGTCCACAGGGGTGGAAAATGTCGGCAAAAAGTAATTCAACGAAACCTTCGCAATCTGACTGTCAGAACCCCGTTCAATGTACAAGTTTTTACCAACATATTTCTATAAGCTCCTCCACCAACATATCTCTGTATATTACCAACATATCTCTATATCTCCTCGGCTGCCAGACTGCTGAGCTTGATGTGTTCACAGTCTGCTGTCGTCGCCGATCAGCTCGCAACTCAAAAGATGATTCGCTGGGCACAGTTTGCTGTCATGGCGGACGAGCTCGCAACTCAAAAAATTATTCGCTGGGGCTAACGATATGTTATGGGCGCTATCGATCCCACTTATGGCGAAATGGAGCTGGAGTAAAGCCGATAAATCTGTGCTGGCAGCGTGGTGCTGGAGTAATGGCAAAAATCGGTAAATATTTGGCCGTCGTAGGTCAACGAAGGCGATTTGGGAAAAACGAATGGTACGTGACGATTCATGCCAATGGCTTCTTTGACCGCATGCATACAGCTAAAATTTGATGTTTGGCTAGGCACACTCCCTTTAACCATGTCTTTGGTAAATCTGTGGAAATCTTGTACAATTGGTGTACTTTGGTGGGGCGCTGGCAAAACAGTGACGTCGGTCATGCTAGCTGGGCACCGCATGGGCCCTGCCACCACGTGCGACAGTCGGGATGGGAGGGGGATAAAATCGACCCTCTCGTGTCTCAAGAACTAAGAATCCGATCTCAGTGTTTTCATCGGCAATGGTTAGGACGTGTCATTCGCATGTCAGGATGTGTAACTTGGCCTCATATGTTGGTCTGTGATACCACAGGCCATTAGATTGTTAAAAGTTATTGCTGAGAAATATTTGAGGTATTCAGTAGATCAAGCAAGTATAGATCACAGTTATATGCATGATGTTGAAATTTGCCTTCGTAGTATGATGCCATACTTCCTGTTGTGAAGTTATAGCCAGATTGTTTGATTGTGATGGTAAGACGCGACCTATAAACCCACGTTATTAGAGACAAAAGATACATCGGTAACGTAAGTATATCGTTGTGCCTTATCTTATCATACCTTATCAGGTCGCGACGAAACTTCGGGTCAATTGATGGAGTCCTTGATCGCCCAGTCACAAAAAGCGCGCGGAAGTGCTCGCGGCTCACTCGACGGTCCAGTCTCTGCATTGGCAAACTCTCGGATGAATGTGATACACTTGCTGTGATAATGGCTGGTTATCCGAATATCGGTGTCTGAACAAGGATGAAAAGCTGAAATCAGAGATCAAGCCTCTTTCGCATGGCACAACTCAGGCGTTGTTTTCATAAATTACTTAGCTCACCATGAGGTGAGCATTTAACGACCTCGTCCATTTTGATGTTACCCAAACGAATTACTGCGGCGTTTTGAAACCTTCAGTACTTTTTGGTACGTGAACAGTCCAGTTGCTGATATCAGTTTAGAAAATAGGTCATTTTTTCACGTCTAAGGGGCATGAAAATGTCAACCTTGTTGTGCAATTCGACGGTCAGTTTTACTTCGCTGATTCATAGTCCAAACTTTTATGGTGCATGGTGACTGTGGCTTGCACTACATAACGGCATTACCAGGCGGCTGATTGTGGGACAATCGGACTCCATGGTGTCGGGCAGGAGTGTCGATTTTTATTCTTTTGGAAGGGCCATGCCCTCCTCGCTCGGCAATGTGGATCTTGGCCCCTCCAAAGGTGATTTCGCCCTCCCCCAATATCTTCTGCCGGTTTAACAAGGGAAACAGGCGATATCAAGGGCGCGGGAAGCGGAGCGGGGCTGCTGCCTTCCCCCAAACTTTTTGAAGCTAAGCATTGACCCTATGGGCGTTGACTGGAAAGAATTGACCTAAAATGTTTCTTTGCCCTCACCTTCCCGCAACTGTGAAGGAGTTCCCGCGCCCGTAGGCAGTACTAACTAAAAGGAGTGCCACAGGAAACAAAAAGAGGCAGGAAGCATGGAATAAAACATAAAATGGTCTGGAACAATGGGAAGAATGTATGGACCGGGTTATGCCAGGGGTCTGCTAACATTGCTTGGAGTCTATCAGTGATGATCTGGGCATTACCAGTTTTGTATGTTAGAAAACAACTAACTATGAGATCGCAGCTGTGTGTGGAAAAGGCAGTTGGAATGCAAGATAAAACCAAGAATCACGAGTTTTATACAACATGAGTATAGTACAAATATATACATATCGTGCATGTGCATATACAGACATGAGGATATACGCAGTTTTTTATTTCATGAATGGGAACAAAAAGAATGAACATTGCCGCCGGTCAAAATACTAAATCCGACGAAAAACAAATTTAGCGGAGGTAAGCTTGTCGGGCCCTTGGTTCGGCCCCCGCAGTCATTTGCGCCTTCATCTATTGGCGCACATATATTTGCGCCAACGTACATTTGCGCCTACGTACATTTGTCCTTATGTACATTTGCCTTATGTACATTTGCGCTTACACACATTTACGTATGTACATATTTCCTGCGTTCATTAGTTTAACATACGTTTTCCGTGGAATACAAGTGCCACGGGCCCAGAGAAGTCCGAAAATGTCTCGACTAACTGTCTTGGAGTCAGTCATTCACTGTTGACACAAATGTTGTTCTTTGTTCTAATTTACTTCATGTTTCTGTCTTCGGTCAGCTTATCACCTGTTCATATTGTGAGATGTTGATCGTGTGACAGACGGGGCCACCACTTTTTAATGCTGCGTGGTTTCGAATTAAGTTTTTTGGATTTGTTGAAATGTGGAAGGACAAATGCGGCGGAAGGACAAATTTAGTGACTATGCATTGTCAATGTGCACTCCATCTGTATGTGTTGAAGTTGTTATTCAAAAGCATCAATTGCCACTCAAATTGGGGTACAGGAATGTTGGATTAGAAAATACATTACTTGCACAGTAGTCTCAAAACCGGTTTTCACAAAACTGTGAAAAATTTCACAACATGCACCACTTCTGACATTATTCGCCTTCCAGATGTCAGCATTAGACAAAGCCAAATATGACCTCGTGTCAGCGTACGCAGTTAACTCCTTATTCTGGGGTAAGCACCAAGCACGTGATGAAGTTCAATGGTGTTTTGACCTGCTGTAGTCTTGCACGTTGGTTTCATCGTGGTATCACAACGTGTTGTGCACTTGCCTTGTTTTAGGAAACAACTTAGTTGTCTGTTTTGACATCACGGCATATGCGCTTCTGGTTGATCTGAAACAGGAAGAAATCTTCAGCCTGTTATTTCATATGATGTGGTCATGTGATGGCCACGGGCCGTGATTTGATATCATATCGGTTCCGCTGCCCAGTGTACCTCCGCACCAGAGGAGAGGACTCTCAGGAACATGGCATCAAGGGCGAGCTCGACCGCCTCAAAACCACCATGTTGAGGGTGAAGGATATCACGGATAGGGCCTAAGGCCATGAAGGTGGACCGACCTGCGGCGCACAGGATGGTTTCCAAGAGCCTGTGGCAAGCCAAAGACAAATTACAGGCTCCGCAAAGTGAGAAAGCCCCAAACTGTGTTTTTACATATGTGATCAAGATATTTTGGAGTTACACAGAGAGCATATTCCATGATGTGAAGTGGGAGTTTTGTATGTTCTGAAATTCTTTTATTTCAAAGTGTGGCGTAAATATCTTCTTCTGCCACCCTCATCATAACGACGCGTACGCAAACCGTTGGAAATATGCTAGATCATTAATGGCTGTTTGTTTAATATTTCAGATGACAGGAAACGAAAATCGGATGGCGAAGTTGATGCACAAGCAACACGAAAGAAAAAAGCGTAGCAGGAATTTCGGACGCTGTAAAATGTTTGTTTATTCATTTATAATACATGCATCAGTAAATTCGTGTATTCGCCGTGATGCAAGCAAGAACAATACTCGTCGTTACCAACGCCAAGACAACCACACCATGTATCGGCACTACGGAGGCGTTTAAATGAGATGAAATTATCCATCCACACGTTTGCATACAGACGCTGAGTTTCAATGAACGAACCGAAAAGGTGTCCCACTCACACGCAATACTCGACCCCTTCAGTCTTGGTTGCGATTTCTTCTCATTTTCCGGTCTTCATTGCTGCCAGTGCGCTCTCATTGGCTATCATTTGGTGTTCTTGGAACCGTTGTGATATCCGGTTGCTGGCCTTCAGGAACTTTTCAAGGCACGAGATTGCGCATGTCTCCTGTGCGTGCGAGCAAGTTTGCCACTCAGAATCGCCTACCATTTTCTACGGACCACCGACATGGTAGTGATCGCAATTTAATGGCAGCCAGACTTCAAGCAACAATGAAATGCTTGTTTTTCTCAAACATTCTAAAACAACAAGAAACAGCAAACATACCCTCTAACAGTGATTTACATAAGCTGAAGCAGCGCTTGTTTATCATGAGCCATTTACCTCCTTTCCTCGCACATCTCTTGTTGTAAAATCCCATATGCAGTCTGTGAAGCACATCTCTGAGATCTTGTTGAAATGCATGAAGAAATCCCGTATCTGCCAACAAGATTCCAAAGTCATGAAAACACTGGTGTCAATGTCTGAGTTGGAATCAGGGGCGCAGCCAGGATTTTCCTAAGGGGGAGGAGCTCAGTGTGACCTGAAATCATACGAAACCCGCCGCTGACGATATGCAATGGTTTTCACAAACAAATAAGAGTGGCCCAACCTCCCCCTTTGGCTGCGCCGGTGGTCGGAATAATTGGGTGTACAAGATATCTCGATGCTCAGATATTAAAAAAAATAAATTATTCCTGTGTTTACGATAATGCTGGGGTGGTATGTACCACCATTTAACATTTCTAACGCCACGATTATTTCTACATGAGCACGACGCGACTTCTCCGAATTTAAACAGACTGTATTTTGAAGTCACCTTCGTGATCTGTTCAGCCTCATCCTGAGGAGTTGCAGCTCCTCCCGGCGCTGATGCTCCTAGTAAACCAGCCATGACAAGCCTGAAACATAACAGAACTTGACTTGTTAAACACATGCTCGGGTCTAAGTGAACTATTTAAGACCCTTCCGTCACATCAATATTCCCGATCTTTCGAAGTGTATTGAAAGAAAACACTGGCCATCTGCCCCATTCAAAGCAATTGTGATTCCGATCTAGGGCAGCACCTCGGATCAAAACTAGAAAATTCGCAAGTTTCCACGCCAGGGTCTGATTCTGTGGCGTAAGTCGGACGTGCCATCAGGCAAAGGGCACGATCCGGTTGCCTGTAGCGTTATCCTCCACGTCAGTCGCAGGTACCTAACGAGCCAAACGACACAGCACCGGCGCGACTCGCACCCGCCCTTCCTGGACGGCGACTAAGGAGCTTCTCCTACCCCGGCGACTGTGCAAGACGGGACTCGAATGTAAATTGGGGATGCAGCTTTGTGGTCCATCAAATCAGGAATGGGGCCGTCAATGAAGAGTTTCTCAACTTTGACAGAATTTACAATTATATATGACTGCGGGGCTAATGCCCTGTTTGCGTCAAATGGCAGAATTCCAGACGCTATTGTTATTTTTTTCATTTTTCCAACAAAAAAACAATACATTCTGACAACCCTGGTTTCATGTACTGTGATACCGACAGAAGACGAGGATAAGCACAACAATGTCGTCCAGGATCAAAAACATTTTTTCAGCAGATTTGTACGATAGAAGTACAGCATGCGCCACTTCGACGCATCTGCAGCCTTGGAGGTGAAGTAAAGTAATCCCAATGCTGCCTCAAGCTTAAAAAATAAACTTGCTTTTCTGCTTTTCACATTCCACATCAACTAGGATAGTCGTTAAGCCTGAAATAGCATACTGGATATCATTTCTCTTTGAAAACAGTGGCAATAAGTCATACAGTTTCTGACGAATGATGGGCTTCCATGGCATGGATGCCTCATAAAGTCGGTATAACCAGGGGTGTCGATTTGTATTCTTTCAGGGGGCTCTGCCCCATCCATTGTTGATCTGGGCCCCCGAAATGTTCGTTTGGGCCCCTCCCATATTTTCTGCCAGTTTTAAGGTAACTGGGCAATAATAACGAAAGAAACGGCCGCAACAAATAAACGATAGGCAGAAAATATAGAGTAAGGCATAAAATGATACATCTCTCTGTATTTCCATCTTCCAAACATATATATATATATATATATATATATATATATATATATATATATATATATATGTATACCCATGGTATCAAAAACTCCAAAAATTCCATTGATCAAAATAGTGGGTTAAATCCACTGAGAAACCCCCATCTAGGGGGAGGTTAGGTTGTGGGGCCCACAGCTCGGTCCACATCTACATCATCTACAGAAATTGACGCCCCTGGGCGTCAGTCTCTGTAATCACCACAACCACCACCAATCACACTCAGGATATGTGATGGCTTTGGGGTACAAAACAAACCTGGAGATACATATCGGGCCATGTGCTGTCTGGCAAATTGGGCATCCCATGGAAACCTTTTAAACTGGGCCATGTTTTCCAACCTGCCTAATTTTCATGCCGGAAGTCTAATGATACTTCAAGATTACCAAATAATGGACCAACAACAGGCAAGACACAGTTTTACAGTCACCGTCAATTTTGCAATGACAGTAATGTGTGACTAATCAGGAAAGGTGTCTTGTCTTGGACTGGAAATACTCTGATGACCTGAAGCCTCTTTTTGTTTGTGATGTGTTTCAGTATTCCTGTATTATGAGTCGGATCCATGCAAGCTACTCTGCAGCTCACATGGAATAATGGACCAGCAGGAACTGTTTGAGTTTGAGACATCTTTAAACACAAGAATATGCTCCAGCGTAACTGTATTATGCATCAGTTCAGTCGCGCATCCCAAAAACTGCCAGCTTTGCCACACCAATGGAACATACCGAATAACCTCAAATGGAACGGAATACCACATGTAATAAAATGTACATTACAGCCAGGCGCGAATCCAGAGGGGGGAGGCGCGGTCCTGCCCCTGACGGCCGAGGACCCACTGAGAGGGGCCGCGAAGGGACCGTTCTCGGGCCAGCCCAAAAGGGGCCTCACATGAGTTTCATGTGGTCTGTGAAAATGTGACGGGTTCTTGATACAGTGAGGGCTTTTGGGAAGGTTAGATATCCCCTTAGACGCATAGAAGACCCCTGAAGCTCCCAGAGTCCCCGAGACTACAGCGGGGCCCCAACACGGCCCCTAAGACCGCCAGAAGGGTTACAGGGCCCCTGGGATGGCCAAGATGAGGAATGAGTCCTTAGGACAGCATAAGGGTCCCTGGAGGGCCATAGGGGCCCCAAATGGGTTCCACGGACCTGTGTGAAAAGCTTACTGTTGCTGACGCATCCAGAGGACCTCCGGGAGCGTTAGTGATGCCTGACACGGCAAGATGGCTCCTAAGGCGGATCGCAAGACCCCTGAAGCTCTCAAGGGGTCCCTTAGACTGCAAAGGGGGCCCCAACATGGCACAAGGTCCATGAGACCATTTAAAGTGCCAAAGAGGCCCCTGAGACAGCAAAAACTTCAGAACGTGCCTAGCACAGCATAAAAGGGCCCTGGCCAGCCAGGGGATCCCCTGAACAGGAATTCATTAGTGGCCTTCTCAACCTTGAGAGGGGCTCCAAATGACTACAATGGTCTTTCTGAAAATCTCCATGCAATCCAGGGGTCCTCGGAATGTTATGTGGGTCCTGAGACAGCAGAATGGGCCCTTACATGGCAGATGACCCCTGAGATTGCCAAAAGTTGGAGGGCCCCTGTGAGGCAAAGATGATAAGAGGACCTCTGAGATGGTATGGGGGCCCCAAAACAGCCAGAGTGCCCCTGAGTGTGCTAAGTAGGTTCCTGGTGCAGAAAAGGTCCCTTCAGACTGCCAGTAAGGCCCCTGAAGTGCCAACAATGACCCCTGACATGCCTAGAGGAGCTCCAAGACTACCAGATATACCCCCAAGTAACAGGAAGACCCCTGATACAACCATGGAAACTACTGAAAATGCCCAAAGGGCCATTACAGGTGCCCCTAAATTGCCAAATGGTCTTGTTACTTTCAGAGGGCCCTGAGATGGCAAAAATGTTCTCCAGAGATGACAACAGAGTACCTAGGACAACAGGGGGAACCAAGAATGTTAGGGAGGGGCCTTTGGGACTGCTAACTAGCAGTCTCTAGCAATAGGGACCACTATGGTGACCAGAGGGATTCCTGAAACTACTAAAACTTGAGTTGTCCAGACAACTCCTGAAGAAGCTGAAGGACCTAGAGCATTGCCAGAGGCATCTCTGTCATGGCACAGGGAGACTTTGAGGATCTCTGTTGCTGCCTAAGGAGCATTTTAGATGAAAAAAGTTTCCAAGGCACAGCAGGGGGAATCTAACTGGCTTAAGCATCCCTGAACCTGCCAGATCGGTCCATGACACTGTCTGTGGTATCCCTGAAACTGCCAGAGGAGCACCTGAAATGTCCTGAGGGACATGTGAAATTGCACAGTCTGAGGCCACTACAGGGCCTTGACAAAGCAGATGACCAATGACCACCAAAAAGCTAGCATCAAAGTCCCTGCAATCTATGGGGGGGGGGGTAGAGGGTCTCTTGGATCAAATACAGGCATTTGAAACAGAGGAAGGGACACAGCCACCTCATATCCTGCTGACATTGCCATATTTCAGCCACTCACAGCATTTTCTCCAGTGAGGTGACATGCTTAAATTTTTGGGATTACCTGATATGCTAAAAAACACAAAATTACATGGAATATTTCAGCCTACACCTATGCAGACCAACATTGTCTCATACCAGGAGAACAAAAAGAGGAGATCTGGCTATGAGGGGAGCCCAATGCTTGCCATTGGCCCTTCTTGGCAAAATTCTGGGTCCACCCCTGATTACTGCTACCAGAACCCACAAGACTGTATAGAACATAATAAACTGACATCATCTAATGCAGTTTCACAACTGTCTGGAGCCTCTATTGGTGCAGTGGCTCACATTTTTTGTATCACCAGGTGTCTTCAGCATATAACGGCAATGTTATACCATTACTTCATTATATGCCATAACGCCGGTTGTAATACATATTTAACGGCATTTCCATTCCAAGGAAGACACAGGGCAGTTAACAGTGCCTTTTGAAAGCCGCTATGTTCTGTTGGTAATAGGTTGCAGGGCATAAATATGCCAGAAAATCTTAAAACGCCATCCTCATCCCTCGTTTTGATACTCACAATCTGGAAGAACGTGTGCAAACCCGTGAAATGTGTCCAGTCGCATTGGTTGATCCAGAAACAACTGTCCGTTTTGCGCCAGTTCTGTCTTGTACATTTTACACCGAGAGAGGTGGTACAAAGTTTTAGAATGTGCACTTGTGGTGGACTATTTTTGGTTTGAATGAGGATACAGTTCTCATTCAGGATAATCTGATTAGGTTAATAATACAAATAAGGTTTTATTTCTGAATCATACATTTTCCTGATACCGAGTGGATTGCTCGCGATATTAATGACGTCATGAAATAAGTAACGTCATTTTTTGGCAATTTTTTAAAGAGCCCTTCGTTTCCTTGTTCGTACCCTTGGTTTGTGTCTGGGTGCTGTGAAAAACGATCGAAGGATTCATACAGATTTGGACGTATTCGTGCAGTTCGTCATCGTTAAGAAGAAACGCCGTGCAGGTATTTGATTTGAAATCGATCTCTTGTTGACAAGAAATCTGATGTTTTACTTCAGGAGTCCGGCATACATTCAGAGCCATAAGTGCCCGCTGAAATGCAAGTAGAGGTGAAATGGGTGGACCCCACGGAATTTGGTTGGGTTGGACTTCAGCTCTTTTCGACGAATGGTGTAGTTGTAAATTTTAAGCTAAGTGAGCATTTATGTTAGCAGTAAAGGCTGGGGATTCATATGATCTGAAAAGTTATGTTTTCCCATATTCATGGTAATCCAAAACAATCCTACCAACTGCTTATTTTTTCTGGAAAATCATGAAGTGAAGAGCACCACATTAATATTAATTCATGCATTGTTTGAATTTGAAATCTCCATAGCAGATGAAAACCTTCATTGTTTTGACATGAAATCCCCATAACAGATGAATGCCCAACTTGCTTTGATAGACTGATCCAGTGGTCAGTCACACTGCCTGAAAAGAGCACTGCTCTGGAATGAGGGTTTAACCCTAATTGTGCCTCAAAGTGGCAGTCTACTACATCCTGCCTATAGAAAAGGGCTAATCTCCAAATGACCAGAAAGGAACAGAAGGCCAGTCATCTGTTATGAAACTTGGTAAAAGGAACAGTGACAACAAGGAAAACAAAAAAATGATCAGATTCAGGATTAAAACTGATCATCATCATCAGGGACATAAAAGACAAGGACTAAAGATACAGAAAACCAAGTTGCCTGGGGCTGATATGGTCATTGCATTGGGATGCAGTCCTGGTTCCTTGCCTGTATAGCAATATCAGATTAGTAGTGACTGATCAGTGCTATAGCCAGAAGGTCTCTTGGGTTGTGTGTTGTGACCCTGTGAAATAGAGAACATACATGGCCTACATCAGTAGCATCCTCATGTGTCTGACATTGCATTTACCTTCTTAGTTCTGAAAATATAGTATTGCATCTATTGCATCTGTTACAAAAATGAGGATGTATATTCAAAGCACTATATTGTGCTAGGTGTCCATGGTTTTTGAAACCATACTACTCTTGCCTTTGTTTACCAAGCACTAGTTATAATACCAGTCATATTGGACAGCTGAACACCTGGGACTATAGATTACCTTTTATGGTCCTGTAACAATACCTGCTGCATACACATTCAGTTATGAGTGTATGCAGCAGAGGGGGGGGGGGGTGATATACTTTGCACCCCAAAATTTCTTCAGTGTTTTGCTTATTTGCACATTTAGGATACAAGGACAAGGACCTCACTAAGCAGTAAGTAGTAGGCACTGGTAGGAGCCAGTGCTTATGCTGTTGTTGAGCCAGTTAACTTGAGTAGGGTGGTTGGTAAAAGATAAAAACAGTAAGCTTGAATTCTGTCCCTTTTATTGTATCTGTACCACCAGGCTGAACATCCAAACTGGATATTCCACTGGGTGATTCATTAGACCCACACCTGACTTACTTTTGGAAGTGTGCACCACCTGCAGCCCCCTTTTCCAGGCTGTGCATTTAGGAAAGCTGGTTTGAACTGTAGAACAGATCCTACACACCCTTCATTTTCTTGATATCAGAAATAAAGCTGAGCTTTGGCCATACCTGGTTTTCTTCCTTATTGGTGCATGTGTAAAAGAACTTGATGCAAAACACAGATGAATGGCTGATGCCTGATGAGAGACATGACTTAACTCAAGACTTTGGAGACCTGAGCCCAAGAGGCTGTGTTTCCTAACCCTCATACAAACAAACACTTGGTAAAAAAACAGTCATCCCAACTGGATCCCTTTCAGCTTTGTTTCTGACACTGGAACCTTCATAGCTGTGCTTTGTGACACCCTCAACTGCACTGATTTTTGTGGCAATAGCATACCTGAAAACATGATCTGTATGTTTTCTAAGTCTCATAGAGAGAGAGAGAGAGAGAGAGAGAGAGAGAGAGAGAGAGAGAGAGAGAGAGAGAGAGAGAGAGAGAGAGAGAGAGAGAGAGAGAGAGAGAGAGAGAGAGAGAGAGAGAGAGAGAGAGAGAGAGAGAGAGAGAGAGAGAGAGAGAGAGAGAGAGAGAGAGAGAGTACATGTAGACAATAAGGACCCTAATCTGGTTGTGGACTGATGACATGATGCCAGGCAATTGTGTCTGATTACACGGTGGTATGAGGGGACGTAAGCCGCATTCGTCGACCAAGAAAGACTGCAGGTATCACCTTGCCATTCCAAAAAGAGCAGATATGAAGATCTATTGTTTGCTGATATAAGTGACTCTTACTGCAAGTGTAGTGTCACCTTGCTGGTGAAGAATGTCAATCTTTGCAACGATCCTGTTATGAGACGATAAGGAACGTTCTGACGTCTTGCTTCGGAACATTGAATTCAGCCTCGAGAAACTAAAGCTGAAGATTTGTAATACTGGAGATATTGTGAGAAACTTCTGAAAATAGGATGTCTAAAGAAACAAGAACATCGGTAGAATACCAAAGACCATAAGAATTTGACTGCTTCCGGATACGGGAAGGCGAGAGCCAGAAATGAACTTTGTGGCATTGGAGATGTCAGGTCTCCAGCTTGGAGGGTAAGACTGCTGAAGTATCTTTTGAAAACCTTCATGCAGTAAAGAAACGAAATTGAGTGTGTAGTTGGTCACTGCCAAAATGCTGGATCAATCGTCGAAACGCAGAGCTGGCTGGGCTATTTGTCAGACAGTGGCAGAATTGTCTGCTGTCATGGAGGAAAATCGTAAAGGCCACCTTAAAATAATAAAATAATTAAAATAAAATAAAATAATAAAATAATAATAATAATTTAAAATAATTCCAGAGCTCTCCACAAGGCACTGGCGTCGTTTCTGGCAAAGAATCGATCTATGTTGGACTAACGGGAAATGTTCTGCGTGTTGCTTCGAACTTTTGCCTGAGACACTGCTTCATTTGATATCATCGTGACCCCGCGTCTGAGCAAGAGTACGGAGGAGCCGATAGGAGAATTCTTGATCATCTGATTGTTGTGAGGATTAACTTAGAAGGTCAGAAATACGAAGGTCAGTTGAGATGAGTAATGTATATGCTATGAAAGCCGTAGACGATTCTGATGTTGTACGCTTCTAAGAGAACCGTTCACCCCTGATCTAGAATTAATCCAGAATGGCGCGTGAGGTGAACCGTTTTCCTGGAGTTTGAGAGAACAGAAGCCGAGCCAGGAAAGCCTGACCGTCACCGGTCGGACCGGGCCTTCACACCGAGTGTGTTGGGCACGCGCCCGCAAGGCCCTGGAAGTGTGGCCCGGTAAGACCGTTCTCAGTGTCTGGGCGACGCCGTCGCTGGATTCCCCGTGGTCCCGCTGTAGCCGGGCCTGCAGTGGGGGTCACCAGTCGTCTGCCGCTTCCGCACGAGCGAGCCCATGGCGGCAGCGGCGCCCGAGCGGCGCGGTCTCCGGGCCGGACAGCGAGACTGCCTGCGGCAGATGGCCGAGAGGACCGTCCCGAACGCCGCCACTCACTCCTCACAGAGGCGCCGTGCTGCGAGCTCTCTCGAGGAGCGGCGGCGCTGACCCTTGCGCCCAGCTGCAGGGTGCGCATCTGCCGGCTGTCTGGTCCGGCCGGAGGACGGACACTGTTTTGTGGCGTGCGCCGCCCGAGTTGGTCTCCGTTCGGGCGGCGGCGCCTTTGTTCTCGACCGGCCGCCGCCCCCGTCGGTGCCGGCGGCTGTATTGATTGGAAGGCGGCGGTAGCGGCGGCGGCGGCGGCGGCGGCGGTGGCGGCGGTGGCGGCGGCGCGGCGGAGGCGGACGCCAGTGCGCGCACCTGCCTGCCGACAGCCAGTCTGCGGCGCGTCTCAGGCCGCGAGCAGCCCTGCCGCCCGCTCTCTGGCCGTCCATCCCGCCACCTGCACCCTGCACCCCGCACCCTGCTCAGGTCAGGTGCCGGCCCGCGCGCAGGCCAGATCAAGCGACGCCATCAGGTCTGGTCAGGTCAGGTGAGACGCCCAGTAGAGGTCGGTTCAGGGCAAGCGCTGTCTAGATTAGTTGAGTTCGCGCGCCGTGCTGAGGTTAGGTCAAGTCAAGCACCGTCCTCGGTCAGACACCGTCCTCAGGTCATGTAAGGTCAGGCTTCGTTCCGCTCGTAGTTTAGTGTAGGTCGAGTGCCGACCTGGCCTCAAGTCAGGTGAGATGAAGCGCTGCCCGGGTGTGCGTATCGCCGCGTGTCGTCCGCTACTGGGTCTGATGGCTGAATCAGCCCCGGCCGGTCGGCTCCCACTGAACCTGGGCCGGAGACTGGCGTTCTGTAATGGACGGACTGCGGAGTGAGCGCGACCCGGCGGCCTGGCGCGGAGGTCCGGTAGTCGGACTGCTGGAGTACCACGCTCGCCCGGACACATGCACAGGGCTTCACACTGCGCTCCTCTGCGCATTGATTGGTGGGGGCTAGGATGGGGTTAAGTTGCTTTAGCTAACAATAGTTCAGGGTAGTAAGCAAGGGGTGAAGGCCGATGGTTTGCCGACGCCAAAATGATCTTTGACTGGATGCAGTATCTGGCTGTTAAACTTCACTTGAGCTAGGCATTTAAATCACTTAAGCATGGAGGCACCCATGTCACGGGAAATACTCATGGATACCTACGCACACATTTAGGCGTTGCGCGAGTACTTCTTACGTAAATTTTACTGGTCAGATACTTTTCCTACAGATTGCATTATCCAAAAGGATGTCGTGTTCATGTTTGATTAAGTCTGCGGTCGTGTTAATCGTAAAAACATTATAAAACGTGGATATACCTCAAGTGTTTTAGCATTTATTCAACTTGTGTAACACGCATGGCGGAAGTGTAACCCGGCTGCGTGGCAGCACACATAATCGTCAGAAGCCCAAGATAGCCGTTATTACCTTGAACAATGCAAAGGAAGCTTGTGGGAACTGCTCAGTAAGTCGATACAGTTGGACCGCATGCGGAGGCGACCCGGTGCCGATGACTTTCGGCCGCCGGTGATTGCGTGACCGAGCCGCCGGTGACCCGTTCTGACCGCTGACGATTTCCGCCTGTTGCAGCGTGACCCAACCACCGGTGACCCGCTGTGACCGCTGATACTAGGCCACCGCCGCCCGCCGAGATGGCCGCGGAGCCGGAACCGCCACGCTCGGAGCTGGAGCAGCTCCAGATGAGGGCCAACCAGGCCACGGATGAGGTGAGGCCCGCAGCGCCGTCTGCTGCCCCGTCCGGCGGCTGACCGGTGCCCGGCTGACGGCCACCGGTGGCTCGTGGGACGATCTTGCGTCGCGGAGCTGCCAGCTGCCGGGGCCGATGGGATTCGGCGGTGTCACGAGGCTGCTGGACGGGGTCGGCCGGACCCTTGTTCTCCTGGGAGGCACGTGGACGGGGCCGACGCGAGCAAACGGGCCGCTGGTCAGAGCTTCACAGCCGGCAGTGGTGACTCGCAGCCAGGGGGGCGAAAGTGACGGGAAATGCGGACTGTGGCCTGGGCCAAGCGAATGACGGGCTATGAATACCATTTGGTGGGGAAAATGAAGGTTGTTTAACGCTCATGTTAAGGACGGTCATGAGCATTTCGTGGTAGCGTTGTAATGGGCCCCTCCATTACAGCCATCCATTACATCGGACCCGCGCCTGAAATATTGGGAGAGAACGAACGAATGCAGTGGCGCGAAATTAGCTGTGTCGTTTCCCTTCTTATTTCTTTACTTCATGTCCAAGTCTCGACGTTTGGGCAGTTTAGGTGTGTGACGTAGGTCAGGTCAAGTGAACCGAGGTTCAAAAAATTGAGTTTCCCAGAGTTTTCGGAGAACAAGATATTAGGCAAAGCTGTGTAGGACTGAAGACCTTGACAGGTGCAACAAATCTGCTATCGTAGATTTTGTGGGAACTTCCGGTTCGTTAACACAAGGTCAAGTCCATTCTAAATATACGCCATTTTTTCAGAAATTGGCGGTATTTTCCCATGTTTTGGGTATGAGGTGGTGGGGACTTCCAGTGATCGTCATTTGGCTAAGTATCACTGACGTACGTTTGGCCGGAGATCAGGTCACCAATAACTGTTAAGAGCAAAAATGCACTGCTGTCATAATCTGCGGTGAATGTCTTGGAACGGGTGGGAAATGGCAGAACTGACCCTCACAGCTGCTAATTGTACCAATGCTTTCAAAAAGCAAAAAAATGCATATTCTGCCAATAGACGGGCGTCGCAAATGACGCTCCGCCAACTCTGTAGTTTGGTTTGCACTGAATTGTTTTTAGCAAATTACACCTGGCACACCATAGTACAAACCAGTCGCGTCAAGAAATATCAGTAAGGTTTATCTCACCAGCATAAGAGAGACAGAATTAGTGGCCATCAGCTTCGTCCTGCAGCCGCCGCCCGCGGCTCTGTGCATCAGGAAATGTGTATCTTTTACGCGACGTCCTAGCGTAAATTTGTAACAAAGCAGAGAGGTTAGACGTGTCTCGGTGTGTGCGGACCTCAACCTATCCGGCGATACCTTTGCTTAGTCTTTATAAATCACAGCCCTTGAGACCCAGGGCGTTTTCGTGTCCATGTAGTCTGCCATGAAAAGACATCCGGGGTATAAAGAGCTTAAATTCCTCCAGAAGTAAAAACGGTCTTAATTCCGAGCTTTAGTTGTCACGAGCTGTCAAACGGTAGGCTTATTTTTATCGTGCGATCAACCGTTCGCAAGTTAGAGGGGGTAGGGCGTCAACCCTCCAGTCTGGCGCTCATGGCGCCGACTGGCAGTCGTGCGCGGGTTAATGTCATTGAAATGAAGATGTCGAAAACCCGGGGGGATTTGTGGCTACAGTGTTCTGTTGGTGCAAGCACTTGCAGGATATGTTTCGCGTCATTGCAAAGTGGCCCTGTTAAGTTATATCTCTTGATATGACGCTTCATTGTGGCGGTAAAGAATGCTGTTTATTCCGTTTGCTGATACAAGCGCCTTTTTCTGGCGATGTTAAACCCTCCCAGTTTTTTCATTTCGTATTGTTACTTTTATGTTACACCTTTCTTCTCTGTCTTGTCTTTTCTTGTTGTTGACTTTCTTGACGAAGAAGACCATGGTTGACTGATTTTATCAAATAAGCAACATGTTTATTTGTGATGTGCACTGCATGCCGGACGTGGACATCAAAAGTTCGGCGGTGTGTTAAACACCAGGAAAGCATTCTTAAGCGTGGTTGACAGGACATGAATTAACGGCAAGCAAGGTCGTGACTTTTTTCCTTACACTCTGAAGCATGCTGGCAACACACCCTATTTGTCGTCAGCAAACGTTTGTTCATCCGACATCTGGCTACAGGACTTTGCAGCTGATAGCGGTGTATCAGGAATGGTATGGATGGCTCCCGGCACGACTGCGTTGTTCGGCAGTGGTTGTGCTATGGCTAACGTTTCAGGCAAAACAAAAATTCTTCAAAATAAGAATGAGGCTCTACTTCATGGTGGTTTGGGGTTAAAGCACTCCTTGTCGCCGGATGGTGGGCGTCGGGTAAACAGATACGGATTTTTGGAATGAATTGGATGCGTCGGACTCAAAATTGATGTTCTGCGTGATGCTTGTACTCGAAGATCGGGACAAACCAAAATGGTGTAGTTTCCGTCTTGTCTGAGAGGTGAAGGGGTGCAAATCAAGCCCGCCTTTCGTCCTAAACCATATAGAATCTACGAGCTGCTGCAGATGTTTGTACTGTACCGCTTGACGTCACTGGGGAGTTCTCGGGACATTTCATCTGGATAGTGGTCCTGTTCCCCATGGCTGCCCCCGGTCTGTTCCTCCCTTGCGAACTCACTAGTCCCTAAAGTTCCACGGTCGGGGCTACCCTCGGATGCATGATCCACTCTGTCGAGGTCACGTGGAATCCAACACGGATTCCCGCGGACAACGAACCCACTCAGCCGTACACTGGGAGTCTTCTGCTGTTCAGTGATTTCACGAGGTGCAGGCGCTATGGATTTGCGGGCAGATTGGCATGTAGTTATTTATCAGGACCGCGCATCGGCTCTGGAGCCGGACTCGGACGCTTACCGACGGCTCGCCGGCTGCGGTACGGGAGCGACGGTGCCGGCTGCTGGTGCTCTCACCGGAATTCGGCCGCGGGAAGTTTGCCGCACGCCGAGACAGAGTGTTGCCGCCGGCTGAAGCAGGCCGCTGCCCGGCGTCCCTAGCCGCGCGTCGGCGCCCGGCCGGTCGGCACGGGGAGGCTGCCGAGTTTGTGAATGTTGCAGAGTGGTCTACTGCGCGGCGTCGGCGTGGGCGTAGGTCATACACCGATCCTGCGAGTTATGCCACGTTCTCGGTTTAGCGATTCACGGGTGGCTCTGATGTGGGCTGTGTGGTCCAGCCCTCCAGCCGCAGTTTATTCCACGTGCCGCAGAGTTAGACCTGCAGTGCTTCGCAGTCGCGCGTGCTGTCAGGGACGCCGGTCAGTCGTTCCCCAGGCGCCGGCCGGTCGTTGCTCAGGCGCGGGGTGGTCGTTCCCCAGGCGCCGGCCGGTCGTTGCTCAGGCGCCGGGTGGTCGTTCCTCAGGCGCCGGGTGGTCGTTCCCAGGCGCCGGCCGGTCGTTGCTCAGGCGCCGGGTGGTCGTTCCTCCGGCGCCGGGTGGTCATTCCTCAGGCGTTGGCCGGTTGACTGGAGCCGGGCGTCGGCGGCTCTGAGGCGGCCGTCATCGTCGTCGGTGGCGGCGGTGCCCAGCACCGTCCAGGACTGAGTCGCGTCGGCCGACATTTGCTGACTCTACGGCGCTGCCACCGCCACACGGACAGGAGAGGGACAAAAGCCGAGACCGGCCGCCGCCGCCCGCCCGTCCGTCCGTCCGTCCGTCCGTCCGTCTCGCCGCTGCAGGGTGGTGCTTGGAAAGGCTGTCGCTGGAGCTAGAGGCGACGGTGTTCCCTGTGACCCGGACTGGCGGGAGCCGGGCCATCGACGCGAGGCACGTCGGTCTTGTGCGATGACGTGGCAGTTAGAGCGACACTTTGCCGGTCGATGGGCACAGTTCGGCGGAAACTGGCGGCAAAGCCGCGTTGCCCGTGGCCGGCGTTAAGCTGCAGCTTAGTCGTGGATAGTTTTGGTTGCGGAAACGGCACGTCATTCATTTAATTACGAAAGCCGGCAGATTTAAACGTATTTCTGGCGTGGGATTGGGGAGTGTGGTGATGAAGTGTAATTTCATGACAGAGCACCAATGTTCCGGTTTGCAGGTCGGGCAGAGAGGTGGCCGATGAAGTACTATGACGATTACTGCCCAGAAATTTTGGATGCTACCAGTCTGTTCATTAACATACTGGTCCGTCATCTGCTGATATCTTGAAACTTTTCTGAATGGTGTCATTGCCACAGGCTCCAGTGTTCCATGTTATCTCTTTCGTTCTCGACCTTGCGCTGTTTACTTGTGCTTTGGAAGAAATCTTCTTGCTTCATTGTGATGTCATGCTAGATTTCCATTGATGGAAGTCTTTTGGGCCATTGTTGTAGCTTCGGATTGTAGAACTCTCTGTTATAGCGTCTAACTTCTGGCCTGGTGTCAGAGTGAAGTTATTTTGGATTGTGGGAGCCGAGTACGTCTGCAGCATTCGAACGATGTTGGATTTCCGCCCTGGTGGAGCGCTGTCAGAAGGGTTTCACGTCAGCTGGCGGGAAACTCGAGCTCGGTTCTGTAGTTCTGTCCTCATCAGTCCGGTCTAGTCACTATGCTAGCGGCTGAAGCGTCTCTGCTGATGTCAGGCCTCGTCTCAGGTCACATTGAAGAACGGATTCCGGAGATTCGAGGTCCGCACGGCGAGAACGGACCTGGTGGATTGCATACCCTCCTTCCCGCGAGGGAGAACGGACTCCGGGGACTCCAGACCCCCTCCCCCCGGGAGAATGTACCCGAGCCGATCCCAGACGCCGATAATCGAAGCCGAGCGCTAATGAAGCGTTGGCGGGCAGCGCCGC
This sequence comes from Capitulum mitella, assembly GCA_030062745.1. Taxonomy (NCBI): domain Eukaryota; kingdom Metazoa; phylum Arthropoda; class Thecostraca; order Pollicipedomorpha; family Pollicipedidae; genus Capitulum; species Capitulum mitella. Next base: position 31,641,815 of record CP099845.1, on the reverse strand, counting down.
GCCACGCTCCTCCGCCGTCTCATGGCGTGCCGGGCGCCTCCGCAGCTCTGGTTGTCTGTCGCCCCCGGATTTTGTAGCGGCGTGTTTCTGGGCCTGGTACCCCACATGTATGGCAGCCTCCTTTCCTGTTCAGAGCTTCTTTTTTTGCTGGCTTTGCCTCGGTGTGTCTTTGTCTCACTGTTCGTGCGTACTGTGGTCGGCTTTGTCGTATCAGCCGTTCGTGTGGATGTTTTTTTAGTTGGTTAGGCTGGCCAATTTTTAGAATGGTTTTTCCCCTGCAACATTATGTCAAAACCATTCGGTTTGTAAAGCCGCCTGGTTATCTGTCTTGATGCGCCACCGCACACATTTGTCCCGGTTTTCTCGCCCAGGCTTTGTGGCGGCGATATGTTTCCGAGTCGTACTCCCCATGTGTGTCGCAGCCGGCTTGATCGGGCTGGGCCTTGTCACCGATGCTGGTGGGCTTTGTGCTGGCCGGCGTACGAGCACTGTCCCCTTCACTGAAGGCTCGGTATACTCGAGTATGTCAGGGTCGAGCGCCCTATTGGCTGCCGGGACTGCGTCTGGAAACTAATGGTCGGGTGTACCCGGTGGATGCCGTTCATTTTGCAACTCATTTGTGTCAGATTGTTGAGGAGTCTCAGGTCTGGTTCTTGTACAGTACTGGACATATTATTATGGATTTTTGTAAAAGAAGCTATACTGCTTGGAAACATGGGTGCAGGAGCTGATCGGTATTTCGATGCATCGGTATATCGATGTATAAACAATATCTGAATGCATTTTCATATTCAGTATTTCTAATGAGTACTTTGTATTGATAAAAGCCCGCTTTTAAGCACTCATCCACTCAATTTGACTGAACGTCATTTTTTGCCCATTTTTAAAAACACAACTTCAGCGCTGGAACCTTTCCAGCTGAGTTCACTCTTGAATTTGACTGGAATTCTAGTTTCACTTTCGATTCATTCTGGATACAAAAAAGTTAAATTATAGCAAAATAATCACATTTCCATCGATTTATTGACGAATTAGTGAGGATGGGTAAAAGGGCTGACCTCAGTCCCCGTAAGAAAGGTCAAATAAAGACTTTACCGGAAAATTCTACTCTTAAACAGGTATCAGGTAAGGTACCTGTTTAACAGGTAAACAGGTAAATCGCCAAGGAATTGAAGGTATCGACCCAAACTGTTAGTTTAGTTAAGAAAAATTTACAGAAAGACATTCCATTGGAGAACAGGAGAGTTGGAAAATGTGGCCCGAGGAGGAAGACAAGTGCAAGAACAGACCGCAAGATTAAAAATATGTCATTGAAGATGAGAAGGGCTTCCTGTCAAAAGATTTCAAGCATTCTTGCTAAAGAAGGGTTCCATGTTCATCGGAAAACCGTTAGTCGAAGACTCCTGGAGTGTGGACTGAAGGCCTACAGGCCTAGGAAAAAGCCGCGTCTTACCCAGAAAATGATTGAAGCAAGAATGTCATGGGCAAATGAGCACAAAGAATGGACTGTAGCAGATTGGTCTAAGGTAAATCATTATTACAGAATTCTATATTGATCATACTAATTTTTAGAAATAGTTCTATCACTAAGTAATCTGTTTTTAAATTTGTTTGCCTAGAAAATTATACAGGCAATTTTTCGATGAAAATCATGAATCTGTAGAGTAGGATTCTTGATGTCTTAAAAAAGTTCTCGATGAGCCAGCATCATTAATTCATTTCAGGTGGTGTTCTCTGATGAAAGCACCATATGTGTGCTGGATGACAGGGTTCAGACTGTACGACGACGTCCAGGAGAAGAGTTCAAACCTGAATGCCTGAGAAAAACTGTGAAATTTCCTCAAAAAATCATGGTATGGGGAGCAATTTCTACAAGCGGTACAAGTCGCTTACACATAGTGGAGGGAACTATGAATGCCAGCAAGTATATATCTGTACTAAAGAATCGTCTCCTACCTCAAATCAGGGACTGGGAGCTTGCTGATGACTGGATTTTCATGCAAGATGGGGCCCCCTGTCATACTGCCAAGTCAGTGAAGGCATGGTGTGGAGAAAATCAGGTGAAATTGCTCTCTTGGCCAGGCAACTCACCTGATATGAATCCCATAGAGAACCTATGGGAGGTTCTCAAAAATGAAATACATCAAGTGCCAATTACAAGCAAAACAACGCTGATAGCACGTCTTATAGAAGTGTGGTTTCATTCTGACAGATTGAAGGAAATGTGCTCAAAGTTGATTGAAGGGATGCCAAAACGTATTGAAGCTCTTTTGAAAGCAAAGGGAGGACAGACAAAATACTAGAAGGACAATAATAATTTCTCATACTAATAAAATGATATTTGATGTGTATTTGTCGTATATTTTGATGAAATGAAGCAAATTTTATGATTTTCTCAAAAATCCATAATAATATGTCCAGTACTGTATGTCCTATGGTGATTTATTCGACCTAACGTACTCTCAGGCACAGGGGGTCCGAGAGTACCCCATCCGTGTTGGTTTTTCCAGAATCAGTGCTGCGCATATGAAATCCGCCGTGGATGTTGTGGATCGTTATCGTTTTTGCCACCTCCGGATGTTCTGCGAAGTGAAAGGTATCGCCGCGCCAATGTTTTGTCTTCTGTCGGACGCCTTACGCCGGTAGAGGGTGATTTAATTGTGTTTGCTTCGATGCGCGGTCCCTGTGATATGGATGTTAGAGGAGTGGGTCTATCACCGTCTGGGCGGTGAAATGGATGTTAGAAGAATGGAGGAAGACGCTATGTTCTTTATGTATGTATGTATGTATGTATGTACTGCTTGTAAGGAGCCTTGCTTGAAAATGGTGATCGGCCAGCAGTTGCTGCGTTGTGCAGTTAGAACAAGGGGTTTTGGAAAAGACTTTGTAGGATGTTCAACATAATTTGATATGTAATGTATGCATTGTAATTGGCATTCCACTTAGTCGTACATTCAGTGAAACCACCACTCTTGAGATGACTTGGTACCGAAGCTTAATTTTTTTCTGCTAAAATCAGCTTGGGACAAAAGCGGTTGGACGACCATTTGAATAAATTGTTTAAGTTAACCCGCGCCCGGCTGTCGATCGGCGCCATCCACGTCCGACGGGGGAAGACGGTTGACCTGTTCCCCTCTGACTTACGAACGGTTGGTCGCGCGGTAAAAATAAGCACACCATTGGAAAGCTCGTGACGAATAGAGCTCGAAACTGGTCTCATTCCTGGTTTTGGATAATATATAAGCCGTTGAAGTCCTAAATATGTTTTCTCATAGCCTCCTGCATGAGACCGAGAAATGGCCGGGATCTCAAGGGCTGTAACTAATAAAGTCTAGAGCAAGGCACCAACGGACAGGTAAAAGTCCGCAGATGCCGACATACGTCTGATTTTTTTGATTTGTTTAAGATGTACGCGGAAACAGTGAGTTAAAGACACGGCAATTTTCGCACCGCTGCACGGCGGGCGCAGTCGACGAACGTGTTATGGAATTAACGGAAATTAATTTTAGCGCTGTTATTTTCCCGAAATATGCCATTCCAAGTGTTGTGTCATGATGCTAGTGGTTCTTGTGATGGTTTCTCATGCTTAAATTTTGGAAAAAATCATTTATTATCAGTCTACACGATTAGCGGAGCATTGCTCGCGAAACTCTGTTTAATTCCAAAATATGTAGTTTTTGGAACTTTAAAAAAATTGCATATTTCTTTATGGTGTTGGTCGTATGGTCGTTATTTCCATGCATATTCTTCTTGGTATCAGTCGCAACTGTGCGAGCCAGTCCTGCCATTTTCTGCCTGATCTGAGTCACTCAGCGCCGATTTTATGGCAGCACACTTCGGCTCATAACAGTTATTCGTGGCCTGACCTCAGGTCGATGGTCGGAATCATTGAAACTTTGCCCATTGACGGAAACTGGATGCCTGGATCTCCCCATACGCAAATTGCTGTAAAAAAAATTCCGTCAGATTTCCGAAAAACGACTTTGCTGAAAACGGGCTTGACCTTAGGTCATTGGCCCGGATGTTTCTGAAAAACCCGAAGTAGGAGCTTTGTTGCATTTATCAAAATCTCTAAGCCTTGAAAGTTTTGTTGTGATATGCTGTGCGAAAAAGTTGCAGGGCGCTGAGCTCTTTTGGACGTGGTCCATTTGACCTGACTCAGGTCAGACACCCTACTTAACCTGAGGCCAGAAATTGGATACAAGGTGTAAAAATGAAAAAGCAAAAGGCACACATGGTTTGTGGCGCTGCACTTGTTCGTTCTCTCGCAGTCTCGGGAAAACCTCAGGTGGGCGACCAACCACCCTCGCCCCCTCAGTCGGGGGCGGGGGTGGTTGGTACACACTTAAATCGGACGGAACGCATTGTTTCAGTAGTTTGACAGAGCGGAAATGTTTTCTTTGTACCTTAGTCATCTACTTTCTTCCGTATGCGGCACCTTCTAGCCAGGGGCGTAAACAGGATCTCGCCAAGGAGGGGACAGGACAAAGCCAGTCCCCCAAAAATTGAAAACTTCTCGGATCTTGCTCACTTTACTTTTGAGTACCAGAATATTTCACTTATTTTCGTTTTTGGTGTTTAAAAAGCTGTACTTGTTAGCTCCCGTCCCCCTTGGCCCCCGTAGCTACGCCTCTGCTGCTATGCATGACATACAGCAAACAGGCGTGACGCTGTGGCGCACAGTCTGTCGCCTCTTGAAAGAATCAGCGCATGAGCACAAAGTAAAGGGTTAAGTGAGCGAGTGAAGCGAGCGAACGCAATCCCTGAAAACCAGATTTGCCAACATGCAACCTACAACATGCAAAGCTATCAGTAAGCAACAAGCAAACATGCCTGTTTGTTTCCTTGGGTACTTGAATGTAACTCGCATATATCTCATGAATTACTCGTCCTTTTTCAGTAGTCTTGGCACCCGAGGAAATTTCTCAAAACAAGTCAGTGCTTATGCTAGGTTTAAAGAGGGGATCATAGACGTAAAGGAGAGGTCGGCTGTTGACATTGGCCGCCACGGTATGAACGTTTAGAATCATGTAAGGAAAATCTTGGTCATGCCAGCAATGCAGAGAGTTTGGAGAGCAATTTAGATATTGGAAGATGCGCAGTTTACAGTTTCCTGTAAAGGAGTTGCGCCACAAATCTTCGTACGCGTTTACGCGGTATCTTGTGGTAGTCTTTCAGTACGACTGAAATTCCCACATAAATGATGTATCTTAATACTCAAACACATGTTTAACTGATTTAAAAAAGACACTATGGGCTTAAACTTAACCAAATCACTGAACGGTTTTGCATTTATGGGCGCACCAAAACACTCCAAATTTCGAGTGTGGAAGTGACCATCCAGTTCATTTGAAATGTAGTCGAGTAGAAACGTGTTTTCTGGGATGTACAACTGCGTTGTCTCGCTGCGGTCTCTCACTCCGTCTAAACCAACTTCATTTACATGCTTGCTTTGTTGTAAAAAATATGGACAGTCTGTATGAACTGGTCCAGATGTAATGCGTCTCGTGCATGAATCTAATGCCCTTTGACATCGCTTCAGAGCACAGCTCAGTCCTCCCCAAAGAAAGAGGCCTAGGTCGGTGTTGCTGGCTGGCCTGACAGAAACGGGTCGCTCCGAATGAGCAGCAACAAGTGTCGGCGGCGCTCGGCTGCCGGCCGACCCCAACCCCACCCCACCCCTTGCTGACCCGGAGCCGCCGCCCCGTCTCGTAACGTGCTGGAGCCGACACGGTGGTCGGATCCCTCGGACGGCGGCCCGGATCTTTTGGACGTTTATGGGGGCCGGCGGACGAGGCGGCGGCAGATGGGCGGATACGGTGCGTCCGCCGGTGTGGCCACCTCCCTGCAGCGTGGCGTCCGGCTGTGTCCGGCCGGCGCCCGTTGCACCGTGCCATCGACCGTGCCGCCATTGCCCCGGGGGGAGGGCTGACGTGTCCAGCGGCAACATCGAACGACGCAGTCCGTCGCTGTCCGGCCCCGGGCACCATGGTCACGCGACCCTGGCTCTGTAGGACCACGCGACCAGGGGTCTATAGGGCTATATGACTGTAGGGTCGTGGCTGTAGGCCACACTGTAGGGTCACATAACCAGGGTTTTGTAGGGCCACACGACCAGGGCTCTGTAGGTCCACGCGACTTAATTTAGGTACGTAATCCATAGTCGAGTCAGATTGGATTCAGTTGGAAACCGTAGTGAATCAGGATCAGAATTGAATCGTTCACTGGTCCAACGAATCTCTCGTGAATCGCTTCAGTGACAAAGTTACAAAGCTTGACGATAACCTAGATATTCAAGTAGGTACATTACCTGCACGCTGACAAAGGAACTCAGAAATCTTGTTTTTGAAAATCATTCATTCTATTACTTATCTGAATAACACCCGTAATATTTAAAGTAAAATGCACGTTGTGATGAAGTGAACCAAAGTTGACACTATTCACAAATGCCTTTAAATCATAGTTGAATCATTAACAACGTTAAAAAGATTAACACAGCAAATTTTGCACAGCTTTCATAGTTGTAAACGTCCAGTCTAGATTTGCTGCTATGTCCTAGTGCAGTTTTTTGCAAAGAAAAATAAGTCATGCATCTTGTTGGAGGCCTTGATATATTCCTTTTCTCGTTTGACTGCAGCAGTATAAAAGGATTATTTTATTTTATTTTGGCGTAATGATGCAGTTTTGTTCAGACCATATAGGTACCAGTCGTCATTGAAGCATTAATGGAAGCTGGCTGGTAACGTTAAACGTCAACAGTGCGACATTAGCCGGGATGTGGGAAACTGGTGGGGACTGAGTGGGATGCGAACGGGTTTGCGTTTCCCTCTGCAGACTTCAAATGAAAGACGGAACGGATAGTGCTGCCGAACGGAGTTTTTAATGTCAGCGTCCCTCTCCTTGGACGTTTCGTTTACGTTTGTTTTTGCAGTATGTGTGAAACGGGCCAATAGCAGAAACAGAGCAGAAACACAAACAAACACACGTAGCGGCCTGGGATAATTAAGTGGAAGAAAGGCCTGCAAGGTAACACATTGCAGATACTACAACATGGCATGTGGGGAATTGAGCTGTCTTCTAGCTATCTGCAGCATCACCGAATAGTCTGTGGTTACGAAGTTATTAGCCTCCGGGAAGCATCATGGCGTGACCGGGCTGGGCTGCTAAATTTAATTTTTTTCTGGTAATTAAAGCAAAATTTACTCGCCCCTTGATCTGGCTCGTAATAGGTCCAAGCCACACGAAAGGTAATGGACCAGAGGATGGCAGTGCGCTGAATGCTGACGGGAAAGAAATGCAAAAATCTAAAAAGTCCAGTGAGCTGACGTTGGTTGAGAACCATTACGTTAAAGAGTTTACGTTAGGTCCAGTAAAAAAGCAGAACCAACCATAAATGCTTTGCTGTGTTCTCCCCTTCTTCCCCTTTGAAACATGTTATTCCCTGTTATCTTTCATTATGCTCTGTGCTGTGCCCTGTTTTATGTGTAACAAAGTGCCGCCTCAGAGGCAAGTTTACCAGGTTCGCAGCAAGCGCTACACTGACATTTTTTTAGTGAGGCCGACTTGTGGTGTTATGAATAGTTGGTGATGATTGCAGGTCCATGAAATATGTGGAGTCATAACATGCAAATTGTCTCCACGCAAGAGGAAGTGCCGTGGTTGTGCCGCATTGCTAAAAATCTTACGAGCAGGCATCCTGGCTGTCATCGATTCGCCCAGTCATGGCAGAACGTTGGAGCGTAGGTACCTGATTGGTGTTAGTTCGTCGTTTTTAGATGCTTTTGGATACTGCTGACATCTTTAAACGATTTGGCGTGCGTTTTGTAGAAGTGCAAAAGTATTGAAAAAGCTGGTATTTGCGACAGGCGTCACGGTAAAAACCACGCGCCGTGTTGCGCTGCAGGAGTTCCGATTCCAGTAAACTTCGTTACCTAACCCGCGACCGCCTCTTGAGGGGCTTCAAAGTAATCCCTCCTGTTTTTTTTGTCCGTTGTGTCCGAACCGTACACAGCGAAGGCGCCAGTCTTCCATTATCCATCATTTGGTCCGTGGGGTACATCGCGACCAGTCAAGACTAGTTCTGTTCTTTGAATTTCACCGCAGCTATGAGCAAAATACGAGTCATGATGTCAGACAATTTGCGGTGGCGCGCATGGACCCATATGTGGTAGGTCTTTATTCGGTAAGGTAGACACGGCTCCAAGAAAGACACAGCACAATGTGCACTGCGTTGTGGAGAAATGAACAGACAGCCACATTATGTAAATGCTTTGTCGTTTCGACAGTCGGATGTAGCAAAACGGGAATTACTGAACAGGATAAATTTGTTACGAACTTAAAAGGCGATCTTACACCCAAGATTTAGCAGCGATGTACTTCATGACCGTTGCACTTGTCGAACAAAATGTGGCCTCTAAGCAAAGCTATACATGAGATAATTCTACATGCCGAAGCCTCAAAACACCATGACTTTAAAAGAAGATGTGTCGTATATCCATCCAGTTTTGGTACTGAGATGCAGTTTTTAGTGCCACACCTCAAAATGTAGTATTGTATATCTGTATAAACTGCACCGTTATTATCCTTACGTTTGGGATAAACGCAAGGAAAATGCTGGGTAACGGCTATTAGCTGTTGGGACAAACCACTTGGTTCTTATAAAATTGGTACCATCAGAAGATTATTGGGAGTCGTCCGTCGTCGTCGTCGCAGCAGATTTAAACCGACAAGAAACAACAAGTGAGTTAAACTTTTTTTCAAGGATGTCAGTTCTTATGCATTTCTGGGCTTAAATTTTGTCCAGCTCGTGGTGTTTAAACTCCTGCAGGGTACCTTGTCTGTTGAAATCGCACACTGCGTACTTTAAAAAAATCAGGATGAAATAAATTAAAAAATGAATGTTCTTACCCTGCTACGGTCGTTTTGTAGTTATGAATGCATCCATAATCCATTTAGGCATATGCTTGTTTGTATGTTTGATTAATGGATCTTATTCGAAACTTCTGTGCAATAAAAGGTTCACTGTTTGGCGCTCGGCGCCATATAGCGTTATCTTCCCATTAATTAATTCTGCATTTGATGATGCCGTAACATACCAATCTGACCAAAACTGAAGTGTCTAGGACGCGATATACGTTAGACTAACCGGCCAGCAGGGGGTCGTCGGCTAGGACGGGTGTCGTCGGGCGCTGGCGACGCCGGCCGAGTGCCGCGTCTGCTCGCCATGATATTTAGAGCAGCGCGGGACGTAAGGACCGTGTCACACAGGGAAAGTCGAATCTGAGTAAAACAGTAATCGGAAGTACCATCGCCCGGGAGGGGTCTGACTCTCCACTGCCAGATGTGTGGCCACATTACTTCCTGTATTGTGGCATCATGCCGTAGACGCTGAACTCTGATCTTTCGTTTGATGTTAGGTTAAAACCGTCGCTCAAGTAATACGCCTACGAAATGGTATTTTGAGCATGGAATATTTTTCGGCCAAATATTTTGCGTATTTGCGTGATCTGTGATTTCATAGGTCAGTGAAGAGGTCATTTTCTGCATCCAGAGACGAGAGAGACAGGTCCTATGGCGTTAGAATTATTAAGACCGGGCTCTGAGACCCATGTTACGAGGAAAAAAGGCTGATTTTAGCCTTAGCCGTGGTCGCGGGGGAGGGAGAGACGCCAGGTGGTGCCGGCTTAAAGAAGCCAGATATATCGGCAAACTTTGTTCATTATGCGGCATTCCTTATACGAGCCAACTTCATTCAGGGACCAAAGCGTGGCGTACGGAGCCGCGTGACCGGTTAACTGACTCTCTGTTGGTGGTCTAATGAAGGTTACGTTTTGAACGACGATTAAAAGAAACCAGTGCATCACGAGCCGGTCAGTGCCGCTGTTCAGCGGCGACAGCCTACTCTAGCACCGAATGTCTGCTGGCTACGCGACGCGCCTCGGCTTTCTCTGCGGTACGGCTTTGTCCAGTGTTCGGCGCACACTGTGAGGCAGGGTTGCAAATATGGACGGAAAATCTCAGTCTGGCAAAGTTTAGGGTAGCTTGGCGATGAGCGTGTTGTCTGGCGATTAACAGTACAATGCGCAGAAAACTAGGAATGTTTAAACCCTCAGACAGAATCAGCGAGCAAATTGGCGGCGTCGTTGGAGGCGATGACAACGACGGATTTGCACGGGGATAAATCCGGTACCATCGTTATCCACTCCCTCCAAATTCACTGATTCAGTTTTGAACAATTTCGACATGGAGGCAGCAGTCGGTTTATACAGAATTTGTATTGTTCACTGCCGAAACGGAAATTTGTTGTCATTTGAAAGAAAGCACCACATAACACGACAAATGTCGTATTTGGATAGTGACCCTGCACTTGAGCCGAATAGTGATGCGAACAGTGCTGGTAGCCAGCCATTTTCTGTTGGATTCATTCATTTGGTGTTGCTCGTCGTTATGGGCGCTGGAACGATGAGGAGGGATGGTGGTCCCAGAATTTTTAAATTTTTAAATCTCCTGTCGTACATTGCACGAGAATTGATAACATTTTATTTAAAATATAACAGCGGCCCGTCTAGGATTTGCTCCGTGCCTTTCGTAATTTTGATAACCTAACTGACTTGGAAATGCCTGAAGGACGCAGGAATGTTCCGTTTTTTTTTTGCCGGAAGTGGGAGAGTCGCTTCACCTTGATCGACGTGGAGAAATAGAGCATTACCTGGTCACTCGTTTGCCTCGTTTTCCAGAAAAATACAGACATTAGATGGTGGTTGATAACGAACACATACTGACGCGACCCCCTGATGGCGGCACAGCCCTCTACAGAAGTCCGTTGGCCTGCGCCCCTCCCCCCATGTCGTCACTGAATCTTCGCCGGTACGGGGGGTTTGTGTTACCCCCTTTGACAGTTGTTGCAAGTGGGCCGCCAATGATGGCTTCGACCGCTCTGAACTTTAACGTAGCGGAGTTTCACCCCCCATTTTACGTATTCCCTTGAAATTTGAGGTCGCTGCTTTTACGGGTCACTGACCTATGACCGATTTCTCAAAGTCATGTCGTGGAGAAATTATGACGCGGTAACGGTCGTCATGTTGTAGCATACATGTAGATCATTTTTCTCGGTCCAGTGATGAAGTGTCACGTGAAGTGTGACCTCTGCACTCGGCTCCTCATTTGGATAAGGGGTATCTGAGGTCAAAATCATGAGTTGGGTTACCGTTCTTGATCTTTTTGACATTTTCTTAACACCTGAGCGGTTATGAAGTAATCAGGAGGCGCATGCACAGGAACAAAAGTTTCACCTCCTAAAAACCGCCCAGAGCTGTTCTGGGCACGTCAGAAGTGCCCTTCATCTTTCGTCCCGTGGCATCCGATGGAAACGAGAATGCACTGGCGTGATCTCTGTCAAGGCTACTGAAGATCCAAAAGGATTAAGTGGGGTATCGTCGTGGAGCCAAATGACCCAGCTCCACGCTAGTTTTCGTTTTGTTGTTCTCTCTTGTCAGGCTTGGAAATGGCTCGGGGTCGTACCCCCAAAACTGTCAGGTGGCTAAAGGGCGAATACCGGAAGGATTAACTTATTCGTTTAGATCTTGGTCTGAAAGGACGCCAGGGAAATTTTCCGAACATCACTCTGCGACTAAAAATGCGGGCTTTAGGACATTACCTTTATTATAACTCAATTCTTAAGACTGCAACTTACATCCTGGTTGCCACAGTTCAAAGAGTGTGAACGGTAGATTGTTCCCCTCTAACCTCGCATTGGCTTGGATAGTTCTCGGACCACCATATCTGTTTTTCGCTAGCTGTGAAAACACCGATCACGGTATCTGGAATTTTCAGAATCTACCTGTCCCCATTCAGTTCGGCACTTATCGTATCGCACTGATCAGGAAGTTGGAAATCGTAGTTACTCCCCTAAACGGGTATTGGTGGCAGCCGCTCTGCGGCACCGCACGGACGCCGGGCCGCTGACGGCCATGACTTCTGTATCGTCTAAGATAGGTAGCCTGAGATATAAGATACATAATTCGCATTGCTCTTTTAATGCTGACGGGACGGAATGGAAAACAAATCGGTGGAGACGGACCGCCGATTTTCGTGTGACGTGGCACTCTGTTCACGGTAACTGCGGACGCCGGCGAGCACCGGCACCTGGCCGTCTGTCGTACGCTGCCCACGGCCAGAAACACGTCAGCGATGTAGGTGTCGACCTGAGGTCCACGGCGGCGACCTCGCGCTGCGGTTGAGCCGGCGCGGCCGACTGGGGGCGTGCCGGGCCGGTGTCGCCCGGCCGGGCCGGAGAGGAGCGCGGCCGCCCACGGTGGGACGACGGCACGTCAGAGCACGGATCACCCCGGCTCGACTGACTGCTGTCGGCGCGGCCGACTGGGGGCGTGCCGGGCCGGTGTCGCCCGGCCGGGCCGGAGAGGAGCGCGGCCGCCCACGGTGGAACGCGTCGAGCACGATCACCCCGGCTCGACTGAGCTGTCGGCCCGCGGATTAGAGCGACAGGGGTTCAAAGGCGAGGACCTCTCCTCCGCGCTGGGCCACGGAAGGCGGGGCGTGCGCATTGCGCATTACGATGCGCTTTGCTGATTTCTGCTCCAGGTAATTAGTTGTTTTGTCATTGAGGAGGAAAAACGGTGATTAACTCCATATCGCCAAGGCGACAGAAAGTTAAGGAAAAAACAGAATGCTTTATACTGCGAAATCGTCGACGTTGTTACCGGAAGACGTCGATGATGGCCCACATTTTCTGGTTGAAAACTGAGCTTGGCTCTTGAACGTAGACATCCGTCACTGTGTAGGTGATCGATTGCCAAAGTTGAATATGTTTAATGAAATGTGCAATGAAGTACTGCTTCATTTCCGTCCCAAGACCGTCTAGATGTAGTTCAGTCCAGCTGAGGCTGGCTACGTCCAATTGAAGCGCGTTCAGTCCAGTTAAGCGCTCGTTCGTGGTCCTCCGATGGATCCGGCGATGGGAATTGACCTCGACACAATCACCGCGGACTGGCCGCTGTAGGTCGACCGGGGTCGAGTCGGGTCAGTTATCAGGTTGAGTCGGGTCGGGCCGTGCCGATCATTAATGACGTTGGGTTGGGTCATTCCAAATCAGGCCAGGTCGGAGATGAGGTCGGGTCGGGTCGGGCGGGGTCCTTAATCAGTCCGGGTTGGGTCAGGTGGGGTCAGGTCGGACCGGGCCGGGGTCAGGTCCGGACCTACCTCTCGTGACTGCCTGTCTGACCGGTGCCGCCGGCGGTCCCCCTCCGTGACGTCACTGCGCGGGTGAGCTCCGGACCTCCGGCGGCCGGCGGGCGCTCCGGGCTGTGGCGGCCATCGACGCGCCGCGCTGGAGCGGGCCACTTTCTCTGCAGGGCGGCGCACTTAGTTGGTCTCCGGTAGAGCTAGGACGTGGGAAACGCTGCGCGGTGGAGTACGGCTGCTTGCGGACGGATGAATGGATAGTTTTTTTTTACTATTGCGGCTGTTCCGAGTTTTGTGGCACCGTTGAGTTTCTGGTGCTCGGTAATATAATTGTAGCGGTGTTCGCTGTTGAATGTTTTGGCAGGTGCTGAGTTGTATCTGTGCTGGCGATGAGTGCGGTCGCGGCATTCTGTTGACTAGGCCATGTGTGCCCGCACAGCTGACCGTATCGACTGTGTTTCAGTCGCTGGAGAGTACGCGTCGGATGCTGGCGCTCTGTGAAGAGGTAAGTAGGAGGAAAAGGATCAGCCGTGACCTTTGCGCTGCTGGTGCGCACGCGGCGCGGAAACGGCGGACTCGGGGACTGGGCTGAGTCAAGGATCGGGCTCACCTTGCCACTGTCTGGGGGACGGATGACATCATGGTCATGGGCGTCGTGCCGCCGGTGCGAGCAGTGCTCTCTGAACGATGACTGGGAACTGAGACCGAGGAAGCGAGGACTGAGGTAAGCGGTGACAGGGACAACCTCTACTGTGGTGGGGAAGAGTCAGTGGTACGGGCACCTTGAACATGACTGCGCCGACCCGGCCGTTTGCAGCCAACGCGACCGTCGTGTGTCGGGCTCGACGGACCATCGTCCGCTGGCTCTGCAACGGCTGTCTGTCGACCGTGTGTCCATCCGTCACTGAAATCACTCCCCTGTGTCCCACGGTGACTGCCATCGTTTCCCCTCAAGACCGACTTCGTCTTCTGATGAGTTTGGCTCCGTACTCGTGCCTCGTTTCTCGCCAAGACTGACTTCGTCTTCCGACGAACCTGGCTCCGTATCCGCGGAGCGTCTGCCTCTTCTGGGTCTCTCCGACGCTGCCGCGGCCTGTGAAGGATGGCGCGGCCGGAGTCGTTGGCTATCGGCTCGCCACCGCCGGCTGCGGACGTGTCCGTATATCGCGCCTGCTAGAGATGAGCCGGCATCGATTGCCGCTCGGCTCGGCTCGGCTCGGCGGCTGCAGGCGCGGCTCCGTCGAGGCCGCTGAGCTGGCCGACCGGCCGTCTCCGGTCGCCGCTGGCCGTCGTGGTTTCCAGCCGGGCCAGGGCGCAGGTACGCTGGGACGCCGGCCGCGGCCCAGCGCCGGCCGGCCGGCCGAGGGGCGCTGTTGGGCCGGTGAGCGGCGCGTGGGGACCGACGGGGCCCCGAGCGGGATGGCCGTCACCGCCTACCGGTCTCCGCGGCGTGCAGAGATCATGTCAGACCGGCCACGGCCAAGTCTCCATGAGCCACCATGGGCGTAGCAGTCATTGAGTACCTGGGGATCTCAGGCGATATGGGGGCCACCAAGGATAGGGGACCACAAGGGACGTCCACAAGGGACGTGGAAGGGAAGCCCGATATAGGAACCATCATAGTGAGGAGACCGCTGGAGATGGGAAACATCACGCATGTCGATGTTGCGAGGGATTCGCCACACATTGCCAGAACTGGTCACTGCGACGCGGCTGGCGTCCTCGGGTCGTGTGATTAACATGGCTCTCGGCGACGGCGTGGATGGGGCTTCACACTCCGGGTGGGAGCTGTCGTGTCGGATCGGTCCCTTCTGGGATGTTGCATTGGGCCTTCCGTCTGGTAGGTGGCGTTTTGCCGGACTTCAGAAAGTGGATTGGGCTGTTTGATGATGGGCGCCTCTGCGTCGAACTAGGGACGGAAATCGGCTTTCTTTTCGTTCGTTTCTTAATCTCGCGGTATTGCTGTAGTGAATTTTAGGCAAATGCCGATATGTGGAAAACAACAGGATATTTTCTTGTCACGTGGGCTTCATTTCTTTGCGAAACGCTTTTTCGTGCTTCCATTTTGTTTCTTCTATTTTGTTTCCTACTTTCTTGACGTATTTTGTGTGAATGAGTATGGTAAGTATTCACACCTGGGCTTTCCTATGTGAAGGTACATATTTTTCTCGTTATGAATCAAGGAGGTGTATAGTATATTAAGGAATGGTTACATCTGGAACACAATATTTCTGGAAACTTGCGACGCGTGTAAAGGCTCTTGGAGATGCGTGAGCCCCGCGTACCTCTCATTTCACGTCCGTGGTCTTTGTTTTTACATGGCGCATGTCCCCGATGGTTGTTGGTCGTGTTCAGCTCTGGCCACCGTATCTCTCCAGGTTTCCGTCGCTGTGCACTGGCACTCTACCACAACGTTGGTCCACGTTTTCTGAGCGTGCAGCATGTACTCCTCGAAACTCAACGTGTTCGACTCAGTCTCTTTTCCTTTGTGTTGTTCGTTGTGACATCTGTCTCTGAGTCTGATGTTCATGGGCCCAGAGCCCGTCTGTCCTCCTTGTGTCTCGGTCCGTCCTGCTTTTGTCTCAGTCTGCCCGGCTTGTGTCTTGGTCTATCCCGTCTGTGTCTGTGTCCTGTCCTGTCCTGTCCTGCCTTTGTCTGGCTCCGTCCTCCTTATGTTTCGGTCCGCCTGCCGTGTCTCGGTCTGTCCTGCTTGTGTCTCCGTCTGCCCTGTCTGTGTTTTGGCCTATGTGGCCTGTTTCCGTCTCTGCTCTGTGTGTCTTGGTCTGTTTGTTTGTCGTCGTCTGTGCTGCCTGTGGCCTGGGCTGTGCTGCATATCGTATCTGCTGTTCTTGTTCTGTCCTTTCTGTGTCTTGATCTGGCCTAC
Organism: Capitulum mitella; assembly: GCA_030062745.1. Lineage (NCBI taxonomy): Eukaryota > Metazoa > Arthropoda > Thecostraca > Pollicipedomorpha > Pollicipedidae > Capitulum > Capitulum mitella. Next base: position 31,625,731 of record CP099845.1, on the reverse strand, counting down.
CTGTACCTGTGACTTGGTTCGTGCTGCCTGTATGTGGGTCCGTGCTGCTTGTGCCTGCATCCGTGTTTCTTGTGTCTGGGTCCATGCTGTCGCCTGTGTCTGGGTGTGCTGGCCATCTTCGTGTGTGGGCCCGTGACAGCCCCGCCGGCCGGTTCGTTGTTCGCCAGTTGGCACCACACTGCCGGCGGCCAACATCGATCCAGCGGGCCGCCGCCGCTCCTCTAGGAGCGCCTTCTCTCGCCGGTGGCCGAATTGGCCGGCGCCCCCCCCCCCCCGACCCCGCCCCGCTATCGACCTCTGGCGGAGGGCGCTGCGCCCTGACGCCCTGGTCGCCGGGCGCCAGAGGACTGCTGCGGTCCGCGGTCCGGCCGGACCAGGTCGGGCGTCGCTCGTTTGTCGGCGAGACCGCCAGACCCCCGAGACGGGCGCGGCGGACGTAGTCGACAGGGGGACCGAGTCCGTGGGAAGCGCGCAGTGGCGGTCGACGGACGAGATGGAGGAGAGTGAGGAACGGCCGCGAAGGCCAGCGGCGGTGGGGGAGGGCTGAAGGATGGTCCGGAGAGGTGAGGAGGATGTGAGGAATATGCAGAGATGACCGGGGACGCTTGGGAAGAGGAGTGGCCAGAAATGAGGCCGAATTTCAGAACTCCGCTGCGGTTGGGTGGGAGCAGCAGGTAGGGCTCAATGAAAAGTTGGGAGGGCCGGGAACAGCCGGGGATGATTCGGAGACGTCTGAGGGGAGGCTGGCGACGGAAGTGGAGACCAGTTGGCAGACTTCGCCAGCGCCGTGGACCGGTGATGTGACGGTGGCGTCACAGATCCTGTTCGCCCAATGACGGCCCGTGTCCTCCACCTGCACTTGGACCCGAATATCGGACGGCATCTGACGCGGACCCCGGACAGTGCAGCCCTCGGCCTGGACACGGCCGGACAGACCGTACAGACCCGTACAGACCTGTCGACCTGTGCGCGTCTGAATGTGTTAGCCTGTGTCTGCCCGCGAGAGGCGGTCGTAAGGCGCGCTCTAACGTCGATCCTCGCCCGGAACGCTGCCCAGAGCAAGGAGGCCGGTATCCGCACACTGGTGGCTCTCGACGACCAAGGAGGTGGGTGGGTGCGCCGCTTGTTGCTCGGCGGCCGCGGCCGCGGCGCCGTCCGGCCGGCCCGCTCCGCACGCCACCTGTGGCCGGCGCTGCCGTCAGCCGCAGCCGAGCACGGCTGCCGGGCGGCGGGGCGGCGCCGGCCGCTGCACCGGGGAATGCAGCGTCAGCCGACAGAGCAGCCTCCTGGCCGGCCTGAGACAGTGCACGGCATGGTCCGATGGTCGTCACTTGCCGAGCACTGTTGAGTGTTGCATCGGCTTACCACAATGAGTAGGGTCGCGTCGTGGCCCGTTCGTGTTAGCAGTCCACAGCGCCATGTGTTGCCTTTATTTGCTCACTGTTTATGTGTGTTTTGTTTTAGGAGGATGCTTGCTACCCTGATGTTGTCTATATGCATGTTGCGTTACGTGATATGTTTCGGCGTTCGTTTGTTCGCATAATTCTCTTCGCGATTAGTTAAACACTTCAAGAATGGGATCGGCGCATAAGCAAATCTGCTTGAACGAGGTGGCTCCCCTCCAACCAAACAGCTGTTCGTCATAGAAGAAAACAAGAACATCCAAGCTCGACCGTCAGGCAGGCCACAGACGCGCACCCACACACACGCTGCCCACCGGTGTCAGACGTTCCGTTAGCATTTGCTTATCGGTGCCGTATTAGCAGCCCATTGTAAACTGACAGCGATGCAGGCGCGAGGCTCCGTCTGTTGACTTTTGCACACGGCAGATCCTTTGTTGAGATGTTTCGGGTCCGGCAGCTCGGCGCTCGGTCACACTGAGAGGTGGGCGACTGGCCCCGGTTTTGGTCGCGGTGTGCCGTTTGTGACGCGGAACGCCGGCGATCGGCGGACGTCGCGCTCTGTGTCATTCAGTACGTTTGGTGCGCAGGTGGGTATCTGCAGCCTGCGACGCCGTCCAATTAGAAGCTCTTGGTTGAATCGCCAGGAACGCGGGCTTTGGCCAGTTGTCATGTCCAGGCATTAGGTACCTCTTACGTTTCGTGCGTTCTACGTTCTCGGAAGTCTGATGTCGTTGGTCTTGTCTTTAACCCGCGACTTCCTAGGAGGGAAAATGGATGGGGGTCAGACACTCCCAATTTTTCCCGCCACATAACACCGTAACCAAATGGCACAGCGTCGACAAATTTTCGGTGACCCTCAGGACATCAGTTCTGCACATCTTGTGGATTTTCTTGTCGAGATCACCCAAGGTCACGTTAAAACGACGTCTTTAAAAGGACGTTGTTTTATGATTTTGTCGACTTCTTAGTCTGTCTCTCTTTCACCGATATGCTGCTTGTGCATGATAGCCGGTAGTATGCACTGTGGGCTATAATGTCGTGAGAGCGAATTGCGGACCATTGATGACCTCATGTAAGGCTACCATAGGTAAAATGGATGAAAGTCTATCTGAGTTTGCCTCATAAAACCAGCTGGATGAGCCAAAATGATATTTCCTGATATGAACATGATAACTTGTCAGTTGTCAGTTGTTGACGACTTGAGTTGCTTGATGTGTTCTTTGTTGTGTATGGACTTTTATTCGCCTTATTAGGCATACTTCAAACTAACGTATAATTGATCTCTTCTTACCAAATGGTCTTTGCTGACCTTCGCCGCTATTTTTCTCAGTTGTGTATTAGCATTTCATGCATGCCGTTTTGCGTATTTTTGCCGTAAGATATCTGAAAAGTGCGATTCTAAAACCACAAACGACACGCCGCAAATCAATGAGAAATTGAACTTTTAACTGACCTCTGACATGATATATAGCTTTAAGGTCCAGTGTGACAGTCAGGGTTGCATTATTTAGGGCAGTAGATTGCTGTCCGAATCAGCCAAATTGGTCCCTGGGTTGCAGAATTATTGGGTGAGGGCGTCTGGCGCCTCCCTCCCCCCCCACCCCGGCCTAGGAAGTGCCTGGTGGCAGAATATCCCAGCAACTGCCGCGTTAACCTTGGGCATAGGTCGAAGACGAACTCACACTGCTATACCTCTTGACTAACGTAATATCGTGACCGATGCACGACAAAACAATAAGGTAACCTGGGTCCTAGGTTAACAACGGATCGATGAGACCAGGGTTGTTAAGGGTTGGAACAAAATCAGAACATTTAAGACCCGGAAACTTTCCATTGTCGAAACGTCCCAGGGCAGGTCCCGGTGGGGCCACTTGTCTGTGTGCATCGTGGAGCACCTTGGCAGCCTTTTGACTCTGTGTAGATGCTTTTGCCTGATGGAGGAAATTGGGGTGTCTCCGTCGTCCTTCACCGTCCACAGGTGGCTAGAAACCACACAGCACCGTAAATAGCTCCGCGACGTCAGTGTATTCCCTCCCAGTCCGGAGGTTGTCGGGAGTTCCGTGCCTGGGCTGGAGGAAGCTCCGGGTCCGAGTAGACCTGGTCCGGGCTGTGAGGACCTCCTGGCCCTGATGCAGAGCGGGCGGGAGAGTGGGGAACTCCAGGCACGGTTACAGAGGCGGGCTGGCCCGGTGTAACGTCGACGGTCACCGTTGCCAACCGACCCGGCCGGCCCGATGCCACCAGGTGTGCCGATGCCGCCTGACTGGGTGACCTGTCAATTCCGAGCATCGATCGCACAAATCTGGCGGCCGGGCAGAGCCGGGCCGGGGCGGCGGCCGGCGGTCTCGGCCGGCGCTGCTCCCGCGCCACTGGCCCAGGAGGCCGTCGGCCCGGCCGGACGCGGTCGATTGCCGCCCCCGGGCCGCCGCTGCGCAGTTGGACGCCGGCGGCGGCCGTGCCGCGGGCGCCACGCCGCGGTCGTCGCGCCGATGCCGGACGGACGCGGCCCGCGGCACCGCCCGGCTCTGCCAGGTCCCGCGGCGGCGGGGCGGACGTCGCCTGCTGCTCCCCTCAGGCGGCGGCTGCCATAGCTCCTTGGGGTGGATGTGGGTCTGTATGAGTTATCGCATCCCCCGGGGTGCGCTCACCCAGACAGCCAGAGCGCCAGACGTGGTCCGTACGGCTCGCCGACCGCGCCGCTCTGTCGTCTGCTGGGGTCGGAGGGATGCCGCTTTGTCGTCTGCTGGGGTCGGAGGGATGCTGCCCGGTCGTCTGCTGGGGTCGGAGGGGTGCTGCCCGGTCGTCTGCTGGGGTCGGAGGGGTGCCGCTCGGTCGTCTGCTGGGGTCGGAGGGGTGCCGCTCGGTCGTCTGCTGGGGTCGGAGGGGTGCCGCCCGGTCGTCTGCTGGGGTCGGAGGGGTGCCGCTCGGTCGTCTGCTGGGGTCGGAGGGGTGCTGCCCGGTCGTCTGCTGGGGTCGGAGGGGTGCCGCTCGGTCGTCTACTGGGATTAGTGACTGGCGAGTGTCAGTGATGGGGGGGGGACACTCGTCAGTGACTGCCTTCTGCTGAAGCAGAGTCGCGTCGTTTGCGGGCCGTCGGCGATTCCTCGGGCGGACAGTCGGCGCCCCCTCCCCCGTCCTCCAGGCCGGCCTGTCGGTATCGACATTGCCGGAAACTGGCTACCGGACCGTGGCGGTGAGCGGACCGACGGAGATTTGCAGCATACCAAGCAGGCCCGGCCAAATGGCGTCAGTCGGGGCCGCAGATCAGGTCTGGCCCGGGACGCCAGGCAGGGACGAATATAGCAAAAATCGGCGATCCGGCGGCGGCCGTGTCGTCGCCGTGGAGGAACCGACCGACTGCTCTCGGTCTGTGGCGGCTAACGGCTGCCGGTGTCCGGTCCAGAGGGCAGCAGGTCGGCCGAGAGGCGTGTGTGCCGTGCTGGATCCCGGGACGGTCCGGCGCCCGACCACCGGAGTCCGGGACCGGCAGAGCGCGGCGGCGCCGGTGCCGCTCGGCTGGACGCCGGGCGGCTGTCGCGGCCTGACGGGGCCGGGAGGGGGGCGGACAGCGCCGCGGCCGCCGCTCCGGCTGCGGCGCTCGACGCGCGGCGGTCAGCCGGAGCGTGCCGCGACGGCCAGCTCGTCCGGCGCCGGCACCGCTCCGTGCGGAGTCCTTCAGGCGCCCTCAGCGCGCGACTCGACCGCCCACGGCCGCCGCCGGCAAAGGTCACGACGTTAAACGGCGCCAATTAGGTGGCCGAGCCGGCGGAGTGGGTCGACTGGACTGGCGGCGCCGGTGTCGGCGCGGCCCGTCAGCCGTGACCGAGGCACCGAGCCGACCTCGGGCTCGGCCGGCGCACCCTTGGCTCGTCCCCAGCACGTCCCCGGTAACGGGCGGCGACTGGGCTTGGCCGGTGGGGCCCTCGTTCCGGCGTGGTCCGTCGCGGAAACGGACGAGTCGGCCTCGTTTCGCACCAGGCGCTATCGTCATGACGGCCTCGTGACGTCAGCAGCACGGTGACGTCACGGCTCAATAGCCGAGGCGTTGTGCTCTGGCCGGCGGCGTGACGGCTCCGGCCGGAGATATTTGGGGCCGCCGTCGCCGGTTTCCCCGGAATCGACTGTCGCAGCCGGGTCAGCCCTGTCGTCTGAGCGATGCTTCAGCGGTCTCGGGCCGTAACAGTGGCGCCTGCCGCCTGTTATGTACGACGCTGATGCGACCGAAATAGCCGGACGGCCTTTTGCGTCGTGCGGATTCGTCGCTGATGCAGCGGGCGTTTTCTTTCGGGATGCTCGCGGAGGCGTCATTGTCTGATGGACGTTGTTGTCGTGATAAGGGCATGCGATCGTACGTTCACAGTTACGTGTTGTTCTCCATATAACATTTCCAGCTGTTCTGCTGCGGGAGATCACGCTCCCTCTGTCTTATGCGAATGTTCATGACTTTCCCCCAGATGAAAAGGCTTAAGCTGAACTCCGGGCACTAACTGGCCCTCATCCTCGGGTGACTGATCCGGCTGCTGTGAAAGTGGGCCCGTAACGGCCAGGGCATTGCGAGCGTTAGAAATATCGTTCTTTGTGGTACTCAGTCCGCCTGTCCATCTTCCGTGCCGGGATGCTGGTGGTCGCTGAACGTCGGGCACAGACGGGTTCTGTCCGCACCAGGTCTGCTGCCGTTCCCGGACAGGTCGGGCCCCACTGCGGCAGCGACGGCAGTGGGGCCCGACATGGGCCACGCTGCAGACGTGCGACGTAACTCTCGCATGTCCAACGTGCGAGAGATACGTTGGACGAGAGGCTCATCGCAGTAGACGTGGGGCGTAATCGGAGCCACAGCTGCTTTCTTCGTTGTGATTCCTCAATCAGCATATATATGAGACCCTGGGAAGCCGTGCAGCATATCTGCCTGAATAGCTGGGAGCTTTACCCGATTTTCTTGAGTGCCAACTTTCCGGATCGATATATGGTGTGAAACGTCACTGGGATAAAGTCGTTCAGGGAATTGCAAATGTATTGATCTGTCCTGTAGATTATTCACGCGTCTGGCGTGGCTGACTTGATTTCCATGCCATCATGAGAAGATTGGCGGCAGTTACGAGAATTACGCTGCCAGCTGCTGCGACGAATGTCGGGATGAAAATGTGTTTAGGTCTTCGTAACCAGATATAGCACGTTACCGGTCGTTTCTGTGTTGTATGTCGTATAAAGATATGAGTATCGTGACCTGTCGTAGGCAAAGAGAGCCATTGACCGTTGTTGTCAACCCAAAGCTAATAGACACAGCTGGCTTTGTCCAAACAAACAGTGACCGTTTGTCCTGTGCGCCATGGTGACGTCTCCCCCGGATGGACTTTGGACGTGCGTGCCGATCTGTTGCCATAAACCCTTGCGCGTACTCGCGCCAGCCTGGGCGCGGTTATCATGGGACCGTGATAAGGCTCACATTCGCACGTAGTGACGATGTCACGTTCGCCTGATGTGGCCGAGTTCGCGTTGGACCCGCGGCTGGCTGGCTTCGAGTGGTCTTGAGCGCCGGAGCGTGCCTCTTCGTCCCGGCCGCGCCCTCCTCGGCCATCCATACGGGCGTAACAGGACGGATCCGTGGCGGCTGTCACAAGCGCCACAGGGCGACCCTGTGACGGCCGCCACAGGCATAACGGGGCAGATCCGTGGTGGTCTTCATAGGCATCACAGGGCGGCTCTGTGACGGCCTGTGTCATGGGCGTCACAGGAAGGATCCGTGGCGGCCGCCAGAGGCATTATGGGATGGATCCGTGGCGGCCGTCACAGGCGTGACAGGGTCGCTTCTGTGGCGGCTGTCACGTCACGTTGGAATGACGGAGCGCGGGCTGAAGAGCGGACTGGTGACCGTGATGTCCGGCCGCGAGCCGCCTGGTGCCGGCTGCTCCGTGACGGTGACGACTGAAACGGCGGTGCCTGTTCGAAATGGTCCGGCAGAAGGTAGTGACGGCGGGCGGCGCCGCCACTACCGCCTGGTGGGGACCGTCTGACTGTCGTGCGACTGGGGATCAGCTCGGCAGGAGCGGCTGCTGTCTGGTCACCCTTCGTTTACGGGCCCGCCGTGGGCCACGGTCCAGCAGCACCCTGCCGAACTGGTGACGAGCGCGCAGAGGGATCGCAAGGAAATACTGTTTCACGAGGGTCACATGGATGGCGCAGATCACCAAAGCGTGTCCTGCGGGACTGAAGACGGGGCCGACCTTTCGGCCCGGGAACTCCCACTTGGCCCATCGTCTCCCGTGCTATGCTTACTCCGTGCCCGCCTGCTACAGTGCTGTAGCTGTAGCAGCCCCGGTTTCTCTGTCCTGGGGCTAGCAGGCCTAGCGCTGTGCCTATGCTGGGTCCAGCTGCGTATTGCTTTTCCTGTGCCGAGCCCAGCTGCCCAGGGCTGTACCTGTCCGGGCCCAGCTACCCAGTGCTGTGCCTGTTTAGGGCCCAGCTGAGCCCGCGCCGTCACACTCGCCGGGACCCAGCTGGACCCGCGCTGTCACACTCCATGACCCAGCAGAGCCCGCACTATCACACGCACCGGGACCCAGCAGAGCCCGTGCTGTTTCACTCTCCGTTACCCAGCTGGGCCTGCGCTGTCATCACATTCTCCGTGACCCAGCAGAGCCCGCGCTGTCACTCGGCGGGACCCAGCTGAGCCTGTGCGCCGCGCCGGTCCGGCGGGATTAGGCCGTCCGCCCCCGGCCACCAGGGGGCCTGTCGGGCCACGTCGTGCTGCGACCACCACCGCCACTCGCCGCCGAATTATTGGCCACATCGATCACGGTCGGTCGGGCCGGGACTGACTGCCGCCGGCGGTCCCCTGGAGACTCTGACCCCGTCAGCAGCACTGCCGACCGGCCCGCGAAAGACTATTGCTTGTTGCTCAGGGAGCGCTCCGCTCCTGAGACGTCAGACCCAGCCAGACCGGCGCGGCATCGCCTGGGCTCGTGTTGCCAGGCTCGATGGCCCATATGGATCGCTCTCCGTGTCTTACATTCGTTTCGCACTTTGCCTCTGGGCTTGTACCGTCACCGACGCTCCAGGCCTCTGTTACCGGCGATCTGGGACGACCCCAGGTCACTGTTACCGGCAGCCCGGACGACCTCAGGTGACTGGTGGCCTTCGGATGGCTCGCTTAATGCTTCTTGAAACGTTCACTCACGGTGTCATTTTGGCAGCCGTGTCGCGCTGAAGGATCCGAAGCCGACCTCGTACTCGACAGACTTCCTTTGTGACGCCTGCGACAAATGCTGCCCCACGAGCTAGGGAGTTAGGCGCGATGCTTTCGGCGCAGCGGTGGGGAGTCGTCCGATCAGTCTTGTGGCGGGAGGAGGCCGGCGGCCGCCACTGGGCAGCGCGCCGTGGCGGCCGTTCGTGGCAGCGAGGCCGGGTGGAACTTCGCCGAACGAGGCTCAAATAGCTGGTGGGAATTCGCAGCTCGTAAGCGTCGGTGGCGAATGGACGGCGTGCCGGCGGTGGGATGGAAGATGGGCGGCGCGCCACTTTGGCTGTCCGTGCAAACGATGTCATCCATCTCGGCCGCAATCAGTCGGAGCGCCAGCCACGCGCACGGCCGGATTCCGCGCGACCGCGTCCGAAAGCTGGAGGAAGCCCGCTTCTCGCACAGGAGTATGGCGGCGTTTTTCCGCGGTCGTGTGACGCAGCAACATGGGGCTGGGATAACTAACGAAGAAGTCGCGGGGCGGGATGCATCTCATAATTAATGGCGTTTTTAACGAGGCAGTGAACTGATGGGATCATTGGTGTAGCGACATCTGATGATGACTGTTGCGCTGGGCCCGGTGAAATATGTGTCCGGGCGGGACCAGACGAAAGCGTCCAACAGACGTGAACGCGGGCGTGTGCAGGCGCACCAGTTCGTTAACTGGTTCGCGCCGCATGTTTAACGACGAGGCGTTCTGCGAAGGGGATCTTCCAGAAGAGCGTTGTGTGAATGGTGTTCTGTGAAGAAACGTCCGTTAGTTGCCTAAGGTCGGCCGATAAAGGAGCTCTGCTGGTGTCCCGGTCAGCAAGCTCGGCGGCAGCCGACTGTTGGTCCCCTGCGGCACGTATCCAAAACGACCGCCCTGACCGCCGGTCGTCATGGCGGCCGGCCGTCCTGCCAGCTGGCCGTCCTGACAGCTGGCCATGCTGACGGTCGGCCATGCCGGCCAGCCTCGGACTACGTCAGATCTGACGGCGCAGAGTGAGGCGGGGAGGAGGGACCCGCCGGCCCGATCAGGGCAGATGGGCTCAGCCAGGACTCGACGACCCCGAACTGACAATGCGGTGGTCAGAGAGAGACGGGCTTGACCGGATCAGGACTGGCATCACCCCCCGACTGACAGCGCGGTGGCCTGTACCCACAGGCGAGTGACGCCGGCATTAAGGTTGTGTGTCTGTTGGACGAGCAGGGCGGTGAGTTGCATCATCGGCGGGTTTTCGGGACGGGGTAGCCGGCTGTGGCGCCTGCGTGCGGCTCCGTGTGTTCTGGTGGAAGTGGCTGCGTCGGCAGGTGTTCTGGTGGTTTTTGGGATCTGGCTGCCGACGTTTTGCTCTGGTTACAGATTTGGGCTGTCCGTTGTATGCGGATGTGTCAATCGGTCGAGACAAGTTCCAACTGTCTTGTCGTTCATCTTTAGCGGCGGACAGGCCATTGGAGTGTCCTGTCCCCGTGGCATTGCAGCCGTTTTAAGGGGCCAGTAATGGAGCAGATGTCTACGTCTCGCCGTGCGTTGTACAGCCACTGGGGATAGGAAACATAGCGTCACCCATACTTCCGTGTCTCGTCGAGACTTCTGTCTTATAAAAATAAAAGTAAGAGACCAAACATGGTAAATGTTGATGCGATCCGTTATGTCGCGGTCTCTGGACTGGAGTGGGTACTGCCACCATTTCAAGCGGCATTCCGGCAAGCGGAGGCCTGTGACATATTAAACGCTTCTTGAGTACCGAAGTTCGTGGAACAGAACGCCCCTTGGTCGTTACATCCGTTCATCTGCCAGTGAACGTGTCTGGTTGCATGCAACAGATGATGCCGCCCAGACTTGTCTCTTTGTGGACATTTGTGGTAAAAGTATTACAAATATTTGCTTTCTGGAAATGGTTGTTCTTTTTCTTTTGCGCTTTGATATATGCGGGACTGGGGACTGCATGCCATTTGATGGCTGTGTGGCTGGCGTCAGGAGCATGATTGAGCAAAAAAATATTGCGTTGTGTAAAGATGCACCCGTTCAATTTTTGTAAAGCACATTGTGTTTTGTTGTTCGTGGTCTGCTTGGTTTCCGCGATCCTTATTTTTCTGTTGATTTTTCGTTTCGCTTGCTTTTCTAGAGTCAAGATACTGGGGCTAAGACTCTGGTCAGTTTGCATAAGCAAGGCGGTGAGTAGTTTCCGATTTCGTCATCGGCGAATTTCTTTCAGCGTGCCCTTAACTCTGTTCTCATTTCATGATTGTAAGATACTTCCCGATTAGGGGAACAGGCAGGCAGGCATTCACAAATCTGCCGGTAATGCGGGACGCATTCGTAAACGTCTTGAGATCTCCGACGGCCGCGTCAGTTCAGCCAGCATGGTAACGTCCCGGACTGCTCGCTGGTTGGGCCGGCTACGGCCGCTGTGCTGCAGTGTGCCGACCGTTCCTGGCCTGCGGCGCTGACCGTGCCGTTTGCGCGGGACGCACGGCGCCCTGTCAGCGCCCGCTGAAGCCGCCGCCGGCGTCGCCGTCTTACAGAGCAGCTGGACAGGATCGAGGAGGGCATGGACCAAGATCAACGCCGACATGCGCGAGGCGGAAAAGAACCTCACCGGCATGGAGAAGTGCTGCGGACTCTGCGTGCTGCCTTGGAAAAAGGTGCGAGGGCGGGTCCTGTGTTACCGTGTAGCCCTGGCCTGTCTCTGACATGGACTCTGCCTGGTGGCGCGCCCTGTGTTACCATGTGGCCCTGGCCTGTCTCTGTTCTGGACTCTGCCTGTGTTACTGTCTGTGTGTCGGCGTTTCCGTGTCTGTATCGGTCTCTGTCGCTGTGTCGTGTCTGTCTGTGTCTCGGTTTGTTTTTATTTCTCCGTTTTTTCCTGCCTGCCTGTCCCTGTCTCCGTCTCGGTTTTTGCCTGCGCTCATGTCTGTATGTGTTGTAAATCCGTGCGGCACACACAGCGCCGTGCTGAACACTTCTTTTCGAGTCCTGGTCCCGGCGGCGGTGCGGCGGCAACTCCGTGTGCAGCCCAGGCGCTGACCCCGGCCGGCTCCCGCTGACCGACCACATGGCCCGAGGCGGGGTCGAGGTCACGGCCCGGCTGTCTGATGCAACAGTGCGCCCGCGGCGCGACTGAACGGTATCGCTGTCTCCGTTTGCTTCCGTTTTCCTCGTTGTCTTTTCTGTTGCTATCTCTGTCTCGGTCTGTGTGTTTATGTTTCTGGCTCTGCTTCTGTACCCCTATCTCCGTCCTTGTCTCGATCCTTGTCTCCGTGTCTGGTGGTGTATCTGTACGTATCTCTGTCTGTCGCTGTCTCTGGTTTTGTATGTTCCCCTGTTTCAGTGACTGTCTTCATCTCTGGCTGCGGATTTTTCTCTGTCCCTGTTCCCTTCTGTCGCTGTTTATTTTTCGTTGTCTCGGCCCATGTTTCCGTGTGTGGCCTAGTATTTTTCGCTGTGACTATCTTCATCTGTAACTGTGTATTTTTCTCTGTCTGTCCGTGTATGTGTCTGGCTGTGTAATGTTCGATGTCTCGCAAGGTACCAGATAACATGTTAATTGGGGGGAACTGTCCCCCTCATTCATGGAAATTGACCCCCCTGGCAACGACTCTTCCCCCCCCATTGAAACCCAGAAAGTGGTGGGAACTGCTGCCTACATACATCACGTACGTTCAGTGCTCCTTTCCTGTTGCTGGTCGATTGAAACTATGTACTTCTTCCTACTTTTGAGGTTTACCATGATATCCTTCTTTTCATGTTTACGATGATATTCTTTGATCTGGTATGAACATTGTCCCAATATGCCAGCCAATTTTTATTAATCATTGTGGCGCATCATCTGCATTGGTTTTCGCGTTGTCTTCAGACCATCTTTACTACCTCACGGTGTATAAATTAGCCTTCCAGGATCCCCGCCAAACGATCGCTGACAGGCATGAGCTCGGGTGCGTTAGCTGCGTCTATGGCGAAAGCAGTCGACATTGACAATCAACATGTATCAGTCGTGATGGATATTTGCGTACAATGGCGTCACACCACCATCTTTATGGTAATAGCAAATAGTGATTATCGTACTATATGTAGGTACTAAAGTTTACTGAAAATACGAAAACTGAATGTCAGAAGGGTAGCTTACTGCGAGTCAGCTCTGAATAAAAAAAAATCCCGCTCCCTCGCCACGCTCATTTTTTTTGCAAAATGCTGGATGTGTAAGTGCTAATTTATTTGAGTATCAGTATTTGGGCTAAATTAACAGTAATGACAATTTCAATTCCACATCAAATGCACTGAAATGCGCCAAAAACGCTGTGCTCGGCCATTTTTCCCCACATCCCCCACAGTCAGAATCCTTTATCGGGGTCTCTGGTGTCTCGGTCCCTGTCTCTGTGTCTGGCTGTGGGTTCACCGTTGTCCCTGACATTGTCTTTATATCCGTTGGTGTTTTTTTCTCTGTCGGTTTCTGTGGTCTCTGTCGGTCATGGCGGACGGGGGGAGGCATATGCCGTGATGATCCCGTAGGTCAGGCCTGGTTTAGCCGTTGGACGAAGTGACTCGTCTCACGACTCCGTCAGACGACCCCACGCGCCCTGCGAGGGGTGATCATGCGTAGCACACGTGTGCTAATAGTTGTGTCCGTTCCTCGACGTCAAGCCACTGCTGTTTCTGGATAAGGGCAAGTTGTAATGAAGAGTGTTGACGTTGGAACACTATTTTGAACAAGGAAGGTTGTTTGTGAGAGCATGTCATTTAGTGGAGTGTGATAAACGCTAACTGAACCGTTCTCTGTGACGACCAATTCTTATTGTCATAATCTGGCTTGCTAGTCGTAGCCTGAGAAAATGTTTTAAGTCATGCGTTTGTGTTTTGGTGCCTGTTCATCTAGCCACTTTGAAACCGGTTTCAAATTTAAGTGAAACAGAACGAAAATTTTGATTGAACCCATTGAAAGTGCTACCATGGTAGGAAGCGTAGGTGATCAGAACTTTGGTCTCCCCACCCGTATAAGACGGATTCGAGACGACTCGGCGCTCAGTATTGTGGTCCGCGGGTCAGCTGGCAGTTAACCAGTTTAGGATCGTGACGACTGTCACACTGTCGTGTTCCACCCGTGTTCCCCGCAGAGTCGTCCGTCACTTGGAATTCATCGATCGGATGCAGGACTGGAGACTATTCTTCGGGCTAGGGGTCGAGATGTAGCGATTCGGGGGCTCCGGACTCCCCGGAGTCAGTCGGAAAATGCTCGATTTTGCAAGTTGTCTAACAAAAGCTTTGAAAGTTTCCTGTAAAGTGGTTAATACCCCGAAAATCGGAATAATGCCATAATTGGTGAAAATATAGGAGGGTGTAGTCGTAGCCGGCCAGGAAACCGCTACACAGTTGGCGTCAGAAGGGGAGGTTTAACCCTGTTCCCGCAGGGCTAGACGGTATGGTCGATTCCTGGCAGGGGGGACTGATTCGACCCCCCCCCTCGAGATCTCGAGAACTACACATCCGATTTCATCGCAACAAACGGCAATCGATTTGCCATGACGTGAACTACATTTTTATAAAAAGAAATTTTCAAAAATTTGAAAGGTGTGGATACATGGGGGGCCTAAATGACAAAATCAGGGGTATTTTTGGACTTCTTATAACTCCGTTGTTTATGGACCGATTTCGATGAAACTGGCATGAATCGACAGATTATGGATAGGACTTTTACCATTGGTACGCACATCTGAAATCTGGAGAAAATTCATGGGCGTTTACAGGGTTTCAAAAAATAGGAGGATTAGTTTTACAACAACTGAATGAACAAAAAAGGCAAAAACACTTTTTTGGCTTCTGCTAGTCATGTTATGCTGAAGAAGTACAAATCGCATTACAATGTTTGTATAATGTTAGCATAGGCGGTGCCAGGGACATGAAAAAGGTGGAACTGTCATGGTCACACGTTCTTCAGATCAGTTTGTGACCTTTGACCTTAAATGACCTCTAGTGACCTTGGAGTCATTTGGAATGATCTCGTGTGCATTTAATATCATCTGTAAACGTTTTCAATCATTTGAATTCACTATATTTCAAAAATCTCATTTTATGGCTATTGCGACATAGGGTACGCGCACTGACAGTTTACGTCATAGCTTCGTGTTCCGACCTGATATCAAAGCTGAAACTTGATGCACAAGTAGAGGGCACCTTTCTACGTCATCTGTATTCCGAGCTCGGCATTTGAAAAAAAACAGCGCCGAAATAATTGCAATAGAACAAAATTTCGACGTTTGACCTTAACCTGACCTTGTAAAGTGACTTCAGATGAACAAAATTATATCTGCACATTGTCCAACTATTTAGCTGTACATCCATATTAAGTTTTAAGTTCTATCTTAAAAATTCTGTTTTTGGCAGACATTTACCTTTTCCCCTCAACATGGCCGAAAATGGCGCGAGGTGCCTCCCAAAAACGTTGCCTGACTCCGCCCCTGAGCAGAATAGAATTTTGAAATTTTGTCACAGCACGTAGAAAGAATAGCTAGGAAAAGCCACGAAGTTTCGTGACACTGCGTTGAAAAGCCTGGAATTGACAAGCAAAAACCCCGAGGGGGGAGGATTCAGGCCCCCGGCCGGGAATAGGGTTAACCCGGCATCGCCTGGGGGGTGTAAAATAGGACACCGCCTCATTTTTCGTGAATACCTTCTGAACCGGTAAAGCCAGCCGAACCAAACTTTCAGTACTTGGCTGTCAATCAATTTTGCATATTCTGACATCAAAACCATTTTCATGCTAGGTCAGGTCATGGAGATTTGACGTCATAAGTGGACCCTAGCATGCATGTTTTCGCCTCTTCGGGCGGTTGCGCGAAGATGCTTCGTTTCTTATACAACATTTGCGAATGTAATGCAAGGATTATTTGGATTGACATATGACACGGTCCCAAAAAAACCGTGTCACGCCAATATCGGAGGTCATGCTAGGTCACATGCATGATGACAGTTGGACATGATTTGCATCGTGGGTGATAGAAGTGGTTACCACTGGCGTTCTGTATCTTTTAAGCCAGGCAAGCAGATATGCGCCTCCTAACAAGGTTCACCAAATGTGACGTGAGGTCATGTCAGGTCACGTCATTGATATATGTAAAATCGAAATGAAATACAACATTGTTTGTGGAAGATCGTGCAGTAGCAGCAGGGAGCAATTATTGTTCCCAGTCATATAAGGAAAAATGACTGTCTGTCCTGATCAGGCTTGACCTTGACTTGCTAAAAGGCAGACAGAACAGATTTGATTGCACGAGTTGTCATTTCAACTCTGTACTTGATGCAGAATCCCAGGGAGTAATTATTACTCTTTTGCAGGAAGAGTAATGCAACCTTATTTTATCTGACCTATATTGACCTTGACTGGATGAAAGTAGGTAATCCAGAAATAATCGTCAGAAGATTTCACTTCAGTCCATTTTGTGACGTGGATCCGAATGGCCGCGATTAAGTATGAATCTTTGGCAGATCAAGGAAGACCAGTATTTCACGTGACGCAGTGAACCTTGACCCGGGATTACTTTGATATTTAGGTATGGTTCTGAGAAAAATATCCTGACCTTTCGTTTGATACCCAGTTGCAACTTCTTAGACCATTTTTGTCGGTGATATGATGTAAAAACCGGCGTCAGTTTTTCCGACATCGTATTATGCGTTTTACAAACATCCTGTGACATCATCAGTCACTTGGCCAGAGCTGACATATTTTTCTTGCGTCACAAGACTGAAGGCTATCGAATAGTGATAGATCGGCGCAGATCCGATGATTAGACCCTGAAATAACATAGGGTGTCCTTTTTTTCAGTCCCAGGCGACCGCGGGTACGGAAACACGTCAGGCGGTTTCGTGTTAACCCTATTCCCGGAGGGCTAGACAGTATGGCGGATTCCCGGCAGCGGGGGGATTCGGCCCCTCCCTGAGATCTCGTGAACTACACATCCGATCTCATCGCAACAAACGTCAGTCGATTTGCCACGACGTAAATTGTACTTTTGTAAAAAAAATTTTTCAAAATATTGAAAGGGATGAGCGCAGGGGGGGGGCAGAAAAGCTAAAATGGGGATATTTTTCAACTTGTAACGCTGTTGTTTATGAACCGATTTTGATGAAACTGGCATGAATTGAGAGATCTTGGATGGGATTTTTACCGTTGTCCCATACAGCTGAAATTGTCAGAAAACTCATACGCATTCACATGGTTCAAAAATAGGAGGATTAGTTTTTTTCAAAACTGAATGAACAAAAAAGTTAAGAACGCGTTTTTAGCTTTTGCTAGTCATGTTATGCTGAAGGAATACAAATCTTATTACGGTGTTTGTGTAATGTTAGCATAGGCGGTACCAGGGACATGAGAAAGTGGGAATTGTCATGGAATGACCTCCAGTGACGGTAGAGTCACTTGAATGATCTTGTGTGTATTTCATATTATTTGAAAATGTTTCCAGTCATTTGAATTCACAATTTCTAAAATTCCATTTTACGGCGGTTGTGATATAGGATAACCGCACTGGCATTTCAGGTCATAGCTCCGTGACCCGACCTGACATCAAGTTGAAAGTTGGTACACAAGTAGAGGGCACTCTTCTACGTCATGTATATTCCGGGTTTGGAATTCGAAGAAGTAGCGCCAAAATTAGCACTTTAAAATAAAATTTTGGGTTTTGAACTTGACCTGACCTTGTCAAGTTACCTCAGATGACCAAAACTGTATTTTCATGTTGCCCAACCATGCACATAGATGTCCATGTGAAGTTTTAAGTTTCATCTTAAAAACGCTTTTTTTAGCAGACATTTTCCTTTTACCCTAAACATGACCAAAAATGGCGTGAGGTGCCTCCCAAAAACGTTGCCTGACTCCGCCCCTGAGTAAAATAGAATTAGGACATGTTGTAAGAGTACGTAAAAAGAACAGGTAGGAAAAGTGACCAAGTTTCGTGAAGCTGCGTCAAAATCCCTGAATTGACAAGCAAAAAAAACCCGAGGGGGCGGATTCAGCCCTCCCGCGCCGGGAATAGGCTTAAGGGAAACCAGAAATTGGACGTAACGAACAACCTTCAGTCATGCAGTTGATTCAGTTTCAAGTACGAACATGTTTATATGGCGTGCCATTGGTAGCCCAAGCCCTTGGTCCTCACGATCAGCTAAACAAATCGTGATTGTCGAAAATGACTAACTACGTAGTCACTTCTCCTTTTGCTTTCGGCAATTCAAACGTTTCAAACCATTCAAACTTTTCAAAACTGAGTCGTCGCTTTGTTCGCGTACGCGGCATTGTAGACGACTGGAAGTAAATCAAGTGCTTCAAATGGTAGAAACTGAGAACATGCCAACATTGGAGATGAAGTGACATCAGTGGGTTTAAATGAGAATTAAACGTCGTCGCGCACTATGGTTTTTCAATCTTATCATTGTCTCTTGGGCCATGAATGTTTCCTATTCTTCAGTGAACTATGAGGGAAGTAGATTTGATTACGACCCCTCTCCCTAAAAAATGATTGATCATTTATCAATTGATTGGTTGATCACTTATACGGTCATTGGGTCGTAACCCCCCCCCCCTTCCGAGTCTCCAGCCATGATCGGATGCATCGGTCGGAGTCTGTTGAACAGACTGTGCTCAGTACGGGCTCGGATCCCTAATATCACTCCAACGACGATTCGGACCAAGTTAATATACAGTTAACAGACGTGACATTCGTGAGGATGGTGTGTGCGATTGCACCGGTGCCTCTGTAATACCACCATTCTAGACTTGCGTAACATGTCCCATCTGGTGGGCTTGTAGGCGCTTGAGCTTCTCGTGTTGTCCGCAGGGTGGCCAGTTTAAGGAGGACGATGGCACCTGGAAGGGCAACGATGACGGCAAAGTGGTGAACAGCCAGCCGCAGCGGGTGATGGACGACAGGAACGGCATGGGTCCTGGCGGCGGCTACATTGGCAGGTGGGCCAGCCGGCGGACGCCGTCTGCGCTGCCAACAGGTGGCCAACCGCCGAGAGCCGAAACGGAACGGGATTTTTGAAGGCCCTTCCGCGCGACATCAGATGGTGGTCGGATTGTATGTTGGTGGAGGAAAACCACCGACACTGACTGGGAGAAGAACCGACTGTGCCCGGAAGGGTTACGAGCTCACCAGCCTTATTGTGAAGTGTCTAAATGTGGTTCATTATATCAGCCAGGAAGGCAAATCAGTGTACGAAAGGAAGCACATGCCGACCCCGAACGAAATCAGGCCGGCCGGAACCGATTGCAGTTTGGCCAGTCCCTGCCTCCCGCTCGTTTCGGGGAGGAGCCGGTCGACACTGGCCCTCTCCGTGGTCCTCGCTGGTGCTGAGGAGGAGCCGGCCGAGAGTGGGAGGAGCCGGTCGACACTGGCTCTCTCCGTGGTCCTCGCTGGTGCTGAGGAGGAGCCGGCCGAGAGTGGGAGGGGCCGGCCGACAGTGCTCGGAGGTGTCTGTGTATCCGGTCCTCCGTGACAATTGGCCCCGCCGTTTGCCGCAGAATAACCAACGACGCGCGTGAGGACGAGATGGAGGGTAACATGGAGCAGGTCAACACCATGGTGGGCAACCTGCGCAACATGGCCATGGATATGGGCTCGGAGTTGGACAACCAGAACCGGCAGGTGGAGAGGATAAGCGCCAAGGTAGGCACCGTCGCCGCGCGGTCGACTGACAGACTTGCCAGAGGGTGCTGGGCGTGTCTGGCGCTCCAGGCGGACCAGGCGTTGTGTTGTTAATGGGCTAAGGTCGTCGTTCTGCTCGGTCCGTGTGCGAGCTCTGCTGGGCTTGGTGCGGACGTGCGACGTTGTTGGGAATATGGATAACATATTACTCGTTTGTGTGGGACGGTTCCCCACGGGTCTAGTGGATAAGATGCGTGGACCGTGGACGATATCAGAATGTGTCGGCAGGCGGTTGCCCATGGGTGTCCGCCCCCCGCTACGGAGGGCGGACTGTTGGTGTGTGTATAGGCCTGACATGTTCAACAGTTAGACGTCAAGGCTAGACATCAGCAGGTAGCTCTGGCAGGACCTGTCTGTTTCGTTGGTTAAAATCCAAGGAAGGCCTTGGGTTGAGCTTGCGTTGAGTGCTTTCATTGCAAGAAAGGTCCTGGGTTGAGTTTGTGATGGGTGGTTGCAATCCAAGGTGGGCCTTTGGCTGAGTTCCTGATGGGTGGTGACAGTCCAAGGAAAGCCCTGGGTTGAGGTTGTGATGAGTGGGTGCAATCTGAGAAAGACCCTGAGTTGAGTTTATCTTGTGTACCAGGGACAGTTCGTAGATACGATAGGCGAATGTGCGCTTTGTTGCACAGAAAGATTATTATGGTCTGTGGTCTCAGGTATCGTTTTTCTTCTCTTGTTGCTATTTAGAATGGGCGTGTTGTCTGTTTGTGCGGGTGTGTTCGGTCACGTGACCTGTGTATGCGGGTGTCTTCGGTCACGTGATGTGTGTGCAGGCATGTTCGATGGTGTGATCTGTGTGTGCGGTTGTGTTTGGTGACGTGAATGTGTGTGCGGGTGTGTTCGATGACGTCACTTTTGCGTGCGGATGTGCTGGGTGGCTTGATTTATGTGTGCGGGTGTGTTCTGTGGCGTGATCTGTGTTGTGTGCGAATGTGGTCGGCGACGTGATTTTGGACATGTTAGTTGCTGGGCGGTCGTGTGGTGTCTGTGGGTGCTCTTATCTGTTGTGGTGTGTCTCAGCCATCACGCTGCTGATGGCCTCTCTGTACGTGCCTTGTGTTCTGTTCTGTGTGGTCGCTATGTGTCTCCCGGTGTGTTATGTGTGGTCTCTGCGTGTCTCCTGGATTGTTGTATGGTCTCTCTGCGTATCCCCCGGTGCGTTAGGTGTGGTCTCTGTGCATAGCTATGTGTGGTGTTTGTACGTGTCTCCTGGTCCGGGTTCGGACCGTCAGGGCGTGGCTTGTCCGGCGGACGCCGTGTGGACCTTCAGGGCGTGGGTTGTCCGGCGAACGCCGTGTGGACCGTCAGGGCGTGGGCTCTTTGTCGGGACGCCGTGTGGACCGTCAGGGCGTGGGCTCTTTGTCGGGCGCCGTGTGGACCGTCAGGGCGTGGGTTGTCCGGCGGACGCCGTGTGGGTCGGGGACGGGCCGGACCGGGCGCCGCTGCCGGGGACGCGTCGCTGCATGTGTGCGGCTTGGAGAGTAGTGGTGGCTCGGCGCCGCCGTCTGGGAGCCGGCCGCCGCTGTACAGGAGACGCCGCCGCCGGCCGCCCGCCGCCCACTGATCCAGGCATGGTGTGTCACCCTCCCGCGCGTGTGTCTGTGCACCCGGCACCTCCCGGACCACACTCCCACCAGCCGCCTCAACCGCGAACATCCGGCCACGGCACTCGCCCCACCCGGCACCTCCCGGACCACACTCCCACCAGCCGCCTCAACCGCGAACATCCGGCCACGGCACTCGCCCCACCCGGCACCTCCCGGACCACACTCCCACCAGCCGCCTCAACCGCGAACATCCGGCCACGGCACTCGCCCCACCCGGCACCTCCCGGACCACACTCCCACCAGCCGCTTCAACCGCGAACATCCGGCCACGGCACTCGCCCCACCCGGCACCTCCCGGACCACACTCCCACCAGCCGCCTCAACCGCGAACATCCGGCCACGGCACTCGCCCCACCCGGCACCTCCCGGACCACACTCCCACCAGCCGCCTCAACCGCGAACATCCGGCCACGGCACTCGCCCCACCCGGCACCTCCCGGACCACACTCCCACCAGCCGCCTCAACCGCGAACATCCGGCCACGGCACTCGCCCCACCCGGCACCTCCCGGACCACACTCCCACCAGCCGCTTCAACCGCGAACATCCGGCCACGGCACTCGCCCCACCCGGCACCTCCCGGACCACACTCCCACCAGCCGCCTCAACCGCGAACATCCGGCCACGGCACTCGCCCCACCCGGCACCTCCCGGACCACACTCCCACCAGCCGCCTCAACCGCGAACATCCGGCCACGGCACTCGCCCCACCCGGCACCTCCCGGACCACACTCCCACCAGCCGCCTCAACCGCGAACATCCGGCCACGGCACTCGCCCCACCCGGCACCTCCCGGACTGCCGTCCCACCAACTGCCTCAACCCCCAACAAACATCCGGCACTCGGCACCGGCCACGCCCGGCTTCAGACCGTGCTCGGCGTGTCTGCGCCGGGCAGGGTGTAGATCTCGGCCTGGACCCTGCTCTGCTCGTCGCCGTCCGATCCGGGTCCAATTCGGCGTCCGGCGTCCGGCCAGCCGTTCCGTTCCTGACCGCGTGCTCCTGTGGTCCGAGTCGGTCCGGCCGTCGCCGCGCGCCCCTCGGTGTGTAGGAGTGCTGTGGCATCCGGACCCTGTGCGCGTCACCGCCGTCTGTACAAACGCCCGCCGCTCACGAGCACTGCGCGCGCTGCCGGCCGCGCCGCTGCTGTCTGTGCCCGACCGGAGCCGCTAGGGCTGCGTGTTAGACCAGCCGGCGACGGCCGTCGGCTCTGTTCCGCCGCAGTAGATAGACTCGGCTGACTCGGCTGACTCGGCTGACTCGGCCCGCCCGCTTGTCGCCAACACTAATCCGTCTCTTTGTAGGCCACCTCAAACGTGTCGCACGTCTCCGAGGCAGCCAACAGGGCCGGAAAACTGTTGAAATCCGCCTAAACGCAAAGTAAATGTCTGCTTCTCGTTCCACCTCTCAGACACTGTCTCTGTCTCCAGTCTCTTTAGACCCTGCCAGCCGGTCGTTCCGCTGCTTCACCATATCCTGGTCTGAATTGTTTTGACGAGCTCTTAAGACCTTAATTTCGTTTTGTTGCGGTTTATGACATGACGTTGTATTTGGTCCTTTAGCATTATACTACGCTTTTGCCCCGCTTCGGATATTTTGTACCCATCCGTTACGTAAGAGCTCACACTCAAAGTTGTTCGCAGTTGTCCGTCATTTTGTTTCGTTCCGCTTACTTCGTCCACCTTTTCCATTCTCTACGAGGTTTGCGCCGTAACTTCATTCTGGCATCGGTCATGGTCTTTGGCTCTTATTTTACTATGTTTTACTACTGGGGCTTAGCAGCCTTTTATTTTTTGTTTTCATCGCTGGCAGTTTCTCTCATCGTCCCCTTGTCCGCCTGTTCCTTTATTTCTATATCTCCCTTTCGTTTTGCTGTCCGTTTTTCTCTCTCCTGTTCCTACATAGATGGCGCTGTATCTGTAGTTTGATGCATTGTTCGCTCGCGGGCGGCCAGACATACAACTTCTCGTCCTGGATGTTGTCGTTTTGTTGGAGCCTCAGGCGGTAGCTGTTTCAGAAAGTAACGCCTCTCAGAGGGGCAAGGCTAGATAGAAGTTCTTAAGGTACCATTTCTTAAGTTTGATGTAGCTTTGGAGGCTCGTAGCAGCCCATGAATAAATAAAGTACATTTAGAGCACTGATTGGAGTGTAGCAAAGCAATTTAAACGTCGAAATGGCATGAAAAATACATCCTAAAACCTTCCTGAAGCCGGCGTGAATCTACTAGGTGGCGTACTACGTCTTGGCGATTAAATGGTGAAGGCCTCAGCACATTACAAATCAGTTTTCTGAACAAATTGTGTTCATGCAAAGTAACAGCTGTTTTAAATCAGCCCTTGGGTTTGTCAAATGATTCACGCATTAGTTACGTGCTGGATCATTTCAACAGTGGGCATCTTTGGCCGTGCAGTGGCCTGATGCAGGGTCGACTCATCACCGGCAAACCTCGGGGCATGTCCTTCAAATTTGGTGGTCGACGTGGCAACAGTGGACTTAACGCATACAGCCGCTTCCGCAAGTGGTCCGTGCCAGTCAGCGGGGCTCAGGGGCGGGGAACCGTTTCCGTTGTCTGAGTTTGGGCAGCGCCTTGACTGGGCAGACCTGTTGGGTCGGACGGCCGCAGCAGGTCAGCCCGGCCGAGGAATCCTGCCGCCGGTCCGCTGCGCCTGACGCGGCTCCGTCCAGAGCTCGGCGGCGCAGTCCTGACCAGCTGCCGACCGCCCGACCCCGGTCCGCTGCCGCCTGCCCGCCCCACGTGCTCGCTCGCCTGCGGGCCCGCCTGACCGCCCGCCGTCCCAGCCTGCCCAGCCTGCATGTTGGCGGATTGTTCTGCCTGCCGCCGCCCTGTGGCTGCCGCGCTGCATGTCTGTGTGCCGCCTGTGTGTGTGTGTGTGTGTGTGTGTGTGCGGCGGTGTCTGACGGCGCCGGCCGGAGACAGCACCCCGGCCTCAGCAGGACCCGCCACCCCGGCTCCTCACCGGCCCCCGGCCGCCAGGCGCCCGGTGCCGCAGGCGCACACCGTGCCGCAAGGCGCCGAACGATGCCGATCGAGCGTTTGGCGGTTACATGGTTTCCGGTCGTTGGACGCTCGTCGGCACGTCGTTGGTTGATTAGATTTTGACAGAGTCTAGCGAAAGATGATTGGGTGTTATTTTAGGTTGTCCGTTACATCAGTGATGTGATGGGTTTCGCTTCGTTTATATTCTTATCTGTTCAACCATTTTCCTTTATCCTCTGACTCCGCCATCGCTATGATCCACCACAAAAACGGAAAACCAGAGAATCTGACGTGGCTCCTTGTGATAACCGTGCTGCTGTCGCCTTCCAGAGCCAGTCCAACGAGGCCAGATTGAAGCTGGCCAACGACCGCGCCAACAGTCTGCTGAAGAACGCGTAAACGCCCCGCCACCCCCTGTAGGCCTCAAAGCGCGCGCCCTCGGCTCCTCTACATTGTCTCAGTTCGGTCGGCGCCGGGCCGCTCCGTCTCTGTTGACCTGTCTTTCTGTCTGTCTGTCCGTCTGCCTGCTGTCGGCGCGGAGCCGCCCTCGTACCTGTCTCTTCATTGGACGCTGGGCCCGGCTCTGAAGCGTCTTAGTCGGCCTCTCTTCAGCCCGCGCCCCCTCTGTCGGACGTTCCCACTTCGGCAGACTCAAACGCGGCCCATTCAGGGCGGCACGTGTTACAAGCGGCCGATGCCGGCGCTGCTGCGCCTTACCTAGCCTAGCGCGTTACATTCCCGGTACGGGCTCCTCCGTTCTCGGCGGCTGCGACGGTGCTGGCCGTGGCGCGGCACGATCGGCGCGGATTGCCAGCAGACGGAGCGACGCGCTCGAATACATCGAATTTGCCCCGGAGCGCGGCCCACGGCCGTCCTGGCGCTCGTGGCGACATCTTGCGGTGGCGGCAGCCAGCTCAGCCGCCGCGCCGACCGGTCGGCGGCCGGGTAGCCTGGTGTGAAAACGGTTATCAAAAATACAGATAACGACACATTTGTTACAAATTATAGTGAATTCCGTTACTATCCGATGAGACTGGTTGCTTCTGCTTACGCGTGTTGTTGCGTTGTTCCGTGTCGTTTGGGGCGTGGGGCGTTTTGTCCCCGTTTGTAAGCGTTAGGTAGTTGATACTAGAGCCTCTAGCACTCACTGGAGCTGTTCTGTTGGTCAGACGTCTGTGATTCGTCGGAAACGCAATACGAGCAGTTATCTATTGGTGTTGGCCGCGATTCTGCTTCCCTAGGGTAGTAGTTCGTCCACCTGGTTTCGGTCGCTTAGACATCCGCACAGAATTACTGCATCCGCTGAAAGTAGTGAGACGTGGTTGTCGGCACATGCATATATCAGTCAGTAAAGCACTTGTCTCTGGTCATATATTTTTTGTGTGTAGTAGCGGTGATCAGAAACCTGTCAGAAGTTGGTTTGTCCTTGCGGGCAAACAGATCATAATTTTACGTTGTTGCTTTGCGTTTTTGTTTCCTCCAGGGCAGATCAGTGATTTCTACTGACATATTTATTGCTAGGCGGGAAGACGGTAGGCTTTTACAGATGTTTGCACTGGTTCAAAATGCCGTTTGTATAAAGTGTACATAGCCACTGCGGTGAGCAGCCTTTGTGGTGATTTTCTTCGAGTTTCAGTCCGTATCGCTCCTGTTACGCAGCGTGTTGTGAAGCTAACTGTTTGTTGACATGGCTTTATGAAATTCTACAGTTTGGTTTACAAATATAACCGATATAACAGGACCCAAATTTTCTGTCTAATGCTGATGGAAATAACATGGAGCCGTCTATGGTGGGGGTCTTGGGGCCATCTTCACTATGACTGACAATCCCGGCCGCCCATTTCGTTAATCAAGGCATGCGTTCTAGAATAATATGGCACTATCTGGACCGCACCCGGCCCCACGTGACCAAAATTCAAACGATGGCATGTGCAAGCCGAGCCCAGACACGGTCAGTGTTCTCATCCGCGGATCGGTCGATTGGATCTGATATTGTGCGCATTACGCAGTCCGGACGATGCCAGCTCCCTCCAAAAAAGTGCTTGATAGCGCTGCAGGCGGGCACGGGGAAGGGCTGCTTTCGACGGAATGTAACAGTTCGGTACGCAGCTATGCATGTGTGCCTACAAGCAAGGAGGTGTGCGGTATAATCAAGACACGATACGGTAAAGGTTAACGTGATAATGACAAGAAAATCAGACGTAGCAATGCGACATTGTTAGATATTAAAACACAAACCAAGACAGACAGGACAGAAAAAAAAACATGGAGGATCAACATGAGGGACAGCGCATCTTGAGGAACGTCTTGGAAGTATGAACATAGCGTCCGCGCACTGTGTTTGCGGGGAGCTAGATTTATGCCTTGGCCATTAGATAATGAAAGAACCGCCGTGTCGCGGTCAGCTTACGACGAGGGAGGTAGAACCTGGATGTCACAGAGGACCTGGTCCCCCAACATAACACATCAGCACGCAACTTAAACGTACACCGGATGGCTGGAGACAAGTCAGTGAGTAGCAGCCGAATACTCGGAAGACTGATGATGTCGAGAACACATAAAACCCTTTATTTTTTACGAGGTCGGGGATTATAGTGTTGGTATGATGTGCTCACTCCGTCCCAAAATCAGTCACCGTCCTGCCCGCGAGGTTTGTCAGTTTCGAGATCCTGTCCAATGCACATGTACGGTGCCCATCCCCCTCCTCCCACGCACACAAACAAATGGTCGAACGATACGAAATGCGTGAAATGCAAAGTAGCAGCGAGAACGGCTCGGCGAAATGGAGATCACACTTTGTGACGCCGCTGATTGCCCGTCCCATGAAAAAACCCCGTCCAGATTAGCAAAAACAATTGCCAGGCATCAGAAGAGCGAGTGACCGAGCCGAGCTTATGTAAGAAGGAGGGAGTTTGCCGAGAAGAGTTTCTGGTGCTGAAAGTCGCGAGATCCGTGCTGCTGAGTCAGTTCTGAATGCCCCACAATGAATCCATGCGGGAAGTAGGGGACACGGCAACATCAGTGAGCCGCCCGTTGCTCTCTGCTTCCTGTGACAAAACAGCTTCTACTGACTTAACCCGGCATCGGTTGGGACGTTGGGTGTCAAACAGGACCCGCCCCCTGGGTTTTCCGTGAATAACTTCTGAACCGTTGGTGTCATCGCGACCAGACTTTCAGTACCTGGTCATCAATTAATTTCCGATTTTGGTATTTATATATTTTTAGATAACCTTTCATAACGTAATATAATATAATGTCTATTATAACATAATATACTAAAATGTATATAAAAACAAATTAGTATCAAAAATATTTAATGTAATATGTAGTATATTAGTTATTATAATATAATACTATAAAAAATGTAAAAAAAATATTAAAGATAATGAAATTTTTGACATCAAAACGATTTCCGTGCTAGTTCAGGTCACGATGATATCACGTCATAAGTGAACCCTTGCATGCATGTTTTTGCCTCTTCGTGCTGTGGTGCGAACATGCTTCGTTTTTTTTTTTTAATTATACTCGCGAGTATGATGAATGGATTATTTGGATTTACATAGATAACTGTCCCCAAAAGCATATACACCCGTGGCACGTCAACATCAGAGGTCAGGCTAGGTCACATGATGACACCTAGGCATGACTTGCATTGTGGGTGGCGGAAGAGGTTGCCGCTGACATTCCCCATCGTTCAAGCCAGATGAACAAGCTTATATGCGCCTTTTAGCTACATTCATCAAATGCATCGCGAGGTCATGTCAGGTCACGCCATAGGTAGATTTCAAAAAGGAATGAAATAAAGCATTGTCTGTGGAAGATCGCACAGTAGCAGCAAAGAACAATTATTGTTCCTAGTCCGAAAAAAGGAAAATAACTAACTGTCCTGACCTGGCTTGATCTTGACCCAATAAAGAAAACAAAGCAGATTTGATTATCACCAGATGTCATTTTCAGTTCCGTACTTGACGTAGTTAAGAAGTCCATCGAGTAGTTGTTACTCTTTGTCAGGAAGAGAAATGTAACCTTATCTGACCTGACCTGAACTAACCTTGACTGGATAAAAAGTAGATGATGCAGAGCTGCCACCAGATGAGGCTTCACTGCAGTACTTTTTTGATGCGGATCAAAACAGTTGTGAGCTGGTATTGATCTTTGGCAGGTAAAGTAAGACCAATATTTCACCTGACCTAAGTTGACCTTGACCCAACATTTTTGATGCTAGGGCATGCTTCTGATATAGAGGGTATTGACCTTTTGTTTGATACCCAGTTGAAGGCTCCAAAACCAGCACTGCCGATGATATAATTTACAAACCGCTTTCAGTTTTTCCGACGTGTTATGCGTTTTACGTAACCTGTGACGTCATCAGTCACGTGACCAGGGCTAACATAGTGTTTCCTGAATCGCAAGACGCAGAACTATCGATTGGTGGTAAAACGGCTCAGATCCGACGGTGAGATCCTGAGACAACAGGGGTGCCATTTTTGACAACCCCATGCGGTCGTGGGTATAAAAACACGTCAGGCGGTGCCGGGTCTTCCGCCCATGAGACCCAGGTTTGTGTCACAGCGCCAATTTGGCTGTTTCACGAATGCTGGAGGGCTGCGACTAATCAGCCAACAAGTTCAAAACGGCCTTGTATTATGGTGCAGTGTGTCATTATTGTTGCGTTGGCTCCCCAACTATGCTAATGCGAGGTTATGCTTATTTTCTGGCATACATGGGTTCCGCCGTGAGGCATGGAGGGGATGCGTTCCCGTCCATCTGACTGAAGGGATTATACAGCCAGTGACTGTTTGATGAAGGTTAAAGTATTATTTTCCGAAAAGCTTTTGCTGCAGTTTCTGGATACTGCAGACTCCGCTTTATAAATCCATGAATAATAAATCCAGCCACATATTATGACCAAACGGGCTGTAACGGAATTTATCCATTAGCAATTGTATAACGCAATCCGCCGCTTAAATCCAACTGCCCCTTAGTAAATGTACCTAATCGGAACGTGCCTAGCGCCTGATCATGCCCAAGGCGAGTGCTGCGAGAGCAGCGATTAGGTACCACATTCGGAAGAAGTTTCCATCGAAACAGAGCAACTTTGATTTATTTCCTGAATATTTTCAGTCTGTAGTCCTTTTCTTCCTGTTCATCCGTCCAGTTGTAAAGATGTTTGTCTTCATTATACAGTATTCATTCACAAAGGAAGAAAGCATTGCTTGATAACCACGAGATTCAGCTTTTGTGTTATGTCGCATAAAGGTAACTCAGAAACTAGGTAAGTCGGTCCCGGTTTTTAACCCGCGCAGTGGAAGGGGGGTTTCGCGCTAACGCGCACTGGAAGGGGCCCACAAAAGTGCCCACCCCTCTGATCTCGGAAACAGGGAGAGCTAGAGGCATGATATTTCATGGACAGGATGGGGCTATAACGATTTATATTGTATGCAATCTTCATGGCCCTAGGTTAATATCTTCAAGGTCCAATGGGGTTGAAAAGGTCATTTTTGGACACTTTCTCGACCCGTACAGGCCATGCCGTACAGCTTTTCGAACGAAACGGGAAGAGGGTGTTTGTTTGGCCGTCAAAATGTGGAATACGACAACCTCCATTCATTTGACGTCTTCACGGAGGATTTCGGGCCGAGGCCATGTCAGGTCATTGACCTATGCCGTCGTTTTTTCATCTTTTGTAGATCAGATTCCGAGCAACAAGGGATAGCTAGAGTGTAAATGAGGACGTTACACGCATCTTTTGGCGTATTTTTAGTGAAGGTAGCCAACATCGGTACATTTGACTACTTCTTGGTTTTATATTTATACATGTATATACATATGAGTATCAACGTGCCAAACATGTTTTACTAGGGTTTTTGAATGCATATTTCATACAAATGGACATACTCCAAAGCAAATCTGGACCAGGGCGCAAAATAGTTAACCCTGACTTTAATGACCTTGGCCTGCACTGACCTGCTATATATAAGCGTTTCCGTGTGCGCTCATGCGTTTTTATTAGGGTCTCTAAATGTATATTTCTTACAAATCGACATGTCGCAAAGCAAATCTGGGGCAGGTGACAAGATATTTGACCTTGACCTTAAATGACCTTGACCTTCACTGACCCTGGTATATGTGACCGTATCAGTGTGCGCACAAGTGTTCTTATTGGGGTCTCTGAATGCATATTTCATACAAACCGACATGTTGCAAAGCAGTTCTGAGTCATGTCACAAGCTGTTTGACCTTGGCCTTTGATGACCTTGACCCTTATTGACCCTGGTTTTGGTCTTAGTACAACCATCACTTACGCCCGAATGACGCCTGATTTTGTTCAAGCGGTAATCTTAGGTTGTTTTCGCTATTTATTATTTTAGGTTGTTTTGCTTGACCTCAGATGCTTGAAACTTCAAAAATTGTATGCCAGTTTTCGATTTTTCTGCGTCAATCGGCAAGTTATTCAGTTGCCATAAATGTCACAAATAGTAGCAACCAGTTTCGATCCGTTCTCGAGATTTTCAAGAAAAACAGGTGGGAGGGACACAAAATCCTCCTTTCAATGCGCGTGTTAAAGATAGGGTAATGAGTACCTAGTGTGAAAGCTGCAGCAAATTTGATCGTTAAAATGCAAAATAGTTTTAACCCGCCTACGACCGTCGGTCGGCGACAATCACGCCCCACTGGGGGGGGGGCGGGTCAACGCCCCCTCTAACTCACAAACGGTTCATTGCACGATAAAAATAAGCACACCGATGGAAAGCTTGTCACGAGTAAAGCTCAAAACTGACCTCATTTTTAGTTTTAGATGATATGTAAGCTATTTACGTCCTATATGCATTTTGTCATGGCCGACTGCACGAGACCGAGAAACAGATTGAATGTAAAGGGCTGTGACTAATAATGCATAGGTAACGGCACCAACGCACAAGTAAAGGTCCGCAGATGCCGACACACGTCTAACTTCTCAGATTTGTTCGACTTATACGCCGAAACGTTGAGTTGAAGACACGGCAATTTTCACGCCGGTTGTCAGCGGGCGCCGCAACCCTACGCAGTAAGAAATTAATGGGAACTGATTTTAGCGTTCTTTTATTTGCGCGACAGAAGCCCATCCACCTAAATTTTTTGATCTTAGTGGTTCTTGTGATGGTTTCCCATGCTTAAATTTTGAAAAAAATTAATTACTTACCAGTCTACACAGTTGGCGGAGCTTTATTCGCGAGAGCCCGTTTAGCTCCAAAATATGCAATTTTTAAACTTTTTCAGGTTCTCGGTATTACTTACGTCTGTGTTAGCTAGTTCTGCCATTTTCTATCCATTCTGAGTAATTTACCGCTGATTTTGACTGTGGTACATTTTGGCTCACAACAGTTATTCGTGACCTGACCTCAGGTCAAAGGCTGGAAGTCATTGATACTTTGCCCAATGACGGTAACTAGATGTCTGCTTCACTCCACACTAAAAATGTTATGAAAAATCCCTCCAATTTCGGAAAAAAACGACATGTCTTAAAAATGGGCTTGACCTTAGGTCAATGACCCAGAAAATTCCGAAAAATCTGAGGTGGCAGATTTGTTGCATCTATCGAGATGACTAATCCCTGAAAGTATTATTGTGATATCTTGTTTTCCAAAAAAGTTACAGGGCGCTCAACTTCTTTGGACATAGGTCCGTTTGTCCCGACCTAGGTCAGACATCTGACTTGACCTGAGGTCAAACCTTTGACGCAAAGTGTAAAATTGATGAAGCAAAAGGTACACGAAGTTTCGTGGCTCTGTGTTTGTTCGTTCTTTCGCAGTCCTAGAGAAATCTCAGGGGGGCCGTCAACTGCCCCCCCCCCCAGTCGGAGCGGGTTAAAAAAATACTACCCTCAATTGGTGTAGCTATCAGAAAGGAAACGATTTCGTTCATCAAAAATTTATGAAACGTTCATTGTTTGAGATCCAAAAAGCTGGCGGCATTACATTGCTATGGGACTCGCATCGACCTCGCGGTGACCTGACAGCAATGCTAAGGGAATAGGAGCTTTTCAGCGTATAACCTGGCGCATAGCAGACGAAATGCTAACGCAATAACTTATCTCGTTTTTGGGGGGAGAGTACAAGTTTGCTGCCCGGAGCTGCTGCCCAAGCCATACTCTAAAACTAACAGGTATTTTGACTTTCTGATGAGAGTAATCGATGAAGCTGTGAATGAGTACTGTCGGTTTGGGTTTTGAGATGTTTTATGCGGTAACGACTGAAAAAAGTGGACTTAAATGAGCGTTGCAGTCATAAATGACCATTCAGCTGTTGCCGGCCAAAGCATTCTCGAAAACCGTCATACAGATTTTCATGAAACCATCAGCAATCGACTCACAATGTCCAGGAATAGTTTGCGTTTGACTTTTACCGACTTTCATAAGTAACCAACAAAGATATGGTCGGAAACCAAAAATGGTCTTGCTGCCCAAACCATACTCAAAAATCACCAAACACACGTCCATGAAACCATCACCAATCGACTGGAAATGCTTTGGAGTGTTTCGGGTTGAAATTTCATCCAGAAATAGCAGAGAAAAGTGCACTCTGAATAGCATACATAGCAAAAATAGCACCCTGAGCAGAGTGTGCATAAAAGTGCATAAACTGAATAGGGCCAAACTGCAATATATGTGCATTAATGACATGCGCTTAGTCATAACTTGCAACTTTTGGCAAAAGCTATGACTAGCAGGTTTCATGCTAATTCCATTCTGGCTCCATATTTGTGGTGAACTAGTTACATGATCAAAACGTGTCATCTGCACCTTGGACTTCAGACCTCAAGGGTGATGGGGAGTATGCTTGAGGGTGTCTCCAATGGCTTCTTCCACCTTTTGTATTGTGGCCAACTTGTGGACAAGAGGTATGCTCCTCAAAAAACTGGCATCAATGAAAGGTAATTTCGCTTAAAAGAATGTAAATGTAAATGAATGTAGCAGAATTAAAGGCATCAAAATGGCATGAAAGCAGGAAAGCATGATTAACGCTGGAAGCATGAAGAACGGCATGTTTCTGCAATACAGACATTGACGAAACTTAAGATTTTGCCTGGGGAGAGGTCAGAATGACAAATTTATCAAGAAGACTTGTCACAAGACAACACCCCCAAAGGAAGGGGAAAAGACCCACCAAGTGGGATGTGATCTGACTTGAATGAAAGGTGGCTTTTAGTGTGATTGCATTCTGAAATGTAAATCACCAGTTCAGCTGAGAAGCAGAGTGAAGTGCAATCACTGCAAGATATTTAACTGCAACAAATAAAATTTACTCACTTATTACAACCATGCAAAGTGGCCTGTGTCAGGAGGCCTCCTATACCTGCCAACTGTGGAGGATGAGGGCTGACCAGAGTCCATTGGTGCCAACTTTTTCAATATTCTGTGCACTGTGTTCCCAAGGACAACACCATCCAACATGCTCAGAATGGCAACCCGGGGCAAAAGCTGATGTAAGAGCAGTTTCGCTGTAACTGAATTCTGCAACGTGTGAACTACAGCTGCATTTTAAATTTCCTGGAATACTGAGTCAACTCACTAAAAATTTGCAACACACCGCATGACCAGCAAGTCTCAACCTTGCTCCACTAGCATTTCTTAGACACTGAATCACCCTGAGTTCAATTACTACCCATAAACAAATCTTACCATCTTCTTCCAAGGCTCTCCGCTTCCCGACTTGATGCAGAGTTGTAACTGCTAAAGTCATAAGAGTTGCCTCACCCTGGTGGAAACAGGGCCCGTGAAAGTTCCCTGTGAAGGGAATCAAACCCTGTCTCTCAGTTCAAAGTCCATCGCCTTAACCACTCGGCCCCATACACACCACTGGATTGCAAGTGCACAACACAGTCACCTTGCAAGCTTTTTAGCATATGACACAAGTTTGGCATACAATGTCATTCCGAATCGGCATTTTACGGCATTTTTCTACGCTCGGTTCACACCTTGTACTGGCAAAATACAAGTCAATAGCAGGGGTGTCGATTTGTATTCTTTTCAGAGGGTCCTGGCCCACCTAATGTTGATGTGGGCCCACCCAGTGTTGGTTTGGGTGCACCTAGTATTTTCTGCCGGTTTTGAAGGCAAATGAGTAATAATAACGAAAAGAACGGCCAGAATAGATAAGACATAGCTGGAAAGTAACGAATGAAGTCTGAAACGATGCAACTATATTTCTATTTTATATCTATATATACCTATATGCATGGGAATAAATGCCATTTTTTATAGATAGTGCAAAAGGTGATTAACTTCGCCGCGAGGCTGGTGACCGGGGCGCAACGCGGGGACCACATTACCCCTGGAAGCCTTGGGGTGGAGTCGGGTGGAAGACCTGGTCAGAACGCGTGACCTCCTGAAGATCTAAAACGCTTTGCGCTCCCCCACGTGCCCTTCCGCCATACGTGCCTTGTTCCCCACGCGTGCCCAGGTCTGCTGCAGCCGCACCCGCGCGGTTGCTATTGGCACAGGTGCCATACATCTGCCTCACGTGCGGCTGGCGGGGACCCAGCGGCTCTTCTCCTACCGAGCCGCAGTGGCTTGGAACCGCCTGCCTCCGGCAGCCTCGAATGCCGCCTCACGCGCATCGTTTTTAAAACATTTGAAACATCTGACACCGTGACTGCCGTTCGTGTTCAAATGAGTGCGTTTTACTTCGCCTGACAAGTGATTGTGTGTCATTGTTTTTGTAATTTTGACGAGAGGGCAGAATAGCCACGGCGTGGACGCCTGCAATACATACATACGTACATACATACATACATACATAGTAACCGAAAAACTTATAAATTTCCGTCGGTCAAACTAAAGTGGGCTAAATCTGTTGATAAACACACATTTGGGGGGAGGTTCGACTGTTGGGCTGTCGCCTCGCCCCCTCAGTCTTTTACAGGAATCGACGCCCCCGGTCAACAGTATGTAACATGACCCTTTGTGGGCACAGCCAACACCAATAGCTCTTCTTCACCTTCGATCAATTCATGTCTTTTGAAGGCAAAACAACCAGAAATAAAGAAATATCCATAACGTCCAGGGATCTGATTGGACTCCATTATTCACTCAGATACAGGGTAGTCGATGTCAGCTACTATGGGTATGATGGGCCATCTGTGAAGCATCTACGTGCTTCACAGACAGCTTCACAGTATACTTAATGACAGGTACGGGATATTTGGGCTGAAGTATGACCTGTTCGCTCCCACTCACTTTGGCACTCACCTATTTTGGCTTCTGTGAAAAAGCTTCAACACATCGGTTTGGGGAATAAAACACTGTTTCCAGTTGTTTTCGAACTGCTAATAACGAAGAGCCTGTAACGTTTTGTTGCCGCATTTAGCGTTACCAATTAACACATCGATACTCATATTTACGACAGCAAAACATGTGAGGCATTCGATTTCTGTTGTTTTGTGTCGAATACGCCACAGAGGAGGAAATTAAAATGTCGTGCTTGTTGCGCTTACTAGGGTTTATTCATATTTCTTGTATATGTTCATGTCAGATTTCTAGCTTCAGGTATTCCTTCATAATTTCTAATGTTAAATTTTGTCCTAAGGTTTTTCTTTTAGATTTCTTTGTTTCTGTTTGTTTGTTTGTTTGTTGTGGGTTAGAACGCACAGCCTCTTGGGCTCAAGCGTCCGTGTCTTGGTTTCTTTGTTTCCTTGTTTCGTTTATGATAGCATTATTCTTCATATATTACCATAACATCTAACGCCAACACACGCCGTCTGCGCGTTGTGGAGTGAGCGTTGTCACAACGTATGGTGACAACGATAGTACAACGTTACATAATGACGAGAGAACAAATTGGTGAGGACATCTTTTCTGATTTGGCAAAGATATGAGGTGGTGTGGTACTGGTGTGGAACAAGTCATCATTTTGTGAGCGAATATCGAAGGCTTTGTCCCAAAAATTGGGTTTCAGAGCAGAGGCCATGAGAGTAACGTTCCCGTAGCGTACCCTCACGACGTTAACAGGACGTTTAATCACAACAGCAGGACAGCTTTGTAACCTAGCAACGTTCACAACGTTGTCACGACGTTTTGGTAACGTAAAAGTTTCGATTACCAAAATACAACTTTGTTGGCAACGTCATGGCGACGTCATGTGTTAGCTAGGATGTAATCGAACCGAGTTTCCCATTGCTTGGAGTCTCGTCAGCGTTATTCTTTTCATGACGTCGCTTCTTCATTCTCTTTGACGAATTTCATAGCAGCTGTCGTTTTCGCAAAAAACAATAATTTTGACTGTCGCGGAAGTATTTCAGTTTGATATCGACGCAACAATTACATTCATCGGAAGAAAAGCGCAGCGAGCTACTGCTTCAGCGGTAAGTGACAACTTTTAATCTAGTGCCCTTCATGTACTCATCGCCTGTGTCTCGAGGATCCCCGGAATGGAGGACTAGTCATCAGCTGACCTGGAATTTTTTTATCCAGCCCAGGGGGGGGGGGACGTCACCAGTGTTATCGGCCATAGGGAAGCCTTTTTTGCTAGCAGTGACCACGCAGTGACGTCGCTGCGAGTGAGTCGCTTGGAGTCGAATCTAAACAAACCAGTAATCACTGGCAACCGTGGCTTGTGCTGTGGAGTGACGGATGGGGGCCCTGTTCGAGGACCTGCTTAGCGTGGTTGCGCAAGCCGTGTGCTTGCAGCCAAACACAAATGCTGTTCGGGGAGGGCTGCAAGCAATCGCAAGCACATAGAATTTACAACACGTTTTACTTTACATGCTTAGTTTACAGTGCGAATGTACAACATTTTACAACACATCAAGTATCTCATATGCGCAAATGATAACAACCCACGACTCTAAACACCGTTATGCCGTCTGGCCTGTGTGGCTTGCGGCTGCTTGCGGTGGGTTTACCTGTTTCGCAAGCAAAAGGCTCTGAGCTTGCGCGCCATCTCTCGTCTCAGCGTTTGAATTTCATTGATGGATCTCTGGCTACGGGGCTGCGCAAGCAGCCGCAAGCAGGACCTCGAA
Source organism: Capitulum mitella (assembly GCA_030062745.1). NCBI lineage: Eukaryota > Metazoa > Arthropoda > Thecostraca > Pollicipedomorpha > Pollicipedidae > Capitulum > Capitulum mitella. Next base: position 31,588,812 of record CP099845.1, on the reverse strand, counting down.
CAGGGCCGGGGTTGCGCCGTGGTTTCTGCGTTCTTAAAATGCTCTTTCCCTGCGTATGGTAAAAAAAGTTGTTACCGCAAATGAAAGCAGTTATTTAGGCCAATTTCGTTATCACACCTCGCCAGAAAATGACTGACTGCAGTAATTGGCGAGGGAGTTTGGGATACTCGAAAAACCAAATGCCCATGTAAAAGGACTGGATTTTGCTATGGTGGGACCTTCATGTTGGTCTTTTTAGTACCCTACTTACCAAGATATTTTCATTGTTACTGGTTTGTGGCTGATACCTGGCTGTGGTAATGGCTTAAAATTGGGATTGTACAGGGCAGGCATCATTTGAGTGGTGCCTTTTGACTTACCATTATCTGTCATTGTTTTGATGTTTCTGTGCCATATTAATAACAACTCTAAAGGCTTGTGCTTATGGTCGTACCTACTGCATGTAATTGTTGATGACTTATGTATTGTATCCTTCATTTCATATTTGAGCTGACAAGCAAAGATGCAAACCAATCATGCTGTCCACCTGTCAATTGTGGGTTGGTAGTAAATGTAAATGCCACGAGCTCAGCTTGTCCTTGTTTTGGTTTCCAAAAGAAAGAAGCACTAGGGGGTATTGGTTGAGCAGGCTTCCCACTTCTCATAACTCCAAAAACCCACGTAGTTGCCAAGCCATATTGGTGTCAAAAGATGCGCAATTGAAAAATAGGGCAAATGCAGGCTTGTGTGCCTTATTAATGCTACAGCTTCTCCAAAATAACCTCTTGAAGTTGTCCAGTCACCGACCGCCTTCACAACTAGCACGACGGCAAAGCACGGAGCATGCCCGCGAAACAGATCAACGCCAACCGACGAGGGTCAACAATTTGCGAAGGTTTCGTGAAATATGACGTCACTGAAAGATTTACCAATATGGAGCAGTCTCGAAATTCGAAATAAGGAATCTGGCGGTATTGAAACGGAACAGGTCGAGGTAGACTGGGTCCGACCAAGGACAGGCGCGAGTGCCCGGGAGAGAACAGGGACAGAGAAGGATAACTGGGATTGCACATGGATATGGAATCGGACCGGGATGGGATAGGGAGAGAGATCAGGACTGTATGGGGACGGGCATTGGAGGGTATTGAAACGGGACGGTGAAAAGACGCCGGGACAAGAAAGGGACAAGTAAAGAGATGGTGACGGGACGGGACCTCCCGGACCAATGCAGAAAAGTATTAGTTCCAAGGTCTCCAGGCCGACCTGGAACTGCCAGTTACATCGACAGTCTAATACAACAAGCCACGTTTCTCCTGAAACGGTTTTGGACACAAACATTAGAGCAACGTCTTGATCGTACACCGGGAACTTAAATATCCGGCAATATCCGGCCGGATCACAAAAATATCCGACCGGATGCCGGATGCCGGATAATGTCTAATATCCGGCCGGATATCCGGCCGGACCGGATATCCGGTGCATCCCTACCTGTGACATCATCATCAGTGGCTCAAAATTAAATCATGCATATACCGCAGCACCGCACGGTTCGGCGCCATCGATTGCCGTTTGAATCAGCCGAATCGGGCGATTGGTTCTCGAGATAGACGGGGAGGGGGCGCTCCGGGTTAAACCTCCTTGTCAATGGAAAGTGGTGAAACACCCCAGCCAACGCCGGGTTATTGGCTTCGTCCAAATATCCAAATACCTTTGTCAAAATGTCCTTTCTTCCTATTTACCTTCGTCCAAATGTCCAAATACCCCATCATTGCGCCTGTCCCGTTACTATCCCTCTCCATAGTTACCAAACCTTCTTGTTCCCCTCCCTTTTCCGTCCCTCTCTGTCCCCGTCCCGCCACCATCTCTTTTCTTGCCCTTTTCCTGTCCCAGCGTCTTTTCATGTGTGTCAAGACAGCCCACGCTCAGCCCACGGTCAGCCCACGGTCAGCCCAAACTCGAGACCCCTTTAAAATCGCGCAAAACGCGTTAGGAGATAAATGTTGACTAGCTGAGCTCATTGACATCATCAGACGTCCATCGCATCTGTTACTTTGCACTCCAGAGCAAGAAACACAAAACGCCACAAAAATACCGCGGAGACAAATGTACATCAAAACCCCAACAAATAGGTACTCAAAATGTTCGTCTCGGACCGCTGAGTCCAAAAATGCAACACACAACACATTTTAATCATAACATTTTGAGCTAGTGCGAAAAATAACCGTTTTTTTACCCTATGCTTTATTTCCCATTGGATTTAACATGGGACCCTATGGAACTGATTTTGGCGGACCCCTTCGATTTCGCCCATTTCTTCTACACTAATACCCAGAACCGTCATACACACGAAACCATTATCAGAACTCCATCGCATTGATATCCACATGGTCAAATCGGGCCCCAAACAATATACGTCAAAAACACATTTTTTAATGTTATTCCAAACCTAGGCAAACAGGTACTCAAAATGTTCGTCTTGTGCCGCTGAGTCCAAAAATAGCGCATACGTAACATTTCGACGGACACTTTTCGAGTTATAGCGAAACGAAACCGTTTTTTTACCCTATGCTTTATTTCCCATTGGATTTAACATGGGACCCTATGGAACTGATTTTGGCGGACCCCTTCGATTTCGCCCATTTCTTCTACACTAATACCCAGAACCGTCATACACACGAAACCATCATCAGAACTCCATCTCATTGATATCCACATGGTCAAATCGGGCTCCAAACAATATACGTCAAAAACACATTTTTTAATGTTATTCCAAACCTAGGCAAACAGGTACTCAAAATGTTCGTCTTGTGCCGCTGAGTCGAAAAATAGCGCATAAGTAACATTTCGACGGACACTTTTTGAGTTATAGCGAAACGGAACCGTTTTTTTACCCTATGCTTTATTTCCCATTGGATTTAACATGGGACCCTATGGAACTGATTTTGGCGGACCCCTTCGATTTCGCCAATTTCTTCTGTACTGGTACCCAGAACCGCAATACACATGAGACCATCATCAGAACTCCATCGCATTGATATCCACATGGTCAAATCGGGCTCCAAAATATATACGTCAAAAACACATTTTTTATTATTATTCTAAACCTAGACAAACAGGTACTCAAAATGTTCGTCTTGTGCCGCTGAGTCCAAAAATAGCGCATACGTAACATTTTAATGGACACTTTTCGAGTTATAGCGAAACGGAACCGTTTTTTTACCCTATGCTTTATTTCCCATTGGATTTAACATGGGACCCTATTGAACTGATTTTGGCGGACCCCTTCCATTTCGCCAATTTCTTCTGTATTGGTACCTAGAACCGCAATACACATGAAACCACCCCCAGAACTCCATCGCATTGATATCCAAACGGTGAAACTGGGCTCCAAAGAAAATGGGTGAAAACCACACTTTGTAATCTGCTTCCAAACTGGCCCAAACCATGACAGACAACGCATCAACAACAGACAAGTTTATTCCCGTCCGCGATCAGAGACGGCGAGATTGTCAGCACGGCCACCGATAAGGTGCCGACAGCGTTCAGCAGCACCAACGACTCGGCGGTGTGAGTCACGATGTTCTTCACATCTGGCACGCTCCCATCCTGCAGCTCCTTGACCGAGGGTTCCGACCCTTCTGCTCTTGTCATGGTCTCCACCGTTTGTCGCACGACAGCAGTCTCGGCGATAAGCCGGCAAAATCCCGACGGCGACACGTCAAAATCGTCCTCCTTGAGGCCGACAGCGCGCGCCAGGGCCGCGTGACGGACCAGGAGCGTGACGTGGGGCAGCATCTGGCAGACAGTGGCTGCGTACCGTTAGCAGAAATACTGCCCGACAAACTGAACGCCGGCTGTTTGCTGGTTCGGAGCACCTCTAAGGTCGTCTCCGGGTCACCCGTCACGAAACACCATCAGAATATTCACAAGTGTCGCTACTGAGGAGAGCCAGCCTGTGCGACGCGAAGGCGCGCTCAGGTCAGCAGAAATTGGCACCGTCGATGCCGTTCACTAAAGAGCGGTCCGCACCACACACAAGGTTCTTAAAGCGTCCCGTGGGCTGGCCCAAGTGCACTACGTATCTGGTGCCGACGCCGTCCGCGCTGAACAGCTTCTCCAGCCTCTAACGGAGCTTGTCGACACCAACAGCGTCGATGAAGGCCACCGATCCGAGCTCCCCCAGAACCCGGCGGTACCGGCGAGTGGTGTTCTCCGCCGAGCCGCCCGGACAGAACGACACCCGGCCGTTGCCGAACACCTCGGACAGCGGCTTCTGCTGCTGGTTAGTCTCAGTCTGGTCGTCGGTTCACAGGCCACACTTGCTCGATAGTTCGCTACTGTTCACATCCAGCACCATGTTCAGCAGCGGGTTGCCGAAGTAAAGCAGACGGTGGCGATGTCCTTCCGAAATTGCAATGTTCCTTTCTGCCAGAAACTGGCGAATACTCGTACGATCCGGAAACGAAGGGACAGAGTCGTGAATGGAAAAGTCCTGGATCCCCAAGGCCAAAGAAAGCAAGGAAGTCGAAGTCGAAAGTGAAAGTGATACTCATTGTGTTTTTCGATATTCAAGGCATCGTTCACTTCGAATTCTTAACCCAAGGCCAAACGAACCAAACCGTCTACAAGGAGATTCTTTGGCGCCTCGTGAGATCAGTGCGGGACAAGAGGCGGAGCATTTGGGAAACCAACGCATGAGTGCTCCATCACGACAACGCTCCTGCTCACACAGCCCTGAGTATTCGCCAGTTTCTGGCAGAAAGGAACATTGCAACTTTGGAACAACCTCCATATTCCCCCAGCCTGGTCCCCTGTGACTTTTTCCTCTTCCCCAAGATCAAATCTTTTCTGAAGGGAACCCATTTTCCTGATAGTGATTCCATCAAAACGGCCGCGACGACGGAGTTCGGGAAGATCCCAGAAGATGCCTTCCAGGAGTGTATTGAATTCCGGAAAAGGCGAATGCACAAGTGTGTCAGACTGGAAGGGGATTACTTTGAAGGAATGCGACTTTGGTACTTTTCAATTTTTTCTAATAAAGTTCTTATAAAGCCAGTCTCGTTACTTTTCGGACAGACCTTGAACGACACGTTTGGCGGTGTGTTCGACGACGAACAACACCCAGTGTAACGGTCCTCCTTACGCCGCCAAGTTAAACGGTACGAGCCATGCCATTGTCTGGTGGACGCCGTACCGCTCCTTGAGGTACGTGCCCAGGCGTCTGGACTGGGCCAGCCGAGTCATTATGCTGAGCGACGCGGACTGGAAAACTGAGACTGCTAAAATGCTGGCGTTGGCGACACACAACAAAAAGGCGTCTATGACACTGTCATCTAGCCACGCGACACTTTCGCTGTGAAGTACGCGTCCGCTGATGAGCAGGTCGTCGATTTCGGTAAAATGTACCAGCAAGTTGCCGATCTTCAGCGATTTCCTGGGTTCCTTCCCGCTCGTGGAGCTCTGGACAGCTGGTGTGATGCTCTGGTTCCTTGTCTCCGTTGGAGTTTCGGCCGGAGTCTTGAATGGAGTCTGGGCTGAGATCTTGGCTGGAGTCTCAGCCAGGATCTTGGCCGGAGTTTCAGCTGGAGTCTCAGCTGGAGCCTCGGCCAGAGGCTCAGATGAAGTCTCGGATGGAGTTTTGGCTGCATTCCTGGCTGGAGTCTTGGTCGAAGTCTCAGGTGAAGTCTCGGATGGAGTCTTGGCTGCATTCCTGGCTGGAGTCTTGGCTGGAGTTTCGGCTGGAGTTTCGGCTGGCGTAATCTGGCTCCTTGCTGAGTGGATGGAGGCAGTAGATGACGAAGGAAAACCTTTCTGGAGGTATGTGAACCTTCTCTGTTTCTTTTCTTTTCTGGGTTTCCACTGCTCCTTCACATCATCCATGTCACTTGTCAGCCTCCTTTTATGTCTCCGGCTTTGCTGTGGGATGAGTGACTCCTTTTGTCGCGCCGAGCTGTCTTGCAACAGGAGCTCGACGAACTCGCCGGGCTGCAATCGCCTCCTCTTCTGCATGAGCTGGTTCTTGATGGTCTTGAACCAGGACTCAACGCAGGCATTTGATGCTGGCCTTGTCGTGATCAGCTGCGACCACAGAGGGGCGAGAGGCATAACAGAAGACAGCAGCAGTGGGCAGTAGCTGCTGTTCTGTTCTTCGCCTTGGTTCTCACTTTGAGCGTCTTTTGCGACAGACCTCATCACTTCTTCGAAGTGATTGCCGAACTTGGTGGAGCGTCGGTACGACTGCCACCTGTCCTTGGCTGATTGGCCTTCGGGTGGCTTCGGCTGGTCTTCGGTGTGTCCATTTCGTCGTCAAGCAGCGGCACATCGAGAGCAGGAGTGCACGGCGACAGCAGCAGCCGACACGCGAACCGGAACAGTCGGTCTAGCTTTGCCAGGTCGGACGCCTGCTGCATGCGTGCAAATAGCCACATCAGCCTCTGCCGCTCGGTTTTCTTTTTGCTCCCTAGGCGGGCGATAATCGCAGACGAAACTTGCTGGCTCATGTGCGCGGTGCACAAGCTGACAGATGTAGCTGGTGGCCGCGCGTGCTCACCCCCCTCCACTGCGGTGCTCCAGCATGCGTCCAGGTACGCTGGGAGGTCCATTTGATTGAATGCCAGACACGTGGCGTGCAGCAGCGCGTACGAACAGTCCGTCACAACGCGCGGCGGCCGGAGTGATACTGAATTTCCGTTTGCCACTCGGTAGTCGTAAGCCACCTGCATTAGAAAATGGATGATGGCTTGGACGTTATGTCGCTCTGACAGGAAGTGGGCTATAGGGTACGACGTGTTCCCACCCTGCCCTTTTGCAACCACGGCGTAGTAGAGGGGCTCCATGTCGCCATATTTTTTGGTCACTGAACCGGTTGAGTCCAAATGGAGCTCCGTCGGTGCGATTCTGTACCTTTGGAAAAAAACTTTCGGAAAAACATGCACCATGAGCGGAGCACCCGCGATAAAGTGGATGTCACCTTTCAGAGAGGACGAGCTGGCAGCATCGAGAGCGTGAGACATCCGTCGCATAATGTTTAGGTCCTCGATTACTCTGGGAGAGTAGCAATCTTTAGCCCGTTGTTCTGCCGCTGCTTGTCGCAACACTTGGGCACTTCGCACCGACGAAGTGTTGCCGTCACGAAGTTCTGCGTCCGAGGCCTCGACCAACTTCTCTTGTCGGGTGCGATGGGTCCCATGTAAGGCCATGGGTTCCCATGAGATGAAGAGAAGCGAAATCGAAGGGGTCCGCCAAAATCAGTTCAATAGGGTCCCATGTTAAATCCAATGGGAAATAAAGCATAGGGTAAAAAAACGGTTTCGTTTCGCTATAACTCGAAAAGTGTCCGTCGAAATGTTACGTATCCGCTATTTTTGAACTGAGCGGCACAAGACGAACATTTTGAGTACCTGTTTGCCTAGGTTTGGAATAACATTAAAAAATGTGTTTTTGACGTATATTGTTTGGAGCCCGATTTGACCATGTGGATATCAATGCGATGGAGTTCTGATGATGGTTTCGTGTGTATGACGGTTCTGGGTATTAGTGTAGAAGAAATGGGCGAAATCGAAGGGGTCCGCCAAAATCAGTTCCATAGGGTCCCATGTTAAATCCAATGGGAAATAAAGCATAGGGTAAAAAAACGGTTTCGTTTCGCTATAACTCGAAAAGTGTCCGTCGAAATGTTACGTATGTGCTATTTTTGAACTCAGCGGCACAAGACGAACATTTTGAGTACCTGTTTGTCTAGGTTTAGAATAATAATAAAAAATGTGTTTTTGACGTATATATTTTGGAGCCCGATTTGACCATGTGGATATCAATGCGATGGAGTTCTGATGATGGTCTCATGTGTATTGCGGTTCTGGGTACCAGTACAGAAGAAATTGGCGAAATCGAAGGGGTCCGCCAAAATCAGTTCCATAGGGTCCCATGTTAAATCCAATGGGAAATAAAGCATAGGGTAAAAAAACGGTTCCGTTTCGCTATAACTCGAAAAGTGTCCGTCGAAATGTTACGTATGCGCTATATTTGGACTCAGCGGCACAAGACGAACATTTTGAGTACCTGTTTGCCTAGGTTTGGAATAACATTAAAAAATGTGTTTTTGACGTATATTGTTTGGGGCCCGATTTGACCATGTGGATATCAATGCGATGGAGTTCTGATGATGGTTTCGTGTGTATGACGGTTCTGGGTATTGGTGTAGAAGAAATGGGCGAAATCGAAGGGGTCCGCCAAAATCAGTTCCATAGGGTCCCATGTTAAATCCAATGGGAAATAAAGCATAGGGTAAAAAAACGGTTCCGTTTCGCTATAACTCGAAAAATGTCCGTCAAAATGTCACGTATGCGCTATTTTTGAACTGAGCGGCACAAGACGAACATTTTGAGTACCTGTTTGCCTAGGTTTGGAATAACATTAAAAAATGTGTTTTTGACGTATATTGTTTGGAGCCCGATTTGACCATGTGGATATCAATGCGATGGAGTTCTGATAATGGTTTCGTGTGTATGACGGTTCTGGGTATTAGTGTAGAAGAAATGGGCGAAATCGAAGGGGTCCGCCAAAATCAGTTCCATAGGGTCCCATGTTAAATCCAATGGGAAATAAAGCATAGGGTAAAAAAACGGTTATTTTTCGCACTAGCTCAAAATGTTATGATTAAAATGTGTTGTGTGTTGCATTTTTGGACTCAGCGGTCCGAGACGAACATTTTGAGTACCTATTTGTTGGGGTTTTGACGTACATTTGTCTCCGCGGTATTTTTGTGGCGTTTTGTGTTTCTTGCTCTGGAGTGCAAAGTAACAGATGCGATGGACGTCTGATGGTGTCAATGAGCTCAGCTAGTCAACATTTATCTCCTAACGCGTTTTGGGCGATTTTAAAGAGGTCTCGAGTTTGGGCTGACCGTGGGCTGACCGTGGGCTGAGCGTGGGCTGTCTTGACACACATCGTCTTTTCACCGTCCCGTTTCAATACCCTTCAATGCCTGTCCCCATACAGTCCTGATCTCTCTCCCTATCCCATCCCGGTCCGATTCCATACCCACGTGCAATCCCAGTTATCCTTCTCTGTCCCTGTTCTCTCCCGGGCACTCGCGCCTGTCCTTGATCGGTCCCAGTCCACCTCGACCTGTTCCGTTTCAATACCGCCAGATTCCTTATTTCGAGTTTCGAGATTGCTGCATATTGATAAATCTTTCAGTGACGTCATATTTCACGAAACCTTCGCAAATTGTCGACCCTCGTCGGTTGGCGTTGATCTGTTTCGCGGGGATGCTCCGTGCTTCGCCGTCATGCTAATTGTGAAGGCGGTCGGTGACTGTACCACTTCAAGAGGTTATTTTGGAGAAGCTGTAGCATTAATAAGGCACACAAGCCTGCATTTGACCTATTTTTCAACTGCGCATCTTTTGACACCAATTTGGCTTGGCAACTACGTGGGTTTTTGGAGTTATGAGAAGTGGGAAGCCTGCTCAACCATTCCCGCACTAGGGTACCATGGGTGCACTATTGTGTTAAAGGAGATGGATTTAACATAGACTGGGAACACTAGTGAATGCTTTGTTAAAGCAGGTTGCAATCCATTATATGTTATGAAAGTGACTGGTTGCCAATATCAAACTAGTGCTGAGAAGTGGGGCAGTGCCATCCAAATATCTTACATCATGCTTGCCAAGGTATCAAATTTGTAGCCAAAGTCAGATGCAGAGTGCTGGTTTTCATGGGTTGGGGGAAAGTCCAAAAAGGTGTACTTATTAAAAAACTCATTGGATTTTTCCTCCTTTTACCTCAAGTTAAAAAAAATTCCTTCATTAAAGTTGCTTTGGTTTTCGTCAAATTCCAGAAATTTGTCAACTTGCCCATTTTTGGCTACTGGGGGTGGGGGGCATGACCCTTTGGGCCCTCCTAGATGCATTATTGTTTGTGGTATCACTTGGGTTGCAGCTGACATTTGTTTGGATGTACTATTGCAACCTTATTTGTTAATTTATTGCTATATTGGGGAAGGTTTGCCATTCTCTTGATATGACAATCTTTTTTTTGCTAATTTGCAAGTGATATCATGTATCAATCCCAGTAGATACATCACACTAGGAGTAATAATTAATTGCATGGATTTCCATGTGGTCTATGCCAGAAGGCAAAATTGGTCAAGGAAATGCTCCAGTGATGCTTGTCAGAATGCATTTGAATTTGGTAAGTCTTTGAGCTGTAGGCATCTTTTAAGTCTGCAAACAGTAGTTTTCAGTCACTCAGGTCAGTCAGTCAGGCATTCAGTCAGTAGTCTTGACAGTGTTTGTATTTCACAGCCTCACAGGAACATATATTTCTACCAGTGCTTCCTGAGTGCTTATGTTAACAAGTAATGAGCCATGTCTGTCTGGTTTACTATTTGTTGGGTGTTTTATACATACTGTTTTTTTAACAGTTCCTTTTTTACTTATGCTTTATGTGTTTATATGTTTTTTCTGATGTAGCGACTACATGTAGTTTTGTACATGTAACTACATGTATCTCGTCTCGGGCGTATGTAACTACATCTGTAACTACCTGTGCACCTGCCCGCTCCAGCCTCTCCATACCGGACAGCACGTCCTCATGCAGCACTCTAAGGCGGGTCTGTGGGGCCAGTCGGGGAGCGTCATGGGTGTCGGCGGACGACGAAACTGCCTGGCACGCGTGCTCAGCGGGCGCATATACTGGCGCAACAGCCGGTATCTCCGGCCCCTGCGACCGGTCGTGACAGTCTCGCAAGGCGGCGGCAGCGATCGCGACAACGGCGACCGCAGCTGCTTCGACTCTGGCGGCCGCCACGGCTGCGACGGCGGCATTAACGGCGATGGCACCCGCGACGACGGCCGTGACGACGTTGGACATGGCGACTGCGGCGGCGGTCGCGTCAACGGCGGTGTGTGGCAGCGACCGCGTGGGCGTTAGAGCTCCGGCACTACTGCCCGCGAGGCGGGCTGCGGACTGGGCTCGGGCTGCGAGGCCGCAGTGGCCGCAGAGACTCTTGGTCACCTGGTCCGAACCAGTGTATCGTTACGTGTAAAAGTACGGCAGTACAGTGGTAGCCAGGCCGAGCAGTGATGATCGGTTTCAAGGGGGTGGCTGCATTGGATGTTGCTTTGTTCTGTTCGCGGTGGTTTGTATGGTCGGGCGTATGGCTTGGTCTCATCCACGTCTTAGGAGGTGTTTTGTAGCCATGACTGCGCTGATCTCGGACGTCGGCGTCTGCGGCCCGCTGACTCGGCGGGCCTTTACGGCCAACCGGGTGACCGTGTGTGGCCTGGGGCGGTGGTTGTACTGCCCACCTGACGTGTGCGCTTGTCGGAAGGAACCGAATACAGTCTCAAGAGAGAGCCCAGGTTTGAGAGGTGCCCGGTCTGCGGCAGTGTTCGGAGAAGTGCCGTGTCGGAGGCCTGCCGCGTCACTCGGAGAGGCGTCATGGCCGTGTTGAGAAATGTCGGAATAAATCACCGTGCTTCCCGCCTTTGAACCCGATTTATTACCATTATTTTAACAAATGATACGAATGGCTCGCTGGGGTGCTTTGAAGCCAGGGGCGGTGCTGAGCAGTGCTTGTACGAATTTCTCTGCACCAGATCACGTAATTCTAGTCTGACTGCGTAATTCGGCGGCGAGACTTTAACGTGCGGGCAAGACCCACACGACCGCGTAATAGCCAGTGTCTGCTTTGGGTCGGTTGAAGTGCCAAGTGACCTCCGTGAGAAATGGTGAAGGCCCGAGACAATCCGAACCCACCTAGCCAGGGTGGGCAGCGGCAGCAGACGCTCTAACAACTGAGCCACTGACACGTCACTCACATGAAAACATACACCTTTCCTATGGATTATTACTTTGATTTCATGAAAATATGGCATTCCACATAATACTGCGTCTGTTCAAATCGAGATGAAGCACAGGCGTCCGGCGGCCGAGATCTGGGCCGCTTATTCAACACCCATGGCGGGCGCGACGCAGTCACTCCCAGTGACGTCACACAGCGGCCTACGCAGAGTGTAAGCAAATTGCTTGGTGACCATACCTGCTATAGAGGGCCTTGATTCAGCCCAACTGCCTGCACTGGTCGGTTACAGAGTATGGTCCGCCCCTTTATAGATCGGCCGTTTAATAAAACTAAAACTCCTGTTACGAAGGTAAATTCATTAAGTGAATGCCACTGTATTGCAGATAACCTATGTGCTTTATTGGGCGTTTTTCCGTCCCGCTGCTGAATCTAGCAATAAATGGCAACTATACCGATATTCGAAAATGACGCGATTCGAACTGGACTACGGATGGGCACCTGCGTACTAGACCTTTTGAGATGGCTACAGGATCAGGATAGATATACGAAATGTTTTTCGTATAACGTGTTTGCATTTTGGATGTTACCGAATACTTATAAATTGGAATGCTGGAAAATCCAAAAAACTGCGACCTTATTTTCGTATCGTTTGCTAAAGACGGAACAATTTAACATTAACCTTACCTTACATTGCATAATGAATAATGAGTTGGAAATTGGCGTTTACCTCACCGCGACTCAAACTATGGCACCTGCGTGACATCTCGTTGGGACAATAATGGGAAAGGGTTAACAGCTTGGGGCGGACGTTCAAGATCTGCAGGCAGTGTGTGGAATTTTGCGATGAAATGAGATTGTGCGATGTGCTATCGTTCCCTTTGTGCGGATAGCAAAGGACGAATACAGGCATGACATTAACAAACTCGTTTAAGCCCTAACTTCCAAAATTGAATAAGGGAGAGCATAACGCGTCGGTGTGACTTCTGAGTCCAATTGTCTTACGGTGTCGGATTCAGGTGAGGAATCTGACTAGCCCCCATGGGGATCAAGCCGCCGCTGTGGCAGTGGGTTCGAGTCCCAGAACGGGCACCTGTATTTTTCCCAAATCGGAAAGGGTCAGTCAGGGACGGCTGGCCGTGTCATGGAGTTGCACGGCACGATAAAGATAATCCTCCGTCGTTTGGTTCCGCGCCTGGGGTAAACTCATTCAATATTTGGTGGCACTGGTGGTCACGGTCAAACAGCAAGCTCGGTTTATCATGGACTCTGACCCCAGCGCCAACCACTCCGGTACTTTCGGGCTAATATTTTGCGAGTGAGAGAGAGAGAGAGAGAGAGAGAGAGAGAGAGAGAGAGAGAGAGAGAGAGAGAGAGAGAGAGAGAAAGAGAGAGAGAGGGATGGAGGGAGAGAGAGGGAGGGATTGGTTGGTTGGTTATTGGGGCTTAGGGGCGCACCGACTGCAGGGTCATTCGGCGCCCAAGAGAGGGAGGGAGCTAGATGGATATATATATATATATATATATATATATATATATATATATATATATATATATATAGATGGATAGATAGATATATCATTTTCTGCTTCATTCTATGCTTTATGCCTACCGCTTATGTATCCTGGCCGTTTTTTCTTTACATTCCCTTTTTCTCCTGTTAAAAATGGCAAAGACTATTGCGGGAGAGGTAAATCAACGTGTGGGGGGGGGGGGGCAGACCAACATTTGGGAAGCCAGGGCCCTCGCAAAAACTGTAAATCGACATCTCTGGCCGGCACACTATCACTTACTCTATTAAACAAAACGAAGGAAATATTCCGTTATATGGCTTTCAAAATCTAGTGAAACAGCATATAGCCGGTGTCTAGCTGGGTTTTTAAGATGCTGCAGACAGAGCTGATCCAGCCCACGGTATTGTTTTTATTTCCCTCTCAAAATCTCCGACCATGGTAATTTGATTACAGCTATCGAAACCTTTTATAAGTGTATGTGGGTGAAGTGGACCAGAGGCGTTGCCAGGGAGCCAAGGGGGCCATGGCCTCTTCGGAGTTGGAAAATGGCATTTCCTTGTCTGCCAAAAGTGAAAACAAATACGACTTTCCCAAAACTAAAAAATAAAGTGACTGAATCAAAAAATTCTCAGTTTTGGGGGAATACTGTGTTCCTTTGACAAAATCTCACTCTTTGACAAAGTTCTGGGTGCACCTACGGGACAATGTATATTTAGCTATGTATCTTTTTGGACCATAAATATTTAAAGACAGTTGGTTATCCATGTCAAAAACAACTGCGAGCGATGCGCTCAGTTATATGGAGGCGTATAATTTGAATATCGGGGACGGAGTGCAGCCTTCAGACCAAGTGACGAATGGTTCAAATGCACCTTCTGCCTAACCTGGCCAGCTTGATCTCGGACCTCTGGGTACAGGCTCAATGATGGTATTGCAAAATAGCATTGACCCAATTGCAGCAATTCACCCTTGTCCTACTGCAGCACCAGCAGATGGCGCCGCTGGACTGGTCAGCGCTGGCGAATGGAGCGGCAGTGGTCAGGGCCATCAGGAAAGGAGGCATAACCGTGACCTCTGTGAAAGGACGAGACGCAGTGAGTGATCGAAAGCCCTTGTCGAAAGTCATACAATCTCAGAGAAACTTTGCAGGAGGCTCGCAACGAACAGCCAAGTACAAAACATCCATAAATAGAACAAGTAGCAGATTTAAGACTTCTCACTGGTAATCAGGACTTCGAAATGCTTCATGTCAGCACATTTACTGGCATAAAAATGTCTTTTCAGCACCTGACCTATTTTATGACGGAAGGAATGAAGAAGTGAACAAAGTACCAGGTAGACTATAGAGCAACGCAAGTCGCCAACTCGTAGCACAAGTTCAGTTGGAGGCTATACACTAAACTCTGACCGACATTCAAAAGTAATACGTGATAATAAATCACCTGGCGGACTAATGAAACCAGTGCAGTCGATAGTACGGCACAACCAGGCGGGTCTCACTTGATAGCGACACGCCATTAGCGACGATTAAGTAAGATTAGCGATTTTATCCGCGATAGCGATTATCGATTTTATTTATGATGTGAATTGCAATATGAAAAATGACGATTGAACAGTTTAAGAGCTGAAAAGACGAATTAAAGTTACATCGCTCTCATATAAAAGTGGCCGTCTGCTGTTTGGTAATATGTAACGAATCGCTGGAAAGGCGGTCTCTTTGCAAGAATTAAAAAAAAACGATACGTCGTGTTTGGCGCTACCGCAAAAAAAACACGAGCCTCAGGCACATTGACACTATTCAGTGCTGGGGGTGGGGGGGGGGGGCGGCAGATTCTCCCTTCTCCCTCCGGTTTTTCCTTTGCTGTTCCCGGACTTTTAGGAGCTGTTTCACGAAACTTCGCCATTTCTCTTAGACATGTTTCTCACATGTTGCGACGAAGTTAACGAAACTCGCCTCCTATAAAGTTGGATCCAGCGGCCCTTCTCTTTGTCTGGGCGTCAGGGATCTGCAGGTCATCTTCGTCTTCTACATCCATCAGCACGAGGGCCGGCTGGACGAACGGCAGGGCCACCGCAGAACGGCAGGTTAGGACTTTAGAACCAGAATGCGGCCGACAATGTCATCTGTGTTCGGCCAGTCCGTCTCTCAGTTTCTCGCGGCTGTCCGGGCACTTCTGGTGCTCAGTGTTCCGAGGGATGGGGTCTCCACGACAGACTTCACCGGAGGCAGCGCGAGTAGGTCCTTGACGAGCACCCTGACGGGTTCTCCTGGCCGAAGCCCTCCGTTGCGGAGATACACCCAAAGAAGCTGTTGCAGCAGACCGCCGTCATCACGGCGCGCAGAAACTGAACAATTTTCCTCGCCTCGTACATCAGCCTCTTCAGGGTCTCCGTGGTCGGGTGCTCGACATTGAAACTCTTGCAGTAGTGGGACTTCCCATAGCAGGTGATGAGGATGTTCACGTACTTGTCCTCAAGACAAGTCTAAGAGTAAAAGCACACAGTGCCCGAACAGCCGCAGATGTGCGCGACCATCTCTCGTCAAGCTTGACGGAGAACGAGGTCATCGCCTCGCTGAACACCAGGCGGTCCATCTTCGGCGCCTCGAAGCAGCTGCCGTTCGAAGAAGCGCTCGTTGCTCACTGGGGTGTAGAACGATCCGTTCTCGGCCCAAACGACACAGGCCTCCTCCGTCTTGGTGATGACGGATCCAATGCGCTTCGAGGCGCTGCTGTCGGCCGACATACCGCTGTCCGTCCCGGACGTCTCGCCGCAGACCACGAATCCGTCCAGGGTGGTGCGCTTACCCTTACGAACATGTAGTGTCCTGCGACCATGAATGGAGAAATTGTTTTGAATTTGGTGCGGATTTTCTGGGGTGAATGTTGATCCAGCCCGAAGGTTGGTGTCCACACCGACTTTAATCCTATTCCCGGCAGGGGGGAGGGGGGCGCATTCGGCCCCCCCCCCGAGATCTCGAGAACTACTCATCCGATTTCGTCGCAACAAACGGCAATCGAGTTGCCATGACGTAAACTACATTTTAAAAAAGAACTTTTCAAAATTTTCAAAGGTGTGGATACAGGGCGCAAAAATATCAATATGGGAGTACTTTTGGACGTCTTAAAATTCCGTTGTTTATGGACCGATTGTGATGAAATTGGCATGAATCGAGAGATTATGGCTGACACTTTTGCCATTTGTAAAAACATTTCCAATATTGAGAAAATTCATAGACTTTGACAAGGTTTCAAAACTACAAGAATTAGTTTTTTTTTTTTTTAAAAAACTGCATGAACAAAAAAGGTAAAAGCACTTTTTTGGCTTCTGCAGGTCGTGGTATGCTAAAGAAGTACAAGTCGTATTACAGTGTTTGCGTACTGTTAGCATAGGCGGTGCCAGGAACATGAAAAAGGGGAACTGTCATGGGCAAATGCTCTTCAGACCAACTTGTGACCTTTGACCTTAATCCTATTCCCGGAGGGCTAGACGGTATGGCCAATTCCCGGCAGGGGGGCGGATTCGGCCCCCCCGAGATCTCGAGAACTATACATCCAATTTCATCGCAACAAACGGCAATCGATTTGCCATGACGTGAACTACATTTTTACAAAAAAAAAAATTCAAAATTTTAAAATGTGTGGATACAAGGGGGCAAAAATGTCAAAATCAGGGGTATTTTTGGACCTCTTATAACTCCGTTGTTTATCGACCGATTTCGATGAAACTGGCATGAATCGAGAGATTATGGATAGGGCTTTTACCATGGGTAAAAAAATTCTGAAATTTTGGGAAAATTCATGGGCGTTCACAGGGTTTCAAAAATAGGAGGATTAGTTTTCTAACAAATGAATGAACAAAAAAGGCAAAAACACTTTTTTAGCTTCTGCTAGTCATTTTATGCTAAAGAAGTACAAATCGCATCACAGTGTTTGTATAATGTTAGCATAGGCGGTGCCAGGGACATGAAAAAGGGGAACTGTCAAGGTCACACGTTCTTCAGTGTAACCTTGACAACTGATCTTCAGGTCAACTTATGACCTTTGACCTTAAATGACCTCCAGTGACCTTGAAGTCACCTGGAATGATCTCGTGTGCATTTGGTATTATCTGTAAACGTTTTCAATCATTTGAATTCACTCTATTCCAAAAATTTCATTTTATGGCTATTGTGATATAGTGATATAGGGTACGCGCACTGACATTTTAGATCATAGCTCCGTGACCCGATCTGATATCAAGCTGAAACTTGGTACACATGTAGAGGGCACCCTTCTTTGTCATATATATTCCGGGTTTGGCATTTGAAAAAACGGCGCCAAAATTGCTGCAAAAAAAACTAATTTCGACTTTTGACCTTGACGTGACCTTGCAAAGTGACCTCAGATGGACGAAATTACATCTACACATTGCCCAAGTATTCCGCTATACATCCATATAAAGTTAATGTTACTTAAAAACTCTGTTTTTGGGAAACATTTTCCTTTTACCCTCAACATGTTCAAAAATGGCCTGAGGTTCCTCCCAAAAACGTTGCCTGGCTCCGCCCCAAGCAAAATAGAATTTCGAAATTTTGTCACAGCACGTAGAAAGAATAGCTTGGAAAAGTGACCAAGTTTCGTGAAGCTGCGTTAAAAAAGCCTGGAATTGGCAAGCAAAAAACCCGAGAGGTGCGCGGATTCGGCCCCCTGCCGGGAATAGGGTTAAATGACCTCCAGTGAATTTGGAATCACTTGGAATGATCTCGTGCGCTCTTAGTATCATCTGCAAACGTCTTCAATCATTTGAATTCACTCTATTAAAAAAAAATCCCATGTTACGGCTATCGTGATGTAGGGTACGAGCACTGACATTTCATGTCATAGCTCCGTGACCCGAACTGATATCAAGCTGAAACTTTATACACAAGTAGAGGGCACCCTTTCACGTCATCTGTATTCCGGGTTCGGCATTAAAAAACAGGATCGAAATTATTACCATAATACGGGATTTTGACTTTTGACCTTGACCTGACCTCATAAAGTGACCTCAGATGAACAAAATTGTATTTACACGTTGTCCGGCTATTTAGCTATACATTCATATAAAGTTGCCTCAATACGTTCTACCTCAGCCCGTCCCGGACTGCGGGGCAGTTGACCGCCCCCCTGAGGTTTTTCTGGGATTACGAGAGAACGAACAGACACAGAGCCCGAAACTCTGTGTACCTTTTGCTTCATCAATTTTACATCTTGTGTCAAAATATTGACATCAGGTCAGGTCAGGTGCCTGACCTAGGTCAGGTCAAACAGACCTATGTCCAAAAACGTTTAGCGCCCTGTAACTTTTTCGGAAAACAAGATATCTCAGTAATACTTTCAGGGATTAGTGATCGTGATAGATGCAACAAATCTGCTATCTCAGATTTTTCGGAATTTTCCGGGTCATTGACCTAAGGTTAAGACATGTCGTGGTTTTTTTCGGATATTGACGGAATATTTCATAACATTTTTAGTGTGGAGTGAAGTAGACATCTAGTTACCGTCATTAGGCAAAGTATCAATGACTTCCAGGCGTTGACCTGAGGTCAGTTCACGAATAACTATTGTGAGCCAAAATGTACCACCGTCAAAATCGGCGATGAATTACTCAGAATGAGTAGAAAATGGCAGAACTAGCTTGCACAGACTTAAGTAATACCAGGAACCTCGAAAAGTTTGAAAAAGTAGCATATTTTAGAAATAAACAGGCTCTCGCGAATAAAGCTCCGCCAATTGTGTAGATTGGTAACGAATGGATTTTCCCAAAATTTAGGCATGAGAAACCATTACAAGAACCACAAAGATCAATAAAATTTACATAGATAGGTTTTTCGCGAAAATAAAGGAACACTAAAATTAGTTCCCGTCAATTTGTTACTGCATACGACTGCAACGCACGCCGACAGCCTGCGTGAGAATTGCCGTGTCTTTAACTCAACGTTTCGGCGTATATATTGAACAAATCTGGGGAAATTCGACGTGTATCGGCATCCGCGGACCTTTACTTGTGCGCTGGTGCCTTTACCTATGCGTTATTAGTCACAACCCTTTAGATTCAGGCCATTTCTTGGTCTTATGCAGTCGGCTATGAGAAAACATATATAGGGAGTAAATTGCTTACATATTATCTAAAACTAAAAATGCGACCAGTTTCGAGCTTTACTCGTCACAAGCTTTCAAACGGTATGCTTATTTGTATCGTGCGACCAACCGTTCGTGAGTTAGAGGAGGTGTGGCAAACTGCCCCCCCCAATTTTCGAAATTTTGTCACAGTACGTTGAAAGAATAGCTAGGAAAAGTGGTTAAGTTTCGTAAAGCTGCGTCAAAAAGCCTGGAATAGGCAAACAAAAAAACTCGAGGGGGCGAATCCAGCCGCCCTGCCGGGAATAGGGTTAAAGGATGATGAGAACCGCCGAGTGGGACGACCTTTAAAGACCAAAAGGAAAGCAATATGGACATGCCTCAGCAATTCCTAATTTTTTGTATTCATGCATTTGTTCAGTTTTCGTTCACTGGTTATGTTACTGGCAATGGACTTCTGAAACAGTATGGATATCGAAAAGTTGAAGTGAAAAAAAACACAGCTATCACCAAAACTTCTTGACTCCTCTTTTTCTGGTATCTGGGTCCGCCTATGAGCATTTCCAATGCGATTTGCTTTTGACCTCAGAATGCAAAATTTAAGCACAATGCAAAATGGCATCTACATTATGTTTGAATATGATAGCCAATTACCAATAGTTTACCATGTAAAAAATTACCTCACTTTTCTGGTGACTGGATCCACCTATGGGCATTTGTTATATGTATATAACATGGACATGTAATTCTTATGGAAATGTTTTTCGGACGCAAATAAGCTAGCTAAATTCCAGATACTATGAGGAAAGAATTAACATTTCCCAAAACGTGTATTCCTTTTTATGTACCCTGGATACGGCTATACATTATGAAAATCGACCTCTTCCTAACATATGTAACATATAACAGATAGACCTATCAACTGTTGATATTATGACATGAAACAAAACAAAATTAGTTATCAGATGTGGCCAGAGCTGGTTTATGTAAACCCCTGTTTATATTTTTTATATTTATATTATATAACTCATTTTGGCCCCGTATCTCCTCCCCTTTATTTTCCAATATTTTTTTTCTCCTATAAATGTAGATCGTGCTACAGGCTACGACGGCCGTTACGAAATCGGACTAATAGTTTTCGAGACTGCAGGGGTGCAGAATCTGCCTCTCCCCCAGTGCAGAATATGGTAAACCGGATGGTTGGTTGGTTATTGGGGCTTAGGGGCGCACCGACTGCAGGGTCATTCGGCGCCCATGGTAAACCGGACAGGAGCACGCAGTAAGGTTAATGCTGAAATTTCACGTCTTTCGCAGGGGGACAGGTTTTGCAGGTTCGTAAAAAATGACTGATGAACTCCTTCGACATTTCGGTTGAGCTTTTGGCACTTCATGGCCGTGACGTCGACGTCAACTATAAGCATCGTGGCATCCTAACGAGGGTCATGGAAAATTTTTGTTACGAATCTGAATTTCCGCATTCGTTCAACAGATGTCGCCTTATCATTTACAGGAAACATGGAGTTGCGACAAGGGTAGGGCGCTTCAAAGGACGATGCCTATCGGAAAATCACTAGATGTGACGGGAAAAGGCCTTTAGGTTGGTGAAAAACAGGAAAAACGGGAGAATATAGCCACTTATTGTTCGTCTTAGGGGGCAGTCATAATTATTATGATTTCTAGTGGCCTTTTTTCCAAGGTTTACTAAATTTACGAGGTAACGAGATGCTACCCGAGCAATCCTCTAGTTAATGCACTGCCTGGCGTGACTCCGGAAATTTCCCTCAAGAGCATGGGAGAGCTGGGAGAGCATGGGAGAGCATGGGAAATTCGCCAAGACCTTGGGCAATCGGTTTTGTAGGGGAGACCGGGGTCAAATGTTACATTTTTTACCTTTTCGGTCCTGGAATGAATATATTTCGGGTTGGGGAACATTTTCTCGAGTTGTCACAAACCCTGATATTTTGCCTTTGTAGCGGATATGAAAAGATCCCGAAATAACGACTTTAAGGTATCGAAATTACTGTTTCAAAAAGTCACTTCAGCTGTTACAATTAACCCCGGGTACGGGGTAAATTGTAACAACACCTAGGGTCAAATGTAACATGTTAGCGAATGGTGTAGTGGTGTAGTGAAAGCCACTTTTGTCGAAAACAGCCTTTATTGAACAACATTGTCTCTTACATCTTGAGCCTTTCCTGGAATAAAATCACAACTCCAATACAAAAAATACGATTTCTCAACGGCGTAAGGCTCAAGTACTCCAGCAGCTTTTCCTGAATTAGATAACAGCTCTACCTTTCTCAGGCCAAGAACTGACGCTTCATCAAAAGCAGAAGACGTCTTCTTCATCATCACTGCTGCTTTCCCTGCGTGCTGTCTTCCGAGCCCTCTTCCCACCAGCCTTCGTCTTCTCTTCATGCTTGTCCTTGTCAAGTATGAGCTTCTTCGATGCTTGCTTGCAATCCTTTCGACTCTCTTTTAGCTCTATCGCTCTCTTTTCTAGAGTATCAGTCAGAATTGCGGCCTTTCGCTTTCGACCCGCGCGGCTGTTTTTTCTTGGACCTGCCATGGGTAGCGGCCGAATCGCTTCAGGGGTGAGCTGCTTCGAGGCGATCCCCAATAGACGAGATTGTTCGATCACCGATGGACCAGGCTTGTCGATCCCCAATGTATCAGCCTCTGCAGAAATGATGCATGATATATATCATCCATGATGCATGGATATAATACTGTATTTTCAATGTAACATTCAGAGAACGACAAATTAAACTATATACAACTGTCCCACACTTCCCCCGGAAACATCCAAATGAAGTCAAACTAGAATTATTTAATCAATAAAATAATCAATAAATAAAATAATAAAATATCTTAATAAATCCGCTGTGAAGGTGAAACACCTACGGTAAGACCACGGTGACTAGCCGCCAAGAACGTAACCACGTCTTAAAATTAAAACTGACAAAACAGTACCTAAAAGATAAATCAGGGACTGGTGGCAATAATACCGTAAGTGTGATTTTTGAATGATATTGACAATGAATTTGGGAACAAAATTGCATGTTGATTAATTGGACGGGACATGTTTCCATAGCCTCCGCCCCCAGTGGTTACATTTATGCCAAGTGCATTGATATTTTACATAAATGTAGGTTTAATGGTCTGGCCAGAGGGGTCAGTTGTAACACTGTTACATTTGATCCCAGCAAAAATGTTACAGTTGTCCCCGTCACGCCACGCCATCTTTAAGACAAAAATAAAGCAAAACAGGGCGGCGTGGGCGGCAACTGATGCACTTATTTTTTGACAAGGTACCCTCACCCACCCCACACAAACTCTTAAACCCGTGTCTAGTAAGATACGTGAATGAGCTGATCATATTAAAAAATAAACAAAGTTACAATACACTCCAAAAACCACAATTGTGAACAGCACAATCGACTCACCCGCCGCACCGGCCTGAAACCCCGCGAGGAAAACGAACAGCTTACTGCGCATGTCCAGTAGTGCCTCCAGCGTCATCCATTTGTAAGTTTCGAAGTAAAAGCTTCTGTTACAATTGCCCCGTGTTACATTTGACCCCGGTCTCCCCTACCTGGGATCTTGCGTTAACTTTAAAATGATTTGACCAGTTTGAAAAAGATAGCGGATATATTTTCCACGCCGTAACCATAAATAGAACCACTTCTACCACCTTGTATTAGTCATAAGACATCTGGTCGCAAAATCGGCTAGCCGGCTAGCCGCCGTCGCGAGATCGGCTAGCCCGACAACCCGAAATTGGCTAGTCGCAACCAGTCTTGCGTCCAACGAATGGAAGCGAGTGAGCAGCGGCGCAACGTCGGTGTGGTCACCGGAACGTTTTTTTTTGACAATTCCGTTGAACTACATTATCCACGTTAATTTCGTCAGTGTCTCCCCTGCCCACGCAACCATATTCAAGCATAGAGCTGACTTTGCTATAATAGGCTAAGAACAACAGGTTAACTTGAGAAAGTTTAGAAGAGGTTTGAAAACATCGAATGACAGTACCAAGGGATCTGTTCACTTTGAACAGTACAAAACTGATGTTATTTCAAAAAGCGACTTCGTAGTAAAACAGAAAGATGTCAAGGCCCCAGGTGCAAGCGGCGCGTTACAGTGCTGCGTTGTCTGTTTTATACTCATTCCGGATGGAATTTCGTTTCAGGGAGATAACGAAGGATTCGCATTTGGGTGGGTCCAGTGTTGCTTGCGGTCAGTCTGACCGTGAAGGTGCTCGAGGTCGACTGGAAATACAACAGCATCGTGGGAATCAGTCTTACGAAAAACTGACATCCGCGAAGAGCGGACACTTGACTTCATTTATGTGAAAAGCTCGTTCGCAACAAAAAGAAAGAGCAAAGGACAAAACTAACCGCATTTAGAGTACCAGGAACAGCTCAACCTGAGCTGTGGCCGTTCACTACATCTTTGCTTTCTGCTGATACACTGATAGAAAAATGCTCAAGATGAGCCAAAACTCACGTGAGACAGACAAACTCAGTCGATGCTTAAGTAAAGCCAAGCGTTTCTTTTTTTACCAAGCCAGTGCTAGACCAACCCATTACAGGATCAACGAACCATGAAAAACTGAGTACCATGGCTGACTATGGCATGGTGGTCATCTGCTAGTTCTGAGTTGGTTTTGGGGAGCCGGGAGCTACCGCCAAATCGTTCTCAGTGTGATGGCGGCGCGTACTGCGGTCTGCGCTGCCATTGGTGAGCGTAACATTTTGGCCAAGATGTGAAGAAATTTCGGCCGCAGCGCAAAGACGCAATATGATTTGGAAGTGCGTCGTCGTTCATTGTGCCACTTGCCAGCTAATTTATATCAGGTGCGTGAGAGGTGAATGTCAAGGCTATCAGACGACACGTTCTGATTTGTCATCAGTGTTCGTCCTCACTGCGGTTTATGCCCTTCAACTGAAGACCTTTGCTCAGTTTGACGTGAGCAGGCAACGTGTTTTTTTGTGTCAGGATTGGTGGGTAGGTTGTCTCCTTATGCCAGTTATCTTGAAAAGTCACTGCAAATGTGCGGCGATTGTTGGCGGCCAAGGCCGTATAGAACGGTCACGGTGGTGGGGACACTGCACGGTGGTTGGACTGCATGCAGAATCGGAAAACGACGTCGTCTTGAGGACCGCCTTGGGACGGTCGACAACGCCGAGTTGTACAGTCGAACAAAACACCGTTCATTGTCCACATACAGTAACTTTCTTGTCGTCTTTTGTGTTAGAACGATGCTGATATTGATAAATGAATAAAACTCAGTCAATGTTTTTCGCAGTTTTGTTTCAGCTTTATTTTCGTTTGCTGTATGAACGGAACCGCAAGTCTGCTTTCATTGCAAATATTTTTGCTTTCGTATTTGTTCGGTTCTTTTGGGAACACAGGTTTGGGTTTTGCGTTCATTTTTCATTAGTTTTGCTTTCGTGTTTGTGCGGTTCCCTTTGAGAGCATAGGTTTGGGTCCTACCAACCGCGCCATGTGATGTTTCCGATCGAGGATTGCTGATGTCTGCGTATATTCAAAACGACTGAACGCGGAACCGTGCCCCGGCTCTCTAGGTCGGACGCCAGCCTCTTGAGATTTCGTGAACTGGCCGTTCAATGTGACTGCGTGAAACGGCAATGAATTCGCCATCCATAAAGTTAATCAGATTCCCTCAAAAGAAATAATTTTGAAATATAATATGACAGAGGTTTTGTGTACTGGGAAAACTATTTTTAAAGGGGTTCATTTTTACTTGTCATGACCCCGATGTTTATAGATCGATTTTGATGCAGTTGACATGAATCAAGTGCTAATCGATGGAACCCTTGCTCTTTGGATGCCCTTTTTGCCCCATATTCAGAATTTGACAAAATTCATATGCGTTGATTAGGCTTAGGAAATGAGATTGTTTTGAAAACCGAATTACATAGAAGCAAAAAATCGTTTTTCGGTTTGCACATATCATTTTATTCTTGACAAGAACAAGTCGTCTGCATAAGAACAAGTTGTCTGCATAAGGTTTTTATAGGTGGAACCAAAGGCATGACAGAAGGGAATATCATGGTCCCATTTTCATCAGGTCAACTAAAGACCTTTGGCGGCAGTTGACCTCAGATTATCTCAAGGTGACTGAATATGGTCTTGGGTGTGTTTCAGAACGTTTGAAAACGATTTCAGTCATTCGATCCAGTGGCTGAATTTCCCAATGTTCTGTTTATGATCATCGAGATATGGAGTAAGCGCGCGGAAATTTTGTCATGGCTCCGTGACATGACCTGATATCGACATGAGACGTGAAACTCAAGTAGGGGACACTGTGCTGAGTCTGAATGTTGAATTTGTGTTCTGTTTTTAGCAAATAAATTAACATAGAAACTATACCTAAAACCGAATTTTGATTTTTGATCTTGAGCTGACCTGAACTGATCTGCGCTCAACTAAATCATTTTTGTATTATCTTTGAAATATTTATATAAATAGCTGTAACATATTAAGTTGTGCTATTTTTACAGCCACTTTTCTTCTATGTTGAACAGTGCTAGTGCTTTCCACAAACTTGGCCTAGCTCGTCCTCTGGACAAAAAAAGTAATGAAAATTTGACATGACATGTAGAAGGAATGATAAAGAAAATTCGCTAGGTTTCGTGAAGCTGTCCAAAAAGCCTTGGAAATGACGACCAAAGCACAGAAGGGAGAGGGCTTCTGAAGTCTCCCAAACGAGAATAGGATGAAAGACACCAGGAATGTGGTGAAGAAGTTGGTCTTATCGTGTACGACCAGTGATTATTTCGGTGTCTAAAAACAGCCTGTTTAAACGCCACCTATTGGTCCAAATTAGTTTAACCTTTAGACAATAACGCTGAAAATCTGACATTTGGAAGAGCGGCAAAGATTGGTAGCGCCAGTAGGTCTGAAATGTTCTTAATGTAACGAACATTACGAACTAGTTGCAGATATTTTCAACTAAGATTCGGGAACGGCCGTTCTCCTCGGACGTGGGGTGGGACCATCTGAGACCCCTTTTCTCCTGTTGTGCGCTTTATTTCCAACGTCAGAGAAGTCCAGAACCTTGACTACATGACAAAAGCAACGCCGAAGGTTGAATGTGCAGTATCCTTTATGCATGGCATAAGCATTCAGGAAGAGCAGAACGCTATGATAAAGTTCATCGTAGTTCTCGCGTGACACAGCAACATTCGAAAAATGGCTGAGCCAGTGTACGGGGCGAGACAGGATTCAGACTGTGTTTATGTATTACACAGGTCTATTTGTCGGGGAAGAGCTCCGGGTACTGCTGGCGTAGCTGTGCATACTCGGGGATCTGCTCCGGTGGCTGAGGGAGATGGTCGCCCTGCGGCTGGAAGCCGTTGTCGTCCGCCGTGTACGCCACGCGAAAGAACTGGCCTTCGGGGGACTCAAACTCGAAGCTGCCATCCTTAGTGATGGTGCCCGTCTCCGGTTCTGGGCCGGGGAAGCTGCGGCCAACCTCCTCCACCTGAAGCAGAGGATGGCCGTCAAAAACGCCACGTGACCCAGGCCACAGAGGCCTGCAAAGAGAAGCTGTGGCCGACCTCCTCCGCCTGAAGTAGAGAAGGGCCATCACAAACATCACGAGATCCAAGCCGCAGAGGCCGACAAAGAGAAGCTTTGTAGCCTCTGAAGCAAAGGATAGCCATCTGACGCCTCTGAAGCAGAGGATCCATCTGAAGCAGAGGATAGCAATCAAAAGCGTCATGTGACCCAGGCCACAAAGGCCTTTAAGGAAAAGGTAGGGCTGATCTCTTCCACCTGAAACACAGGATGGCCGTTAAAATCGTCACGTGGCCCAGACCACAGAGGCCGACTTCCTCCACCTGGGGCAGAGGATGGTCATCACAAACCAAGGCGCCTCACGTGCATCAGTCAAGCATCGTCGTCATGCGTTTGGAGTTTAAGTTGATCTAAAAAAGACAAGGAGAGAAAATCCATATAAGACGCTGCAGAATGTCATGAAAAACAATCCATAATTTTAGTGTCTTCGTTTCAAAGTAGTTTGATTGTGACAATTTTGCTTGTTTTTGTTTACGTATACTTGAACACTCTCGCCTATTTACAGTACACTACGCTTTTTTAAGCACATGAAGTGTTCATCACCATCATAATAATTTTTATTTGTCGTGAACCATCATGTTTAAAGGCAGTTCTAGATGAATGACCTTTTTAGCAGTAGGAGGCCTTCAGTTGGACACAGGGATGTTGGAACCGGGAGACAGGGGACAGCTGCCCCCGAGCTTTGGGCAACATTTAACATTAACCCTAAGGCGCCGCGTGGAAAGAAACGAGATAAAAATCGCGTTGCCCCCCCCCCCGTCTCCACAGAAATTCCACCGCTCCTGGTTTGGCACGTGGTCTAGTCAGATCTACGAGACAATCATTCTACATTTACCTTCTGTCTGTTATCCTGCTCGTAGCCGTATTCGTAGTTTCCCTTGCCGTCCTGTGTAAAGTATTGGTTGATGAGCCGGATCTCGGGCCTCTGCTGTTGAATGACGTTGCCGTATTCGTCAAAGACGGCCTGCGGGGCTGCCGCAGCCAGGGCCACCATGGACACAAGTACGACCTGCAGAGACACGGAATAACGTTAACGACCGTTATCATATTCGTCGTAGTAAAATTATAAAATGAATTCATCAGTCACGATAGTGATTGGATCCTCACAGACGTCTACTTGCCACCAAAAGCTAAGCGTAAACAGTGCATAAACAACAGGCTGAAGACGTCTCAGCGGCGATCACAGCCACCGGAGCACCGCATGTTTTAACACTCACTAGCACCGGCTAGTGCCTGCTCGACACCTCACCAAGTTCATAACTGGAGACGTTGTGGATAGCTGAACAGAGCATCGGATAGTGGCGGGAGCTGCACGGTTGGACTTTATATAGCAGACCCTGTTTCGCCTCCAAAGGCGATTAGCAAACGTCATGCAGGATGCTGAAGTCGTGCCATCAACGCCCAGCCTGGCTCAAAACGGAAAACACGACACGATTAGGACGGAAAACAGAGACAGCATACTAAAGTTGCTGACGAGCCTTGTGAGAAAGAAAACATGATTACTGAACTATCCATGGAAAGGGCCCAGAGCTGAAATATGGAACAGTTTGGTCTTTAGTGGAACCCCCCTTAGACGAGGGGGTTCCACGCCTTAAAAGGGTTTCCTGGAGTGCCGGCAAACGACCTGAACCAAGAATCCGACATACGCATTAACTGACCTTACGCTTTTCCGCATCTTTCCCGGAAACCGAAAAATAAAAAAAACATGAGGTCATGCCAGGTTACCGAGCTGTGACTCCATCTTCGAGGGCCTGCAAGTCATGTTCCTAAATCTGACCCAGATCTGAGTTTTTTCCTCTGTAGCCTGACAAGGTATGAAGCCAATTTTCGGTACAGAACTGCCGAGATGCTGGACAACATTCGGGGTTCGAAAGATCACATGACATCACTGATGTCAGATGACCTGAAAGTGTCTTTTAACTATGTAGAGGGTAATTTTTGTCCCTAATTCCAGTAATGACAACGGTTTATTTTTTCGATAATCTGAACTCCAGTATGTGACGATCATACATCATTTTTGGCAAAATCAGCGTATACGCTGCTTTGTTATAACAATAGCGCAGACAGTGAAACAAAGGCAAATACTGAGGCCTTTCACTGACCCAGCCTAGAAGGTAAGAGAAAACGTTACTGACAGTAATGACTAAACAATTTTAAAATCATGTCGCTTCAAGAGCTTGGCCTACCGGCCGGAAGAATATCACACTACTACGATTACGGCGGAGACGGAGAGCGACGAGGTACGTACTTCGCGTTTGTGAAAATCTTAACACCTGGCGAAGGCTAATACTTTTATTCCCACTTATATGGGCAAGAGGCTATTACTGCAATACCTGTTCACGAGCGAGGGTGTGTCATCATTTGTGTGAAAATTCATGTTTCATGTTTTGCGAAAGTTCATCCGTTTTCACACTTTATCCGACAAAGTCAGGTGGACAATTTTACGTTCAAAGTACCCCAAGTTTCGCCAATTTTTGTTCAGAAATTCCCGTGGAAAATTTTAGCACATTGTCCTAACATTATATGTATATATATGAATATATATATATATATACATATATATACATTAGGGAGACCCGTTTTCAGTTTTTTTCTGAAACGCTTTTCTCCTTTAGGTGTTCTTGATGTGTTTTTCAAAGCTGATTCCAAATATAACGTCAGATTTGCAAGTTTCCAAAAATCTGACCGCACCGGCCGTTTGAAGTTTTTTTTTATTCTCCTCATTTTTACATGTTTGGCTAGCTCTGGCACTAGCTACAGAAGGAAAAGGAAAAATGGGCGCTAAATGTATACGCCAATTCTTTATCAATACGTTGACGTTACCATGAATTCTCTACCTTTATCCGTTAGCTGGCAATATCGGACAGAAAATGGTTTTCGTAGTAGTTCGCCCACTCGGCAACAGGTGTCGCTAGTGTATCTTAACGGCAGGCCGTCGCTACAGTGGCGTTAGTTGTGAAAATCGCGACTGTGATGAGGGTAGAAATGGATTTACCTGCCAGCAGACGTGTAGGTAGACCTCTGGGGTACCAATGGACCAGATAAAACTGTACGATTATTCACTGCGGCTGTCAAT
Source organism: Capitulum mitella (assembly GCA_030062745.1). NCBI lineage: Eukaryota > Metazoa > Arthropoda > Thecostraca > Pollicipedomorpha > Pollicipedidae > Capitulum > Capitulum mitella. Next base: position 31,558,732 of record CP099845.1, on the reverse strand, counting down.
AAGCGAGACAGAGTCACCTTAGCTGCCACCGGCTCACTCGAATCGTACATAACTATGCTTACCTACTTACCGACTTACTCACTTACCTACTGACTCACGTGTAGTACCCTTCCATGTTTTCTCCATCCCTTCTTCAACGTTCCTGGGATGCTGGTATGTGAACGAACTCTTCATCTATCACAAGGGATCAGAGAGGTAGTGCTAATGGTAACCTTTAACTGACTATTTGAAGCCGAGAACATAAGGCAACATTTGTTTGCGGCGCCATTTTTATTTAAATCATAAGGGCAATAACAGACTTGACCTTGGCGGCTGCTGCGGCTAAGGTAGTGGAGGATCCAGTGGTGGCGGCGACGGAAGTCACGGCGGTGGCAACGGCGACGGTGACGGCGGCGGTGTCAGTAGCCGCGGCAGCCGAGGCAGCGACAGCAATGGCGGCGACGGAGGTGCAGGTGACGTTTTACTCTCACTGGCAGCAGAAGCTGGCCTTGGTGACCTGGCATGGAAAATAACGCCGGAAACCTCTCTTGTTTAGAGCATGGCCGCGACGCCGTTTGCGTCGCCGGTGACCACACCCTTCGCGCACTGGTACAGTAGTTTCATGTCTGAGCTCATGCTGACCTCTACGGTGTCCAGCAGATCAGGGAAATCATCACATCGCGCATGTTCGAATGTTTCCACAGGCAGCGTGTGTCCGGGCCCCGCGATGCGCTTGCCTATCGGGCCGGAAAAGGTGGTCGGCCCAGCGGTCTGGCCATCGATCTGACGGAACAGGGCGCGATATGGCAACTCGGCTTGATAACGAGGGCACACAACCCTGCTCAGTGGCCGACCGACAATCTCTTCGAAATTAGCCAAACATCCGCCCCGCCGACCCACAACCTGGTTGGTGAAATCACCTCCAACAAACGCCACTTTTCCGACATCAGCGCCACGCTCTCCCTTAAAAGCATACTTTTGTGCCAATGTTTCCCCGTATGCCATCACAGCTAAAATGACCTATATGAACATCGCCTGGGTGCATATTCACAGACACGTTATGCACGGTACCCTTTACGTATTTCTTCGAGCCTCCCTGCGACACGATATCCTTTTTCGTTTTTTGATCATCGCGTCCATCACAAAACACAGCACAGCACTGTGAGGCGTCCACACTCACACCTTTTACTTTCTCCTTCCTGGTCTTTTGAAGGGCCCTCTGCACTTTGGTTTTTGTGACGGCATTCACCCTTATCGCGATCGAGAGTGAAGTATTTTCACGCCTTTCGAACACCAGTGTCAGTGACATCCAGAGCCTCTGCCACAGAAACCAAATTCTCGCTTCTTTTAGAAAGAAGGTGGGGCATGGCGTATTCGGGACCATTCCCATCGCTTTCACAGCTGTCTGATGGCTCATCTGACGGAGCATTGACAATTGCCGGGGCTGTAGAGGCGCTGGTGGTGGCGGCAGCGGTGATAGTGGCCGTGGCCGTGGCGGCGGCGATGGCGGCGATGACGGCAGCAATGGTGCTGGCGTCGGCGGCGGCGGCACGGGGGCCGGTGACCGCAGCGTGTGTAGCTGCAGCGTCGGCCGCGACAGCAATGGCGGCGGTGGTCTCTGACATCTTTGATCCATTGGTAGCACGTGCTTTGTGGTGCCGCTGCTCTCGCTTCTTCCAGCGTGCTGTTATAGCCCGATCTACCGTCCCGATGTACAGGCGCCGGCCCGCTCTCTGGTCCTTGAGGAATGCCCTGTCACAGCAATGCTCAGGCTGCGCAGTCGGCTTTGAAATGTCGAAAAGTGACGCTATGCGAGTGTCAATGTGAATGACATCACGCTGCCGAGGACGTTTCCTTACTGTCTCCTTGAGCTTCCAAGCTTGGTGACCGCTTCTCTCACCTAATCGCTTCTTTCTTGTCGGATTCGATGCCTGGCTCCAAATTCTGATAGCCTCGTCAGTCACCTTGTCGATGGATTTTTTCGCGGAAACGTGCTTTTCATCGACGCCTCGTTCTTGCATTTCGTCTAGTGTCAGTGTCATGACTGGCCTCACAACCTGGCCGTAAGCTGGAAGCTGATTTGAAGGAAGATTGCATGGCTTCACAACGAACTTGGCGTGAGGCAGTTTCATCTTTTTACGAAACGACGCTCCTTCCATGCTGAACTCGCATTTGTGGCAATAGCAGTAACTACGTACACACTTCCAAATTTTGACAGCCTTACCAGCCTAATGGTGCCTGCTACAATTTTTCATGTTTCAGAAAGCAGAAATAATCAACCCATACCTTTCATGATTTCAATCTTTTTAAGTATTTGTACCGGCCAATTATTTACTTGAAATTACTTGTCTTACTTGGTAATTATTTACCTGAAACATCCTTGTCGCAAAATAACATTTAGTATTTTTTGCTATTATATTGTTACCTACAAAACATTTATTCGTTACTTCACGGCTTGAACTGTAAACGACAACTCTGTCTTGCCTATTGACAGCCACTGTGGATAATCGTACAGTTCTGTCTGGTCCATTGGTACTCATCGAGGACTGTCAACACGTCTGCTGGCATCCATCCATATTCGCCATCATCACAGCCGCGATTTTCGCAACCAACGCCGCTGTATACAGCTGGGCGCAAAATGACCTCAGTGGTCGGCGCGCCCGAAAACACCACTTAACAGCAACAAAGCCACTGTATACAGTGACTGTACGGCAGGCTAAAGTCCAGCTGAAGTCCGCAACCAGCGCCACTGTATGGCAGGCCGTCGCCATATCGACGGCCTGCCGTCAAGATACACTAGCGCCACCTGTTGCATGGAGGGTGAACTACTCCGAAAGTACAATTTTTTGACCAATATTGCCGGCTAACGAATAAAGATAGTGAATTCGTGTTAATACCAACGTGTTGATAAAGCACTGGTGTATTCATCCAATGTGCACTTTTCTTTTGCCTTCCACAGTGTGTCCCAGAGCCAGCCAAACATGCAATAAATGAGCAAAATGAAAAACTTAAAACGGCCGGTGCGGTCAAGCTTTTCGAAAATCATAAATCTGAGGCCATATTTGGCATAAACGCTGAAAAACCCACCAAAGAAATTAAGGGAGGAAAACTCTTCAAAAGAAGTTGAAGAACGGGCCACCTAATATGTATATTTGTATATATACTATATATATACACACACACACACACATATATATATATATATATATATATATATATATATATATATATCAGACGAGGCGGCTGTTCCAAATTTCACGTTTTCTTCATTTTTTTGTGGTTCGGGCCATCGCATTCCATGTCGCTGAAAGTTTCGATATCAGGTTTAAAGAAACATTCATACAATGCAGAAAGTACATTGACGTTTCGAAAAATGTATTTTTTGTCATCAGAAGGAATTCTTAGCGGGATGGCATGGCAAAGGCAAGTTTGAAAATTTAAAATATCACGCGCTCAAGCTCGCATTTCCATGTTTAGAACAAGCACACATATACCATATTTTACAAGCAATGCATAGGACTCAGGGTACTAACAACATAGGACTCGCCGATTGCCTGAACTACGGTGGATCACCCCACGGGCCCAGGGTAACACACGATTTTCATTGAACGTTGGGGGAGGGGCGATGTTTTTGTTTCAGTAGAGCCTCGTGGATCATAAGTCATCTGTGACCCGTACATGCCATGAGTATCGTGGCATGAGTGGTGTTGTCAGTCAGGGTTTTCCTCGTGATGTCTTTGTTATGTGCCTGTAAGTGCTGAGCCGGGGCTCCGTCATGCAAATGTATAGTCAGTCGTCGAAAGAGAGTTGTGGTCGAAGCATTGATGTAACGTATCTGATGAAGTCTATATCTTCCTACGAACAGGAAAGCTGATACGCTATGTGCGTTGGTGCTTCTCAAAGTGTTGTATGTTTTAATTAGGCTGTTTTTTATCGTAAGGTTTTGCACCGTCCTTTTCCGGTGGTATACGATGAGCTTAAGTTCTTCATCCGACGATTTGCAAGTGGCAAATGTAAACTGTGTGTAAATTGGTTCTGCAAAAATCAGATGAACGCCTTATAAAAAAAAACTTTTGAAAAGGTGATGAAAGACGTACGTAAAAATGTCGCAAATCGCCGGATGAAGAACTTGTGCTCATCACATGCCGCCAGAGTGGGACGGTACAAAACTTTTTGATGAAAAGCAACCTTACTAAAGCACACCGCATTCTGAAAAGCATCAATGCAGTGTATTAGTTTTCCCGTCCGCACGAAGATTTCAGACGTCGTCAGATTCGCTCCATCGGTGCTGCGACCAAAACTCATTCTCAACGACTGACTATGCCTCCTGCATGAAGGATCAAGAGAAGGACGTAACAGTTGGCCAGACGTAACCCTAACTGAGTCGGGAAGCATTTCTGAGGCTTGGATCACTTCACGCTTGCATAGAAAGGCGTCCGAATCCCGGCTGCCGTCACCCACCCGCCCCGCTGGCGGCGGTACCGCTCAGTGTGGTCGCAGCCAGTCACCGACTTGTCCTCTGCATGTGGGGAGCCGGACACGGCCGCCGCTCCTGGAGCGGTTCGCGGAGTCGCTGACCGCAGCGAGTCAGCCGGCCAGCTCTGCCGGCGTCCCTCCTCCCGCTGTTGGCGATCACCGCTTTCAGGAACCCGGCTGACTGCCGAAGCGTCAACGGTCGGGGATCAGTGCCAGAATTTCCACCGACTCCGGAGCCGCTCCTCTCGCTGCGTCACCGCCGTCTTCCGCCGACCGCCGACCGCCGCCCCGAGCCGGCACCCGAACAGAGAGGAAATGTCCTGCCCGTCTTCCTGGTCTGCCGACCTCCGGTCTGCTGGTCCCTGATCTCTGCTACTCTCTGCGTATGCTGGTCTGTTGGTCTCTGTGTACAATGGTCACTGGTCTACTGGCCTCTGTGTACAGTGGTCTCTGGTCTCTTGTCCGCCGGTCTCCAGTGCGGTGTTTCCCAATCCCTGGTCTCTGGTCTGCAGATCTCTGCATACTGGTCTCTGGCCTCTGCTCTGCCGGTCTCTAGTCCGGTGTTACCCGATCTCTGGTCTCTGGTCTGCTGGTCTTTGTGTATACTGGTCTCTGGCCTCTGCTCTGCCGGTCTCTAATCGGGTGTTACCCGATCTCTGGTCTCTGGTCTGCTGGTCTTTGTGTATACTGGTCTCTGGTCCACTGGTCTCCAGTCCGGTGTTCCCCGCGGTCGTCGCTCTCAACAGAAGCTCGTCGCCACGCGGCGGCCGGCAGGTGGCCCACTGAGCCGAGCTTACTGCACCGGTCGCGGCTGGTGGCGGCTGCACGCGGCGGGCGCCGCCCGACACAGAGCCGATACTCGTGTGGAGCTGCCACCGCAGGATCCGGCCGCTCCGGCTCCGATTGGAGGCTCAGCCAGCGCACAGGGGCGGGGGAGGGGACCCCGACACTTAGGGGACAAGCAGACCCCGAGTGTCGGGGTTTGGTCACAACGGTTACCTGACTGTGGCTCCCTGGCTGTGAATGCATTGTATTAAATTTAATGCATTGTAAAGTATAATCAATTCATGCTGAGGCGCAGGAGCTCGAAACATGTCCGGGTCGTGGCGTACTTCCCCCTAATCCTGCGGTTAGTCACATGCATATCAACTCCATCTGCAGATGCATGAAGTGCCTCGCGGGGCGCGACAGTCAAGGCCAGCTATGCTCATCACCTGGGAGCAGCGGCAGTGTGGGCGTGCACACAACTGGCGGAGCGCCACTGCACGGGGGAGAGGACCAAACACGGACTGTGACACCGGCGTGATCCAGCCCGACTGGCAGGGGGAACTGAACGCAGAGCTCAAAGGTCAGAGAGAGAGCGAAAGAGAGGAGACAAATTGGATAAACAGCAATGTTTACTCGGACAACGGGGAGGTATGGAGATCGGTAAAGAGAGCACCTCCGGCTGCCTTCTGGAAGGCTACAGTACACCCCCGCTATTCACGGGGGTTATATACTGAAGACTCCCTCTCCCTGCGAATAAGGCAAATCCGCGAATAGACAGAATCTACCCCTCCCCTCAAAAAACACTCTGTTTATGTTATTCCCATGACCTACAGACCCTCTACGGGACCAGCGAATGCATTTTAAGGCACAAATGTGCAAGATGTCTAAGAAAATGCAAAGATATGTCAGAACGGTATAACGCAAGTCTTACTGGGTACAGTGTACAGTACTCACTGCACAGCACAAACCTATTGTAACTGCAAAGCTTGACCGAAAAGAACAGTATGTTTTCGCCGGAAACTTTCAATAAAACACTATGAATCGCAAGGAACAGCTTCCGCTACGAAAATTGCAGGAGATATCCTGTGTTTTTTTAATCAATTTTCCCAAAAATCTGTGAAGACACCAAACTGAGAATGGCGAAGTCGCAAATTGCGGGGCCCACTTTATTTCAGCCACGGCTGAGTGTTATTCTCAGCCATGCAAGGGGACTGACGTCAGCCGAAAGGAAAATGTCCATCCTTCCCCAGGGCGGCAATATGCAGCCACACAACATCTGAAACTCGGACTGAGGTCGGATTCATCGCAGGACAAACCTGCCACTATTTGCGGTTGGAGGGTTCAGGGTGGAGGAGCTCGGCAGGGATTCTCCACTTTCCAGAAGCCGATGACGTAAAGGTGATGCCAGCTCTGCCTAGATACCGGACTTTGGACACCACACCTCCGTGTCAATCCTGAATCGGCGCCAGCTTGCCGTTCTTTACTAAATGAATCAACCCGGATGTTTCTGCGAATATCTGCCGCCCTGCGCATCGTGGCATCATTCGTCTTTCTTCATAAATAACCTGGTCCTACTCCACGCAGGATCGTCGTTTCCTTCTTGCCTTTTGTTCCGATGTGTCGCTCACTAATCTTTTGGGCGGGGAAATTATCTGGCTCCTTCCCAAGGTTTTCCTTGCTGCTGCTGCACGACTTGAGATAATACCGTGTGTGGACGTGGCCGAAATGCCTTCGGTTCCGGCAGCCTGGCGGCCAAAGTGTATTACATCTGCTCAGGGCCAGCCTACAACATCACGCAGCCCTGTCAGGACCACAGGAAACCTCAAGGCTAAAGACCAGAGTACTTCTAATTTAGGCCAAGTGCTGCCATCACCAAAATCAGAGATACAATACGCTTTCGTTGATGAGCCTAGCAGATAAGAAATCACATACGGAACTGACCTAAGCCAGGAAAATAAGCGCAAATGAACAAAAAGAAAACTGCTGTCTACAGTGAGGGTACCGGGAACCTTGTACTATTTACACCCGACGAGGCTAACAAAAAAGCAACTCGCGGGAGTGTGACACACGAGTCACGACGTGGATCACTATCAGTCGCAGTCAGTCTCGTGCTGCGGACTGCCTCGGACGCCGACCACCACACCCGCAGCTGAACACGACCGCAGACAGGAACAGCTCTGCAGTCCAGCACGGCCACTCATAGCATGACTGCGGACAGCACGGCTGTGATAGCACTGCTGTTGACAGTACAGCTGCGGACAGCGCAGCTGCGAACAGTACGGCCACAGGCAGCTCCGTCACAAATGCAGATGCTATGCGGCCTCTCTTAACACTACGAAACGCAAAATGCATACTGCATCATAGGCAATCAACTTTCAGCAATGCAAGACAAGACGATTGTTTTGTCTCTCAGTATTTGTCTTTCAGACATGCAGGCAGTTAACCAATGACCGAAACCTCCAAGCCCAGTCAGGGCTTCCATTTCCAAGCAGGAACAGATAGAGGCTCACCCAAGGGGGAAAGCGGGGGGCTGGAACTCCTCCCTTAGCGCGAAGGGATTTGTTGACTAGCCTGCTTTGGGACCCCTCGGAGGAGGGATACCATTCTTCGGCGACCTTTCAACTAAGAAACTACATAACTACTTACTACTTAACTAGTACTTAACGCTACTTTACTAGTTAAGGGGTCCTGCTGGCATGTGAAGGAGGCACCCTGTGGCCTGCAAAGATGACCCCTGCCATCTTATGAAGGACTCGCCTGCGGGCTTGTAGATAGGCCTGCTGACATGTCACAGCCTTGCAGATGGCCCCCTGTGGGCCTGTAGAGGGCTCCTTGTCAGCTTGTAACTGGTTCCCTGCGGGCCCATAGAGGAGCTCCTGCTGGCTTCTAAAGAACTTCAGTTGTGAAGAGCTTACAGGTCCGCCTACGGACCTGTAAATGAGCTCCTGCTGGCCTGTAAAGGACTCTTGCGGGGCAGTAAATGATGACTGGTTAGCCCATAAAGGGTCCGTGCTAGCCTGTAAAGGATCCCTACGGGGCAGTAAATGATGATTGGTTAGCCCATAAAGTGTCCGTGCTAGCCTGTAAAGGGTACGCATATGGGCCTTTCGATGGCTTCCTGCTAGCCTCCAAGGAACTGTAACGGGGTTTCTTTGGCCTCTAGACAGGCAACCTGTCGGCCCGTAAATGGGTCCTTTCTTGGCCGATAAAAAATGACCTCTGCCAACCTGTAGAGAGGCCCCTATGGACCTGTGGATGTGACCCTGTAAATAGACCGCAAAAACTGGCTCCTAAAGAGACCCCTGCACGTCTGTGTAGGAGCCCTTGTGCCTACCGCCCTGTAAAGAGGCCCATGGCGCCCTTTAAAATGGTCTCCATCTGGCAGTGCTGACGTCTGCTGGCCCGTAAACAGCACGGGCCCGTTTTACAAGTCACCATTTTTGCCTGACCTTTTACCACGATCCCGGCATTTATCCAACGCTCCTGCGCTGCTAGTCGGTTCCTTCCTCTTGGAATGACATGACGGCAAATAATTCTACGGCTTAAATTTTCCAGGATTTCCTCCAAATCGTTGATTTTCACGGTGGCATTCTCTCCTTGCTCCCGTGATTGTAGCTTTCTATGTAACATTGCCGTAACTGCGTTTCCATGTGAGAGATACTATCAGCCCCTATATGACAATACCTTCTAATACCTACCTATGATAATGCATAGTAAAATGGGTTTTGGTCAGCTAATCCACCCCGCTTAACTAGTTGCATTAGCACTTCTCGTGGGACTTTATGGGTTTTCCGTCACATTTGTATTGGTGCACCTTACCCAACGCTGATAGATATAAAAGTCGATTCTTGCGCTCAGATAGTTTGTCAGAATTCATGGAGCGCAAGAAAGCGTCCGTCTTGGTGCAAGAAGTCATCGACTAATTTGGTTGTTCGCCTGCGCATGATGGCCTAAAACGTACCAGATATCCGACAGGAACATTAGCATTTAACCATGTAAATGTGTCTCTGACTTCATGCAAATTTCCTGATACTTGTCTTAGAGAGAGTGACCTGTAACGTGCAAATACGTCTTTAGAGGAAGGTGAGAACCAATATTTCGCTGTACGTCCATACTTGTTTTTACAGTTTAGGAGTGTACTTTAAGAGTCGGGCTACAGTCTTTTTTCAAGCATTCTTCGTATAGCGAGTAAATTGGTTTGGAGCAGCCGATCCATCCCGCTCAACTGCCTGCATTATCACTTCTCGGAAAACTTGAGGGGGTCTTCCTCTACAGATGTATTTCATAAACTGGCTGATTTGAAGTGGAATTTGTTATCAAGTCCAAGAACGGTGGAACAATAAAGGATGGGTACGAAATATATCAGGATTTGGCTACTGTATTTCTATGCTTTAGACTAAAACGTCTTCGTTTCCATATGTTTGTAGGACTTTCGATTTTTTCTTTGAACGATGTTACATTTTTGTTTTGACAATCATATTTTGAGCTCAGCCATGCCCAGGCACGTAGCCAGAATTTTCCTCAGGGTGGGGGTGCAAATGTCAAATTTTGTCATATGCCACAGGCATATGACGAAATTTGGAAGAAAAAACAGTAATTTTAGGCAATTTATCTTATATTTAATGCACAGGAAAAATAAAATGTTTGCTTTTGCAACATATATCTCATCACTATTACGTATTCATGCAAAATCGCCATGTATTTAGTGTAGACTGTTTGGCTCAGGGGGGGGGGGGCATGGCCCACATGGCCCCCCTTGGCAACGTCCCTGGCCATACCCCTACCATTTCACCTTTTTTAGGATGGTTTTGGCATATCAGCCGTTCTAAGTTTTCTGTTGCCTCAGCCACACAGAACTGTATTTCTTGAAATTAAGTCTGCAGCCCCAGAGATGGCTAAATGAGGTTATCACTTTGATAGCTTCTTTTAGCAGATTGATTGTCTTCTATAGACAGTCATATCGTCTGCCCAGGGACTGAGTTTAATGTCAGATCCGTTGATCTTAAAATCCTGAATGTCGTTATTATCCCGCAGTTTGCCGGCTAATGTTTCCATTACAAGTTCTGGGATTGGGACCAAAACTGGACAACCCTGTTGAATTCCTCCTTTGACAATATACCACTGCGGCGGGAACTGATTATTAACGACCGTCGTCTAATTGCTATGGTACAGAAACTTTAAGCACTCAGTAAAGTCATCTCAGAAATGGAATAATCTTAACATTCTAAATAAGGGGTTTTGCTCAGCAGGGACGAATTTTTAAGCATTTTAGGCATTTTAAAAATCGGAAGCCAAAAGGGCGCCGTTGACAGCGTCGATATGCCACTATTCAGTGAAAGATTATCGGCATCATGACATGCTACGGCATATACGATAAGATACGATACCATATGGCAGAGATCAGCGATGACTCTGGTGTTCTCCACAATACATCTTTACCGGATTGGTGCTGCCTGATGGGGTTTAACAAATCTGCGGATTACTTTAGCTAGCCTGTTGGCTAAAATTCACGATGCCGTGTTATCAGTAATATCCAGAAGCGCTGTGGGGCGTTTATTTCGTAACCTTTTTCGGTCGCCCCTTTTTCACCTCGCCTCTGGGTAACAAATCGATTGGCACCGGTATCTTTCGCCCCATTTGAATGTTCAGCGACCAATGTTCCGAGATCATTCAAAAAAGAAAAGGAAACGGAGCAGAAAGTTCCCTCGAAAACTAGACACTCATGGCACCTTGTTGTTTTGCGTGCCGTTTACTGCGGTTCTTTCTTTTTCGACAGTAATAGAACCGTTGCATAAGCAACTATCTATCAAGTCTCGGCCAAACTGCACGGCGTTCAAACATACCAAAATCCCATTGCACGCATTATCTGGCCTTTCGTTACAGCAGAGTTCTCTAAAGGATGGTACACAGTATCCGAGAATGTTCTTATTTTCCGATTTTTAATGTTCCGTCGTGTGACGTGAGTGCTCGTATGTTCGAAGCCGCTGAATGTGTCTTGCATTAACCAAGAAAGTATTTCGTTGGCTTCTCGTCATGTTCGAGCCATCTGGCACCAGAGACCATAATTGCCCCTCTCGTTCCGGTCAAGTTCGGTCTTCAAGGCGTGGTATCGTTTTACCCACGTGCAGGCTCTATAGCTGACGGTGCCTCGTAATCCTTGATTGACTGCGGCATGTTATATTCTTTCTCTTCCGTTTTGCTTTTTTCTCGGTCCTAACCGCAAAGAAACGTACGTGGCTTAGCAATACATCCAACAGCAAACCTTTTCAATTATGTGCGCATAAACTTTTTGTTTGATTTTTTCTTCCTTAATTCAGCCTCAACTGATACCGCAAAGCCGTCGTTACCGAGAAGCGAATGTTCATCGCCGCAATCCTGGGCTTCGTTTTGCGTTCAGTAAGTTCATATCTGGTGTTAGAATGGCGTGATCGCTAAGCATGCTTGGTTCTATGCCAGTCATGTCCAGCAGCATCGCGATGGAAGGGGGTCAGAGGGCTTAAGTGACTCATCCTCTCATGGCTACACGTTTCCAAACACTTGCCATTATCACAAACCGTTTATTTAAAAGACAAAAATGCCTTAATATTAACACGTGGTGTGCTTTATTTTCAATATTTCCAGCTGTGCTTTTTGACAAGGGCAGTTTCCCTTTCTTTGCCAAAAATGGCAAGATTGGTATCAAGCCTTTTTACTTTAGCCTTGGCCCTCTGTTGCCAAAATCCTGGCTACACTACAGATCCTGTCTATGAGGTGAATCTTCACGAAACCGCCTTTAAAGATAGAATCTAGCTTAGACGTTGCAGGATTTAAATCTTCTCTGAACGTAAGCATATCTTTCAGGGCTGGTTTCTCGCCAAATATCATACAGGTCATTTTCTTCTAATACAGCTGGGAATTTAGCCTCTGCTTTTACATTTTAGCTGGATGTTTCGTTAATGTTCAGCCCACTTAGATGAAACATGATGTCAAGCCTCTTATCAGACGTAAGTAGTCCAAGCTGTTCCCACAGGTATTCGACAAATTGCGGCTGTTCCTGTGATACTCCTTTGTTGGGTCGTCCACACCGACTAATTTGCGCACGAAAAGCTCAGATTTAACTCTGATAATCATCAGCCTACCATATTGTCAGAAGCTGAAACTTTTCGTATAGGTTCCCAATAGACGGCATGCAGAAGAAGCACCCTTTTCTGTATAGTTGAATCATATGGTGAAATTGAGGCGAATTCACAGGAAAGCAGTCATTTGTTTTAGTTCCACTGCAGCTACGCCATTATCACGAGTACCTGGAGAACGGACCGCTGTTTACGGCCTACTGCCTACATTGCTGTGCAGCCTATGCCGCCCGGCACATTTTGCGCAGGCGAACTCCTTCCTCGTGACGGGCAGGTTTGTGACGGGCAGGACCTGGATGTTCCAGGCTCGACGTCCATCACGAGACGTCAGGAGAACTGCAGACGCAGGCTCCTTGATTCCGCAGAATTCCTGGAGCGGATGACATTTTGACTGAACCGGCAGCTGATGAATGGTTTGGTCACATCACAGCCCCATCGCACTTGCTACTCTGTCTGGGAAATTGCACATCGCCTCCGCACAGCCGATGCACTGGCAACAGTTGGTGGTGGCGATCAGGAAATAGAGTGGCTCTAGCAAACTACGCAGTAAGAGGGAATGACTCCACTCAATGCAGCCACATATCTGAACCCTAATTGACGGCAGACAAACATACGCAGGAGGCACTCAATCATCAATCTCTTTTTCTGTGCAAGAAAATATCGACAAACGTATGCTTATAAATATATGTGTAGCCTATGACGACATCTGTAAGCACTTTTTGGCTGCCAACTGGAAGCCCGAAGACCAGCCCTTCACAAATCTGGCACCCCATAAGAAAATCAGCCACTTTTTTGAAGGCCCAAAACTTCATCGTGGCTAATCTTAGTATTCAGCCCAATGTTTAGTTTTGTGGTCATATCGCCCACGTGATGCCCCGCTGAAGACCTTTCTGAATCATGGAGATGTTACTATTTTCGGCATAAAAATGCACTTGCGGTAGCCAAATCAAAATAGAGTATTTCAAGCACGGTTACTTTGATCATAGATGCCTTTTATGAGCTGCGTTCTAAACCAGCAGTCGCTTATCAATCCATTCGAGAAATAGACGGATCAAGGCAAAACTGACTCAGAGTCCTGCCAGAACAACAGTTCCGGCAAGTCTAATTGTCAACCGCCTAACCCGATACAGCGAAAACTGCCGAACCGGAACCCGCTGCATCCGTGTGACACACCCCTGTGAAAGCCCCAGCCTGGCGCACGGACCTTTGACGAGCGGCTACCGTCGTCGGGCCGACGCACAGTCTCGAAACCGGCAAAAATGCGCTGCGTTCGTGGAATTACCAGCTACAGCGGCGGCGCGGCAGCGTAGTTTGCGCCGCCGCCGTAGTTGATCCGAGCCAGGAACCGGTTTTTGGCCGGATGATCTCCCCTGACTCAGCGGCTCTCCACTCCGGGCGGCAGATGAGCCGAGGGGTGCCCCAGGCGGAACCGGGTTTGTATTAAAGTAGCCGCCGAGCCGAGCGACGCCACCATTTGACATTGAAGCGGTGCGCAGGTCTCTCCTCGAAACGCAGCTCGCGCTCAGCCATGAAGCTGGTGAGTAGAGCATCTGCACCTAAATTTACGGCGGTTTTATTGAGACAGGTTCGATTTTTTCCTGGTGCTATTTTGCAAATGAAAGTTCTTATCTGATCGGTAAAAATAGTTTCGTCTGAGATCCAAATGATCGCTTTCTCGAGATTAGTAATACTAAGCTGTCTTCATTCGGCTTGCGTTTCTGTGCGGCTTGTCTTCATCATTATGTGCAAAAGAACGCACGTAATATGTTATGGCTTCACTCTCCCATGGATCGAATCGTTCATTTTGCTGAATACCTGAATTCATAGTTTACAAATGAGAATTAATGTTTGTGTCGAAAACTGATAACATCTTGTGGATACTGTCCCGTGCAATATTCATGGTACATATGTCTGCAGCAGAATGAGGTTGGAGATACGCTGCAGCTGGAAGGTCATCCGGAGAGTGTACCTCAGTCACAAAGGGCGATGTATATCGATGCATAGGCACCACCCCTTGCCTCAAGAGTAGATACAGTACATGTTGAAGGAGCTTGCCCAGACATTCGTTTGAGCGATTTCCTTGACATTTTGACTTTCAATAGAGCCATTACCATAGCCATCCGACTTTCGCTCCGCCATTGACCCTGACATTCACCGGCTGCTCGGCCGATGGTGGTGATGTGGGTGCGACTTCCTGCAGGTGATGTTGGCTTCTCTGGTGGCCCTGGCCATAGCAGCTCCCCAGGCCGTCTTTGACGAGTACGGCAACGTCATCGAGGAGCAAAAGCAGCCGGAGATTCGCATCCTCAACCAGTACTTTACACAGGACGGCCAGGGAAATTACGAATACGGCTACGAGCAGGATAACGGACAGAAGGTACGGTGAACAGCGGAATGTCACCGAAGAAGTCTTTTGATCACCTACTTGATACAATGACTCCGCTAATGAGCAGATACACAAGAGAATGAGGCACTACATTTCCACAGCATTTGCATTTAATAAAATCTATGCAAAATATGGATTCTTGCCCACTTTGATATGGTATAACATCCTGTGCACATTTACATCTAATTACTACTTTAGGGTTTTTCGTAAGATGTCACAAAAAGATCGTGGCTTTAATGGACCATTATTCTGGTGGCATCTTGGGCAAGGGGGGGGGGGCGTCCCCAGCTGACCCTGTCCCCGTCGTGACAGCACGGCATGATCGTGGATCCCCTGCGGCGTTCCTGCTGAGAAAGCACAGGACAGCCGTGGATCCCCTGCGGCGTTTGTCGCACAGCAGGATTCGTATTGTTATCTCCCCCATATCACCGTGCCCCCACCCCCACGATTACAGGTGGAGGAGGTCGGTCGCAGTTATCCGGGCCCCGAGCCGGAGACGGGCAGCATCAGCAAGGAGGGCAGCTTCGAGTACGTGGCGCCGGACCAGCAGACGTACCGCGTCGAGTACAAGGCCGACGAGGGTGGCTTCCAGCCGCAGGCCGACCACCTGCCGCAGGTGCCGGAGCAGATCCCCGAGTACGCACAGCTCCGCCAGGAGCACCCGGAACTCTTCGTCGGAGCCTTCTGGCTCGACCAGTGAGGCGTGACGTCAGCAGACTGTGACGTCAGCAGAGGCGGTGGGCGGCCGGGCGGACCGGGCCGGTCCGCGGCGGACGAAACATATCACCGAGAGATGTCAGCGCCGTGACGGCATGTGCATGGCGATTAATAAAACGACTGCTTCGTGAACGGCGAGTTTGAGATCCAGGTGCAGCCAAAGGTGCAGTACTGACAGGACGCGCCAGAGGCTCAGGACGAGACTGCGTCACCGAAACCCGCTGGCCTTCGAGGGGGCGCCAGAAATCACCGAGCGGGACGCTGCAGCGGGGACAGCCAGGTCCCGGGGGCCGCACCTCGGCACCTGGCGGCGTGCCCGGCGAACAGGATCCGGTTCGACTGCTGTCGGCCGGCTGAGGTCTGCCCTCGGCCGGAGTCGGGGCCGGGAATTCCAGCCCTGACGACCGCGAGACGGCGACCTTGTGCCGGCCGACTTTGGGCAGTCGCCTTTCTGATGGCAGTCGCGAGGACACAGCCTGCTTCGGGTTCCGACCAAGAGCCCTATCTCTGAACACTTAGCACCTGCCGCGAGGACCAGCAGCTGGCTGTGGCATTCCGAGGCATGTTGTGAATATATGCCCGCGCTCCAAACGCCTGTGATGCGTATGATGGGCATTAGCTGCCCATCATATGCATCCCATTATGATGGGCTCATTCGGTAGTGCCGATCTCTCGGTCCTGGCAAGACGTGTTGAAGCAGTTTCGGCGCTCGATATTGGCGCAGGGTCGCATTTGAACTAGCCAATAAAGGGTGGTGCTAACAGACGGCTCCGTCACGTCTCGGACGGCACGTCAAACATTCGGCGTAATATTTAACCGCTCCGGGGGAGGTGTACGACCGGGAGTGGGGTCCGGGGTCCGTGCGAAAGGATCTGCATGGCACGGGCTCTGATTCCGGACATTACTCAAGCAATCATTCGGAGCAAATGAAAATAGTCTGCTATCGCCAGCGGTACTCGCTTGTTTCTGGCCATACTGTAATCATGGGTGACGCAGTTTCAGTTCACAACATGAACACAGAACCTCCTGCATCTGATCAAGCCGCGTGAAATTAAAGGCTTCTCTTGACATCCTTACAAGAGACATCGAAAACGTGATACGTTTCTCAGCCTTCTGGATCTGCACCTGTTTTGCTACCAAGCCTCACGCTCAATATGACATTGCTGCTATCCTCTTCTTTTCTAATTTCAGTTGACGCTTTGACAAGTTACAGGTAGCACATGCAATGAACATCAAAAGCCCCAGAACCTGGCTTTATCATATCCACGGGACCCTTTTTAGGGCCAAACTTCGCTGGGAGACTTATTGGGACCCCTGGTATCCTGGAAACTAACCGTTCGATTTTTTCTGCGAAATAGCTGAACTGAGTTTCAGAACCTAACCCATCATCCTAGATGCTTCGAAGCCCAAAAGGTGTCATCTGTGGTAACAGAAACTATAAAAGGAGTCTGTAGCATATTTATTGGTCACCTTTGGACCGGGCATCATCAGTGATAGGTCCTCAAAATCGAACAGAAATGAAACCTCAGAGTGTAAAATATGCATTTAGAGCCAATCTTTATTTACATATACATCAATGGATGCACCCAAGAACCGTATGAGGGAAGACAATGTATAAGGAATTTTTTTCGTCAATTGTCACCATCTAAATGGGCCACTGTGACCTTTTTTATATTTGCGGAACGCAGCTATACAGAAAAAGTACCTTGCAAAGTACCTTTGTTGCGCCAGCAACGAAGAACCGGGAGCTTCCGTACTGGTTATTTGTACGACATTCGTAAATTTTCTAGATTGGTGCCTATGTTAACTTGTGATTTTATACGTCTGAGTTTTGGGAGTGTGACATTGTGTTGACATGGTGGTATACGTTACAGCATCCGTCATTACCGCAGCCAGAAGCCCCACGTAGCAGGCAATGGTTGTGACCTTCCTGCCTATGTGTTTTTACAGATCGATGCCAATTAAAAAGATCAGAAAAGTTATTACAACCCGATAAGCATTTTCTTTATGACAGTTATGGCGGTGCAAGGAATCTAAAAGATGGGGGACAACTGCTTTTTTACACAATTACCATTCCTTTTTTGCGTGCTATGAACTGGTACCGCGGCATTGAGCACGATGTATGGACACAAACTAAGGTGCCCGTGAATCCATTCTTGGCGAGATACGTCGTCCTGTATGTCAAAAAGCGTATGCTACACGCATAAGTAAAAATAAAAAAAAACATTGGATAATCATCGCATTACATGCATGTTCTTTTCATGACATGGTCTACTGAGCGCCCATGTTTAGTCCTCTGGACCCGTTTCTGATGTTATAACGCTTCCTTTACGTGTCAATATAAACAAATAATCGGAATAAGGCACAACTGCTATGATATCCGTCGTTCATGTGGCAAAGTTGATTTTCCAAAACCGATGTCTGGAGTGCCCCCTTTGCTCCCCAGGATCCGATCCGATCAGGATCTTCGCACAAGGTGATAACTATGTTGCGAGGCATGTAATGAACTCGTTCGATGCAAAAAATGGCTTATCTGTTTCCCAAAACACAGAATAACGCACATTGAGCGCGCAGCCAACAAGAAAATACGATCGTCCGGGCATACATGTCGCTCATTAGCTCATTTTGGACAAGTCTCGAATCAAGTTACAGGCTCAGGTTTTTCCCGGTTTATTTGACGAAGCAATTTTTGGAACGCCACCAAGTTTTTTGGTTCTACCTCAAATCGATCAGAAATGGCGAGTAAAAAATCTCAGGGGAGGGGATTTAATAAGTTCCGACTGGAATACGGTTGAGCAATGTAGGATTCACTACACTTAAAACTAATCTTAAGTTCCTGCATTCAGACCGAGGAAGCATGCAAACCCAACATCAATGTTACATTAGCGTCTGCGGTTCTGCAAGACTAACTACATATTGTGATCGGACTCCTAAGGTAGTGGGTTTGCAGGTGCTCCAAAACTATCAAGTTTTAATAATTTGAAGCATGTAATCCTTACCAAGCACACTGATTACTTTTATACCCAGTCGTCAAAGGAACCTAACTGTCCATAAAACTCATATGTTTTGATAGGTGACTCATTGACGTATGTTGCAATGCCAGTTACCAGGTCAAAAGCGTCAGCTGTGATCGTTATCAGACAGAACGATGAGACGGGCCTGGTCGGCAGCCTGAAGCCCCGAGCGCTGGCAGACGGCGGCGGTGGACGTGCCGACAGCCCTCGGGTCAGCCGTGCCCGCCGGGACGGTCCGCTGCCCAGTCGGCGGCGGACCCGGCTCACATGTAGCCGTCGCCGTAGTTGAACTCGTCCCGGCCTCGGTCCAGGCGCCGGCCGCCGGAGCGACGGAACCTCTCCGGCTCCTCGTCCTGAACGTAGCCGGCGTTCCTGTACTCCTGGCTGGGCGCGACGGCCCGCGCTGGCCGGCCGGCCATCTCTCCGAAGCTGTGGCGCGCCTCCTTCTGCGAACGCGGGAGCGAGCTCCGACGGGTCGGCCGCGACCTCGTCCTCGTCCTCGTCCTTGCCCGGGTAGTGGAGCTCGATGAAGATGAAGTACACGAACGCGCCGATCACGGCGCCGACGTAACAGGCGACGACCGGGATCCAGGCGAAGTTGTCGGCGTACCTGAAACGGTGGAGAAGGTGACGCGAAACTGGCGCCACCGCACGACGGCGGCCGAAACAGAGCTGGCGCCACCTCCGGCGCACATTGGGGAATGTAGTCGACATGTATTTGGAAATCGAGCTGTCACATGTAGCTGTTTGATATCAACATTCTTTATGTGAATTCAAGTGTCCCTACCCTCTACGCCCTGCCATTCAATGACGAAACCGTCGAGGGCGCCCAACAAGACTGTAATTCTGACCGTTTCATAACTTACCCTCGCGGAATGAATGAATTTTCATTCACACCCCCGGCCACGAAGGAATGGTTGCTACCCCGCGCCATTCCCCTCCTAATTTAGACAGGGCGACGCAACAAAAACTAGCGTGTTGCCTGTCTGTTCCCAGTTTCAACAGTATTGATCTGACCCCTTCAGATTATTGCGCTGCCTCAAAGATCAGCGGGAGAGTACATATTTGTCTGTCGTTTGCGCTGAAATCGCAGGACTTTCATAGCGATTTGACCGCAGACAAGGTGTTCATAGCGACCTTTTTAAATTAGCCTTTTGATGTAGCTGTCCTCTTCAGATCAAGGTCAGGTGAATGAAATGTCGCAAAATTTTGTCAGCGTTCGTTCCGCCGCTAGTGCCGAAATGGTATTTCATTACCACAGGCTGGTGCTAGAATTTTAATCACTGCAGTCAGCGACAAGAGGTATCCTGTAATCGGGTCCAAGCCGTTTTGAGTTCGCGTCTTGACATGGTCTTATTCACTGACTTGACATGGTCCTGAAAACCCCAATGGCCTTCCAAGCTCTCGCATGTCAAGCATATGTCCAAAAGGTTCTGTGTTGAAAACTGACCTTTCATATCTCGTCAGACTCCCAGAGAAGCCAAAATGTGGCCAAAATAGGTCGTTTATCCCTTTTCGCACTCCTAAAGGCGCTGCTGACGCGACATCCTTCTTCTGAATACATGAAATACTACCTGGCCCGTTTGCCCGATGCGCAGTTTCCTAATGACGGTTGCCTATCCCGCCACTGTCCCTGCCCGTCTCCCGGTATATGATCGCGTTCCTTCCCACTTCCAGTTACTGCTTCCGTCCCCTTCCCGTCCCAGGTGAAGTCCTGGTCCGTTGTCCCGGTCCCTTGTCCTGGTCCTCTGTTCCCTGCCCCATCACTTGTCCTATTGTCCTAGGCTTCTGTTCCTCTTTTCGGTCCTAGTTTCATGTCGCGCTCCCCGGTCCCCATTCTCCTGTCGCGGTCGCCTGTTCCCATTCTCCTGTCCCGGCTTTTCGTCCCGGCGCTCTGTTCCGGTCCACGTCCCAGGCTGGCCTGTCCTGGTCCCGTGTCCTGAACCCGTTTTCTGGATTACTATTCCGCCGGTTCCATCTTCCGGCTGTCGCCTTCCATCTCCTACCCTCGTCCCCTGTCTGTCGTCCCCTGCCCGGATTTCCTGCCCCTCGTCCCGGTCCCTGTATCTGTTGCGATCACTGTCCTGGTTCTCTTTTCCCGGCATTCCCGTATTCCCCGCATTCCAATTGTACTTCCCGGTATTCGTCTTTTTCCTCGTCTTTCATGCTCGGCCTGGCAACGTTCAGCCGATTAAGGTGGATTTAGCCCGGTCCACCGCGACACTCTTAACCGCACACGCCGTCATGGGGAAAGCCAATATGACCCCCCCTTCGAAAATCCAAATTAATGGCGAGGACTTGAGGCAGACTATCCCTTGTGGATTGAGAGTGTGTCTCGTTCTTGGTCTTTTGGAAAACATTCCATATTTTGCCTATTTTGAGCGTTACATGTTCGGTCAGATCAGGTCACATGAAGACATGTTATAGCCTCTGTTATAACTTTGACGACCATTATTCTTTTGGCAGTTAGGAGGCTTTTAGTGTCTTAGAAACTCGAATACACTTAAAATATCGTCTCCGTAGGTCTGTGACACGATGTGAAGTGAAAGACACCCAAAAGTCATCCGACTTCATGTCAGGTCACGATTCTGGCTGGCGGTTACCCGTCTTTCGACGTACGGCGGGGCAGCGACCACCGGATTTGACGCCCAATATCTCAAGAAGTTGCAACCCAATTTTAAAACATAAAAGAATTCCAGAATTCTGACCATTATTGGAAAGGTAATGTGGGTTTCAGGAACGTAAGGTAAGTCGTTAAAAACGCATTAACCCTATTCCCGGAGGGCTAGACGGTATGGTCGATTCCCGGCAGGGGGGTGGATACGGCCCCCCCTGAGATCTCGAGAACTACTCTTCCGATTTCATTGCAACAAACGACAATCGATTTGCCGTGACGTAAACTACATTTTTATAAGAAGAAATTTTCAAAATTTTGAAATTTGTGGATACAGGGGGGCAAAAACGTTAAAATGGGGGGTACTTTTGGACTTCTTATAACACCGTTGCTTATGGACCGATGTCGATGAAACTGGCATGAATCGAGAGATTATGGATAGGGCTTTTACCATGGGTCCGCAAACCTGAAAGTTTGAGAAAATTCATGGGCGTTCATAGGGTTTCAAAAATAGGAGGATTAGTTTTCTAACAACTGAATGAACAAAAGAGGCAAAAACACTTTTTTGGCTTATGCTAGTCATGTTATGCTAAAGAAGTACAAATCGCATTACGATGTTTGTACAATGTTAGCATTGTACAAAGGCGTATTGTTAGCATAGGCGGTGCCAGGAACATGAAAAAAGGGGGAACTGTCATGGTCCCACCTTTCTCAGATCAACTTGTGACCTTTGACCTTAAATGATCTCCAGTGACCTTGGGGTCACTTGGAATGATCTCGTGCGCATTAAATATTATCTGTAAACGTTTTCAATAATTTGAATCCACTCTATTTCAAAAACTTCATTTTATGGCTATCGCGATATAGGGTACGCGCACGGACATTTTAGGCCATAGCTCCGTGACCCGACCTGATATCAAGCTGAAACTTGACACACAAGTAGAAGGCATCTTTCTACGTCATATATATTCCGATTTTGGCATTTGAAAGATGGGCGCCGAAATTATTGCGAAAAAACAAATTTTGACTTTTGACCTTGACCTGACCTTGTAAAGTGACTTCAGATAAACAAAATTACATCTGCACATTGCCCAACTATTTAGCTATACATCCATATCAAGGTTTAAGTTCCATCTTAAAACTCTGTTTTTGGCAGACGTTTTCCTTTTAACCTCAACATGGCCATAAATGGCATGAAGTGCCTCCCAAATACGTTACCTGGCTCCGCCCCTGAGCAAAATAGAATTCTGAAATTTTGTCACGGCACGTAGAAGAATACCTAGGAAAAGTGACCAAGTTTCGTGAAGCTGCGTTAAAAAGCCTGGAATTGGCAAGCAAAAAACCCGAGGGGGGCGGATTCAGCCCCCCTGCCGGGAATAGGGTTAAGGAAAAAATAACTGGAGCGTCCAATTGACCCCTCATGAGGGGTTGGGTTAAGACCATCATTACCTGATAAGTGGTAACGCCTGGCTTCTTACAGTGTTTCCACAATATCCACGTTCAGCACTGCCGTGCAGCCCGATGACGGGTGGCACCACGATCGACGTAAAAGGCTGGTCGGACTATTTGAGACAAAGTCTGCCGTGGGAAGAAATATTGTAGCCATACTTATGATTTTCCAAGATGACTCAAGGCCTAGACGTTGAATCGTGTGTTAATACAAATGAGTGCAACTGCAAATTAAAGCCAGTCTCTGCTCGAACGAAGACATCTCCTTTTTCAATTGTTTTCTGTCTTATTTAACTAACTAATTAACTACTTTTGTATTATTCATGTCGAATGACTGGAGCAAAGAAAACTCAACTTCTACCTTATGGAATGCATAACAATCACACATTAACATTCACATTACGTATATTTGCTGCCATGAAAAGCCACCATATCTCGCCTGTCTGAACGAACTACGAGTGGGAAGAAGGCGCCGTCTTACCTGAACACGTCCGTGTAGCCAATGATGAAGGAGTAGAGCCGCGGCCCGAGGTCCCTGGCCGGATTCAGCGCCGCGCCCGTGTTCGAGCCCGAACACGTGATGACGCCGAACAGCGTCAGGCCGACGCCCAGCGGGATCAGGCCCTTTGGCACGTTCATGTTGCGCTTGTCGGTGATGGCCATGATGCCGAGCAGCAGCAGAGCGGTGCCCATCGTCTGGAAAGGACCGGCTCTGAGGCTGGGGTCGGCGTGACGCTGCCTCCCGCGGCCTCTCGCGGCGCTCGCGATCTCGGAGACAAGTCTTGGCCAGTTCGATCAGGCGTTCCGTAGTTTCAGTTGAACTGCTCTGTTTGGTCGTAAAGGAGTATTATGCTAGTTGGAACAGAAATAACAGAGATCGTATATCAAGGTTTTCCACAGCTGTTATGTCTTCAGGCAAGGGCCTCGTGTGGTGTGCATGCGTACATCTTTACGGGTTGCACTTCACCACAGTGCGATAACTAAAATGCACTTTGCATGTATGCACAAGACACGTCAATTTAAGAAACAATATTCATACTGAGAACTGATTACGCTATGATTCATTACGGGTTTCAACCTTCGCCGAACGAAGGTGGTTGCCACTCTTCCTCCTACGAGATTTTTCGTACACTGCCGTCGAATGCATTGCGTTAAACTCCTGAACTTTGCGTCTCTAACCTTGCAAATCTTCCATCTTCCACTAGCACCCCATATTATAAACGTTATTGCTAGGTTATGTCAGTTCACTGGCTTCTGACGCCATTCTCGAGTCGAGTGGCTGGAAGCCATTTTTCTGCATCTAAGTCGCATTGTGCGTCTTTCTCATGAGTCTGACGAGGACAGTTTCCGATACAAGACTGCTGATTACATCAGGGTTTGAAAGCTCAACACCTTTCCAATGTCATGTGAAATTATTGGCCTAAAATCACCCCAAAATCATTTTGAGCTGGTTATGGATAATAACTGTGGCCGATTTCTGTGATAACGCTTATTTTTCGCTTTCTCAGTGGTAACAATTTCGGTGTACGCGAAGACAGTTAATATTCTGATATGCTGAACTGAGCATTGCCATTATAGTTAGGCAAGATGCAAGTAGCCTTAAGCGCATAATATCGGAAAATTGAGTATGCGTCAATGTCGGTGTGTTGTGTTTTTGAAAACAAAACTATCCCTGAGGAAGGCCCGTGGCCGAATTACGCGATGAAGTAATTGGTTTCGCTTTTCTACTATTTTGAGCTTAAGGCTATTTGTAAGTACCTTTACCTAACTGAAGACAACGTTCGCCGAGCTAGAGGGGAAGAGGTCATGAGAATGCCTCTTGTTTTCTGTTCCGAAAACAACCACGAAGCAAAAAGGCGCAGAGATATCACACTTGAAATGGTTTCACATATATCATCCTCACACCTTGTGTCAGTTTTTGCACTAAGGGGTCATTGGCCTGAGACAGGTTAAATAGGACCATGTGAAAAAATAACGTGGTATAGCATTTCGCAAAATGCACTGATTGACATGAAACTTGCCATATTGATAGAGCAGGAAAAATGGAATAATTCTGTCTCATCCCAAATTTTCGGAAATGTTTAGGTCATTGGCATAAAGACGTCTAAACTTATGGTCTTTTTTATGTTTACTGTTGAGTTTGTGAGTCTGGTTCGGCGCTTTTAAGGCTTGAATATACGTCCTTGTGCTTTCCGCGTCGTTTGCACGCATTATTGTACCTCTCGATCTGTGACCTGGAGTCGGGTTACATTTTATATCAAAATTACGGGTCCACAATTGAAAACCATTCATGGGTTTACAGCAAGGAATGTTAATCGATAGTCGTAGGTGTTAGGATGTTCTAATGTACAGTGAAATAGTGGTCTAATCCAGTATGACCCAGGCTGACCTGATTTGATTTTCTGAAATACTTTTCTTGTATTCATTGCGAAAACACATTATATGGCCACAAGTAATAAACCATGCATTGCTTCTGTAAAGTTTACACAACTCAGCCCCAATATTTTTGGTCGCCCAAATAAAAATCGTTTCCATCACGAAAATAACTTTCCAACAAGTATCAGGTTTCTACAGTGCGGCCGTCCCGCAGCCCGGTATTTGTATCACGTATAAAATGATTCGGGGTACGGGTTTCATGCTGTAAAAGGATGTTACATGAACCAAAGTTACATGACTAAACGCTGTGCCGTGTCAATTGAGCAATGCAAATGCGGCAGACAATGTGACAAACACCTGAAACGCCCGACTTATGGGCGTCAATAGTTTGACCAAGGCTGACATTACTTGGCATTAATATGACAGCTGGAGGTTTGATATGCGTGCCAGGTACATTTTTCGGCGTATTCCACATCTTAGGGGAAAGACCCAGGAAACGCTGCTTCTGTCAGTGTAAAAAGACACTTTTGTCTTCATTTTTCAGCATTGTTTGAAATGGTCGAATTTCGCCTAGATTGCTTTTTTCTGACCCTCATTTGCATTTCATTCCTTTTCACTGCGGACTCCTTTGGAATCACGTACAATCAATTGCCATCAAAGTTTTCTTTGGCCAAAAATGTCAACAGGGTAATTTGACCTAAGAAGGCCTGCTGTGGCCTTATTATGGATACAAGTAGAAGAAATCTAAGTGTTTTCTCCTATTTTCGCCAAGGGATTTCCAACAGTGTTTTTACTTTTTTGTGGCTTATAAATCCCCAGACCTCAGGGGTTTCCATGAACCCCCAGCCCGGTGAAGGTGAATCCGGAGACTGACTCTGCGAGGGCTAAATATCATTTCCGGCACCAACATGGTGGTAAGGGCTAAAAATAATTTCCGGCATTTGAGTGACCTAGCCTTGACCCTCAGAGAAATCAGATCATTGACTACAATGATGGAACAATTTTAAAGCTAGATCGTAAGAATAGTGTGGTTTACCGGTCTAGTTCTTATAAAACTGCTACAATAAGGGCGAAGATGGAAACGACGAAGTATTCGCCTTTTCTGTGAACTGAGAGGTCGTTTGGTGACCTGCGGGGGTCGTTAAATGAAGTCATTCACATCAGAAAGAAATGTGCTATACAGTATGCGCTTGTTTTTTTCTGCTATGCCTTGATTTTGGGAGAAGTAGGATAGTAGCTGCAACCACCCCCTAACGAGGTAGACGAATATCCTTACTTCCGGCAAAGGTTAATGATTCAAGAAGCCTTCATTAAGTTAATACTAAAAATTGGCGTTCTATGGCAATTTCAATCGCACTGCATTTGATGCATGCACAAGGCCATTACAGTTTTGTAGATGCACGCAACTCGGCCAGCTTTTAGTTCATTTTTCTCTGCATCTCTTAGTCACATTGGACTGCTCCTGAGGGGAAACAATCATCGAAAATGGCGTTGTTGTCGCAACCACTACCTAGAAACATGACATTGCAGCTAAAAAAAAAACGCTCATACAGTTATTTTCATCACGTGCATTAAGATTTCTTTCATTCTGCATTCGGTTCGCACATACCTGATCCATGAAAGCGCCTCCTAAGGATATGCCTGTCAGGTTGTGGTAACTATCCATTTGCGGGTAGGTTGCAAAGATCATGTACAGAGGTCCTTGTCTATCAGGGTCCGCCTTGAACAAATCTGAGGAGAGTAAAACCGAATGACCACACGACACAGCCTTAATGACACGACACAAATAATGAACTATTGGCCACTTTATTCTTATTTTTAATGGTTTTCCAACTGAAGCTGCAATATATCTTTAATTTTTGATGTCTCATTTAGCATCTTGGAAACTTCGCAATCACCCCGCAATGCCCACAGTCTCACTCTACAACTCAGCATGGACATTTTGAGGCAATGAGATTGATTTCAAATTATTTGTTCTTAAACATTCGAAACACCTGGATGACGTAGGTGACAGCTCACGAAGTAGGTCACCATGCAGATCACCAAAGAACGACCGAAAAGTTAAAGACGTAGTACGACTACTTAAGGCGCAACCAGCGAGATGTCTTGCCCTGTAAGCTGCCGAAAAAAACCCGCGGGCTTAAGCTGAACTATGACTCAAAGAAAAACAGCCAGCGAGGAATGCTGCCCCACAAGCTACTTAACAACAGGATGGAGGTAAACGCCACACTGTGACTCACCAAAGAACAGTCCGTGGGTAAGAGCCGCGCCCAGAAAGCCGCCGATGTACTGAGCCAGAGAGAAGGGCAGCAGCCGGTTCAGGTCGCAGCGGCCGCTCAGACACAGTGCCAGGGTCACAGCTGGGTTCAGGTGACCACCTGCCGTCAGCGGTGAAATTTTTCATATTCCTTTGTGAGTGCACGCAGGCACCAAGGTTTTCGTGCGGGAGGGGCCGGCCAACTTTAATCCCCTGGAAAACTAAAAACTCCTCGAATTTCGGTCACTCCTTTTTCAGACTCCCAGAATCTGGATTTTTGGCAGGAATGCACGAAAAATCGAGAGCCTAAGGGTGCTGGATCCTCTTGAGCGCGCCTATGGGTGCATTTCAGTTGAGCATTTTTCTGATAATGTGGTGAATGCGCACATATCTATGCATATCTGCTTTTTTGTACACATACGGACCCTTGTTGGGCCATGAAGGAGTCTAGGCATGGTTTTGGAGCCCTAAACTGTTTTTTGCTTTGTGAATACAAAGACCATGTTTGTGGATGGACAAATCTGAATTGTAGGTGCATGTGTACCCACAAGGAGATATAAAGTTACTCACCTGCCTGCCGTCACGCGTCACGCAGGTCATCAACTTTTGGTAATACTTTACGAAGGTCGCCAGGCTCACGTCGCACGCCACAAAAATCATTAGTGTGCTGTTAAAACATCACTGAGGCCACTAACCCGCTATCACACATCACAGAGATCATTCGTCTGCCGTCTTGCATCACTGAGGTCACTAGACTGTTGTGATACACCACAGAGGTTATCAACACGACATCATACTCCAGAAATTTTCAGATATTTTCAGACTCGGATACTTCCAGATACTTTCAAATTCAGATACTTTCAGATGCTCAGATGAGATATTTTCAGGCATCACCACCAGCCATACTCACGGATGTCGCCAGCGTTTCGGGAAACGTCACCAACCACATTACATGGATTATAATCAGTCTACTGTCAAACACCACATAGCTCATCCGTCAGAGAAAAGCAACCTGCTGCCAAGCGTCAACCTGAAACGGCGTCGGCCGGGGTGTTTTGGTCCCATGTCCTCAGTTGTTTTTTCTCAGTTTGTCTGATCCTGAAGGACATTTCACCCAGTGGGGTCATTTCACGTATCAATCCAACTTCCATCAAACCAGAAAAGAATGCAGTTTCTCAGCTACATTTTCATGTAGTGGATTTCATCCAAAATCCATGAGGAGACCGATTCGGTCCTTTTCAGGTTTGCCGATTTACTGGGAAACAGGGCTTAACCCAGCCCGAGTGAGAGGATTGATAACTTAACGATTAATCGAAACCTCCCCCCCCCGAGGTTTTCCAGGAATGCGAGAGAATGAACGAAGGCAGTGCCATGGAATGTTTTACACCTTTTGCTTGCTCATTTTCATATTTTGTGTCAAAATTTTGACCTCAGGTCCAGCCAGGTGTTTGATCTAGGTTAGGTCTATGTCCCAGAAATAATTCAGCGCCCTGGAACTTTTTTGAAAAACAGGCTATCGCAACAAAACTTTTCGGGATTACAGATACTGATATATGCAACAAATCCGCTGTGTATGGTTTTTCGGAAAATTCCGGGTCATTGACTTAAGTTCAAAGTTATGTTCAAGACAAAGTCATTTTTCGGAAAGTGATGGGATTTTTTATAACATTTTAAGTAAAAGACAATGTAGATATCCAATGACCGTCATCTGGCACAGTATCAATGACCTCCAGCCATTGACCTGAGGTACGTACCGCCATCAAAATCATTTCAAATCGGCAATGAATGACTTTGAACAGATAGAAAATGGCAAAGTTGATCCTCACTGTTGCGGACGACTCCATGAAGTTGTAAAAGTTAGAAATGCACATTCTGGAGATAAACAGGCGTTCGCGAATAAAGCTCCGCAAATTGTGTAGATTAATGACAACCGAATTGTTACTCGATTCAAGCAAAGGAAAAGCATCCCAAGAAACGCTAGCATCAAGAAACACGACTTGGTAAGAGAGAGCCAACGAAAGACAGAGAGAGAGAGAGAGAGAGGGAGAGAGAGAGGAGAGGAAGAGAGAGAGAGAGAACACTGCATTTACGTTCTTAGAAACTAAGGTTTATGTTGCCTGTCGGCTTAGGTATATCGCCAAAAGAAACGAAAGTTAAAATTAGTTCAGGCTAATTTCATCCCGTCTTCGGCACCGGCGCTCGCCATGCAGCAGTGTGAATTTCGCTGTGACTTTAACTCAACGTTTCCGCTTGTGTGTTAAACAAATCCAAAAATTAGGCGTGTATCGGCGTCTGCGGAATTTTGCCTCCTCGATGGTGCCTCTACATAGACTTTATTAATCCGCCCCCGACTGGGGGGGCATTTGGCCGCCCCCCTTAGGCTTTTCCGAGACTACGAGAAAACAAACATACGCAGCGCCACGAAATTTTGTGTACCTTTTGCTGGGTTATTTTTACAACTTCCATTTAATGTTTGATCTCAGGTCAAGCAAGGCGCCTGAGCTAGGTCAGGTCAACTGGACGTATGCTCAAAAAGCTAGGCGCCCTTTAAATTTTTCGCGAAACATGATACCACAATAAAACTTCCAAGGATTAGGGACTTTGACAAACGCAACTATCCGCCATCTCGAATTTTTCGGAAATCTCCGAGTCATTGACCTAAAGTCAAGTCTGTTTTCAACATAAGTCGTTGTTTCTTTTTAATTAAGGAGTTTTTTTATAACGGTTTAAATGTTGGGAGGTCCAGACATCCAGTTTCTGTCAATGAGCAAAGTTTCAATGACCTCTGACCACTGACCCGAGGTCAGGTCACGAATAACTGTAATGAGTCAAAATGCACTGTCATCATAATCGGCAATGAATTACTCATATCGGGTAGAACTGGAAGGGAATGGCAGAACCGGCTCGCACGATTGCGAATAATACGAAAATCCAAAAGATTTAAAAAACTGCAAATTTTGGGAATAGACATCGGTTCTCGCGAATAAAGCTCTGCTGGTTGTGTAGACTGATAATTAATGATTTTTCTTCTCAACAATTAATCACGCGAAACCATTATAAGAACCACTAGGACAAAGGAACAAGACTTGGAAAGGCATATTTCGCGAAAACAAAAGAGCGCTAAAATTTGTTCCCGTTAATGTCATACCGTGCTCGCCTGCGGCGCCCGTCCGGTAGCGGTGCGAAAATCGCCGTGTCTTTAACTCAGTGTTTCCGCGTAAATAATGAAAATGAGAGAAACTAGACGGGTATCGGTATCTGCGGACTTTTACCTGTCCGCTGGTGCCTTTGTTTAGACTTTATTAGTCACAAGGTCCTTGAGATCCAAGTCGTTTCTCGGTTCTCATGCAAGCGGCGGTTATGAGAAAACGTATGTAAGGCGTAAATGGCTTAGATATTAACCAAAACCAATTTTCGTCATGAGATTTCTAAAGGAGTGCTTATTTTTATCGTGCGACTAACCGTTCGTGAGTTAGAGGGGGGCGGTCATCCGCCCCCCAATCGGGCGTGCATGGCCTCAACCCACAGTCGGGCGCTGGTAAATCACAGTCATTGAGATCTAGGCCGTTTTTCGGTTTCATTTAGTCAGCTATGAGAGAGCCTATATTAGGCGTAAATGGTTTAAATATTATCCATAAATAAAGATGAGGCCAGTTTCGAGCTCTGCTCACAAGAGCCCCCCAGCAGTATGTTTATTTTTGCCGTGCGACCAACGATTCGCGACTTCGAGGAAAGAGGGCTCAGTCACCTCCCCGTCCCATTCCCAGTCGAGCGGACATGGCGCTGACTGCCAGTCGGACGTGGGTTTAACAGAAGTTTGTGACCTGAAGAAACCTTTCACTCACGTTTGAAGGTTTCTTCAGATGGTGAAACAAGTGTCAGTGGCGTCTTTAGCCCTATTCCCGGCAGGGGGCTGAATCCACCCCCTCGGGTTTTTGCTTGCCAATTCCAGACTTTTTAACGCAGCTTCACAAAACTTGGTCATTTTTCCTAGCTATTCATTCTACGTGCCGTGACAAAATTTCAAAATTCTATTTTACTCAGGGGCGGAGCCAAACTACGTTTTTGGGAG
This sequence comes from Capitulum mitella, assembly GCA_030062745.1. NCBI lineage: Eukaryota > Metazoa > Arthropoda > Thecostraca > Pollicipedomorpha > Pollicipedidae > Capitulum > Capitulum mitella. The sequence continues at coordinate 31,527,512 of CP099845.1, read as the reverse complement.
GCACCTCAGGCCATTTTTGGCCATGTTGAGGGTAAAAGGAAAACGTCTGCCAAAAGTGGCGTTTTTAAGATAAAGCTTGAAACCTTATATGGTTGTATAGCTAAATAGATGGCCAATGTGCGAATATAATTTTGTTCATCTGAGGTCACTTAACAAGGTCAGATTAATGCCTAAAGATAAAATTTGGTTTTATAATAATTATTTAGGCGCTTTCTTTTCACATGCCAAACCCGGAATATATATCACATAGAAAGGTGCCCTCTGCTTGTGTGTCAAGTCTCAGCTTGATATCAGGTTGGGTCAAGGAGCTATGACATAAAATGTCTGTGCGCATACCTCTATATCGCAATAGCCATAAAAGGAATTTTTTGAAATAGAGTGAATTCAAATGATTGAGAACGTTTAAAGATAATATTAAATGCACATGAGATCATTCCAAGTGACCCCAAGGTCACTGGAGGTCATTTAAAGTCAAAGGTGACGAGTTGATCTGAGAAACGGGCGACCATGACAGTTCCCCTTTTTCATGTCCCTGGCACCGCCTATGCTAACATTATACAAACATTGTAATGCAATTTGTACTTCTTTAGCGTAACATGACTAGCAGAAGCCAAAAAAACGTTTTTGCCTTTTTTGTCCATTCATTTGTTGGAAAACTAATCCTCCTATTTTTGAAACCCTGTAAACGCCCATGAATTTTCTTCAAATTTCAGATGTGTGTACCAGTGGTAAAAGTCCTATCCATAATCTGCCGATTCATGCCAGTTTCATCGAAATCCGTCCATAATCAACAGAGTTATAAGAAGTCCAAAAATACCCCTCATTTTGACATTTTTGCCCCCTGTATCCACACTTTTTAAAATTTTGAAAATTTCTTCTTTATAAAAACGTAGTTCACATCACGGCAAATCGATTACCGTTTGTTACGATGAAATCGGATATGCAGTTCTCGAGATCTCAGGGGGTGCCGAATGCGCCCCCCCTGCCGGGAATCGATCATTCCGTCTAGCCCTTCGGGAATAGGGTTAGGGGAGCAGCTGGTGCTCGTCACCCGGCACTTAATGCTCCAGGTTCCTTTACTTTGACTCTAAATTTTCCGCTTTAGCCTTTAAATAGGCCAAGACGTGTTTACCGGCAATGTTTAACCCTATTCCCGGCAGGGGGGCTGAATTCACCCCTCGGGTTTTTTGCTTGCCATTCTAGGCTTTTTTTACACAGTTTCACGAAACGTGGTCACTTTTCCTAGCCATCCTTTCTACGTGCAGTGACAAAACTTCAAAATTCTATTTTGCTCAGGGGCGGAGCCAGGCAACGTTTTTGGAAGGCACCTCAGGCCATTTTGGCCATGTTGAGGGGAAAAGGAAAATGTCCGTCAAAAACAGCGTTTTTAAGATAGAACTTAAAACTTTATATGGATGTATAGCTAAATAGTTGCGTTATGTGCAGATGTAATGTTGCTCGTCTGACGTCACTTTACAAGGTCAGATCAAAGTCAAAAGTCAAAATTTGTTTTTTTGCAATAATTTTTGCGCTGCTTTCTTAAATGCCAAACCCGGAATAGAGGTGGCGTAAAAAGGTGCCTTCTACTTGCGTATGAAGTTTCAGCTTGATGTCAGGTCGGGTCACGGAGCTATGACATAAAATGTTAGTGCATGTACCCTATATCGCAATAGCCATAAAATGAAATTTTTGAAATAGAGTGAATTCAAATGATTGAAAACGTTTACAGATAATATTAAGCGCACACGAGACCATTCCAAGTGACTTCAAGGTCACTGGAGGTCATTTAAGGTCAAAGGTCACAAGTTGATTTGAAGAACGTGTGACCATGACAGTTCCATCTTTTTCATGTTCCTGGCACCGCCTATGCTAACATCATACAAACATTGTAATGCGATTTGTACTTCTTTAGCATAACATGACTTGCAGAAGCCAAAAAAGTGTTTTTGCCTTTTTTGTTCATTCAGTTAAAAAATTAATCCTCCCTTTATTGAAACCCTGCGAACGACCATGAATTTTCCCAAAAATTTCAGATGTGTGTACCAATGGTAAAAGTCCTATCCATAATCTCTCGATTCATGCCAATGTCATCAAAATTGGTCGATAAACAACGGAGTTATAAGAAGTCCAAAAATACCACCCATTTTGACATTTTTGCCCACCTATATTCACACTTTTCAAAATTTTGAAAATTTCTCTTTATAAAAATGTAGTTTACGTCATGGCAAATCGACTGCCGTTTGTTGCAATGAAATCGGATCTGTAGTTCCCGGGATCTCAAGGGGGGCCGAATGCGCCCCCCTGCCGGGAATCGACCATACCGTCTAGCCCTCCGGGAATAGGGTTAAAGCAGTGGCAAGATGACTATCTCGAACAAAGAGTTCAGCATCCAGCAAACTTTTTATTATTTTTGATTCGCTTAAGCTTCATTCAATGGCCTAATTTGAATAATCTTGCAAAGACGTTGGTTAAACTCTATTAAAAACACTAATGAATGGTGCAGGAAACCAGACTAAGCCGGGGGAGGGTGGGGGTAGGATGACTGTCGTTACTAAAGGTTTAAATGGTCATCTGATAATGCTAAATCACTGTTCTTCTTTTGTTGTTTCTCCCCATGTCTTTCCCTGGACTCACCCCGGTCAATACACGTTTAAGAATGATTCGTATGTGCATGCCATACGAATGTCATTATTAGATAAAAATCAACGACGTCAACCATATTTACTCGTCGATCGAAGTTTAAACCTTCCAGATTCCTATATCTGGCTCCGTACTTTATCCCCATTTATATTCCCTGTGAAAAAGAAATTTCTATCAACATTACGGCACATAAAAAATGCCTTCTTATTTAACTATGCCTTTTCAGTATGCCTTTTTCAGCATGAACCCACTTACACATGAAGCTACATTGCCCCTATCATTTCCATGTACATGCTATGATGATGTCTTATGATGACCTTAGCAACCTTCGGACATTTTGTGAACGATGTGGATGAAATTAATTGACACAATATTGTCAAATATTGGTTCACAGTTCTGTGGCGCCGTCAGAACGGATCAGCTCTGTGCCGGACCAGATCGGGCCGGGCATGTCAGGCCGGGCGGCGGCCGCCAGCTGGCCGAGATCAGGTGATGTCGGTGACATTTTGTGAGGTCACGCTGGTGTGCCGCGATTGGTCAGGGGATGGAGCGTGGCCGGCCGCCGGCGTGCGTATATCCTCTCGTCCCGTGATTATATACTACAAGCAGTGATATGCACAAACGCGAACATGGTCTGGAATGACTACAAAGCGGCCTGACATGCCTTCGGCCTCCTGGAGCCGCGCCCAGTCCAAGTATCACTCTGACAGTTTGGTCGGCCGAATCAGAAGTGGGAGATGAATCGGACTTTCAAAACGAAAATGGGGTTAAACCAGTTGCTGCCTGGTACTTCCCAAGCAGGCGGAAGAGATGTCCACATTTATTCCATGTTTAATCACAAATATATCCACCCAGAGCAGAGCATCAAAAAGCTCGCCGCTGGCGGGACACCACACGGTTGAACCATTTATGAGCCCATTGAATCAGATCATTCTGCTTTGTCCCAAGAACAGTGTGACGTTCTCTGCCAGTTTCTTCCAACTGGGATGAGGAGTCGACTGTGAGATCAATACACAACTTTGTAGCAGCCGTCGCATACACAAATCTTTAGCGTCCTGCTTTTCGATCAATAGTTGGTGTTTCGGCTCAGTTGTCATCGTTGATCAACTTTTTGCCAATAGATGAAGTTGCCATGACCACATCTTATTCCACTAGTTATTTCATTTCTTTGTTTTTTTTTCAACCGGATAATTATCGATTGCTTATACGCCAAAGTGTAGACAGCTAAGTCATTCTTCTGATCATAACATTCCATTTTATTATGGTTTCACTGTTTCGGTGTTTCGGCAGATTTCATCTCCCGAAATTCGATTCGACACCTCGTTCACTGGATCTGTTTGGACGAATCGTCAGCATTCGTAAAGCCAACCATTCCCGCAGCCCCGTTTTCCGATTGTTATCCTTTGAACAGCCCCTACCCGGCTAATCTAAGTACCACTTTTTCCTATGTCCTCGCCCCATAGCTCTATCATGTTCTGACGGGTCGAAGAAACTCTAACCAAATACCCTCCCCTCACTGGTGAATTGGGACATAATGTGATGCTAGTGGGCCAAATGACCTTTAGCAATCGAAGAAATAATCAAAAGTTACTGAACACCATTTCCAAGAATATGCAGCATACGTATCGCAGACTTTCATGTGCAACGTACGTCAGCATACGAGGTAACCGCATTATTCCACAGCACAGACGAGCGCCACAGAGGTGCGTGAACCTCCGGCCAGAAAGGATCTTCCTGGGAGTCACGGGCAGCATGTCTCCTCCTGCTACATGTTCACTTTTTCAGAACGTCTAGCTGGCGCAAAACAGTATTATTCGCTCTATCAATTTCCTTTTTAATGGACTTCACTCAAAGGAGACGATTACGCCGTATCGGCATCATTTAGGTACCAGCGCCACCCTTTTCAGCCAGCGCTCTCAACCTGGCCAATGGTTATAAGATTCGGGCTATCGTGGCCACGCCAGACAGAGCAGGATGTAGTCGGTCCTTGCCTGAGACTCCTCCGGTGGCGAACACAGCTATGGCTAGCGCTGTGCCGTACCCCAGCGGCACATTCACGGCTCCTGCGCCGTTAATGAAGTTGTTGGCGATCGCCGAGTCACCGATGAACTGAAAAAGAAGCTTATTGTGATATCTGCGATCACTGACAAACCAGCGGCACCTTACGGCCTACCTTAACTGACCTGATATCGCCTGAGACGATACTTAGCTATGCATCTTTTTTCAGGAGTAAAGTGTGCGTGCCAAGTGACACTTATAACTGTATTGTATGTCAACAGATGATGCCACAATCACGTCAACTGGCACCTTGTCGTGATGCCCTTCGGCGAGCTAACTGCTAAGCACTAGATGGCGGTGCACTGGTTCACAATTCGCATGACATCGATCCATTTTGCTCGTGTCCTCTCGCATTGTGCATATTGGCGTCGTCTGCTTTTTACGACTGGCGCATCATATTTAGAGATCATCTAGTCAGTGAAATTTATCGTTAGTGCTCGACACAGTGCTCGAAAAAAACAAGTGTTAGGTAGGATACACGCGTGATCGTGCTAGTCAGGATTTTCCTGTAGCCGCACTGCGCATTTCCGCTCCACTCTTTATTCTTTGCTTCTTCGCTCCGGTCTGTTTTGCGTGTTTGTCTTGAGTTTTCTTCCGTTTGTTGTTCGGGCAAGCGTTTATTTTCGTTTCCCTTCACTCGACTATTCGGTCCTCTTTTTCGTTCTTCTTCTCTCCGCCACAATGGGGAAGAGGGGGAAACGAAAAAAGGATGGGGATTCAGCCACTGAACCGGACACGAACTCGATCATGAACCTGGATTCCGCCTTGTACGACGCTTTGGTTGCAACCACCGATACCAACACATGCTCTGACACCGTGCCGCTCGAGGATGCCATTGCCCAACTTTACTCCTCGCCAGCACACGGCACAGAACAATCTGAGCTCTCACGGACCAATACGACCACCACTATACACGCTGCTGACTCTCGCGTGCCATCTGATCACGCTCCTGCTCGCGACATGGATACTACATCGAACACGCCCGCTGCTGACTCTCGCCCGACCTCCAACTCTGCTCCCGCCACTGACCGCCGCACGAACCCGACCAGCGGTAGATCGACACCCTCTGACTCTGACATGGATCCGCTCGGATCACACGTCATTATTCAGCCGAAATCAATGGATATCTCCTTCCGCAAAATCAATGTGTTCTGGCCCGCAAAACAGCTGACAACTGTCTGCAGATCCTCGGCTGCCAACCTTAAAAACTGAAGCACTGGCAAACGGCTGTCTCATCATCAAAACCTCGAACAGGACACAAACAAAAACACTCCTAAAAACATCCACATTCTGTGACCAAAACGTCACTGTGAAACTTCATGCCTTCCGGAACACCAGTCAAGGCAGTGTGTTCGCCCCTGAGTTGAGGTTTATGCCAGAGGCTGAAATCCAGGAAGAGCTGCAACCACAGGACGTGGTACACGTCCGCCGACTGACCACATTCAAAGGCGGCCAGCGACGCGACACCAACCTCTCGGTGCTGACGTTCAACCCCCAGAAACTCCCCTCTACTCTTGTCGCTGGATACCTCCGCTCAAACGTGCGCGTTCTGATTCCCCAACCCTCTGACGTGTTTTAAATGTCAGCGGTTCGTCCACGGCTCTAGAAACTGCCGGCAGGAAGCCAGATGCCCAAGTGCGGAAAGGCTCCGCACGGGGGAGCCATCTGCACCTCTAACTGCTCATCGCCTCAAAAGTGCCTCAGCTGTGGGATCACTGACCACACCACCAGCTCCATCCAGTGCCCCATCTGGAAAAGAGGAAGGGAAATCTGCGAGGTAAAAGCGAAAACAGGAGTGTCCTTTTCCGACGCACGGAGAGCTGTCCTGACGAACACGACACCATCTAGCAAAACTTTTGCTCAGGCAGCCAAAACAAAAACAACGTCAGTCAGCATGCAGACAGATAACATTCCTGAAATGGCACCACTTAAATTTTTTCACGCACAGTTTCAACCTCCACAAACCCAACCGGCGGCTCCGTCACAGGGCTTCTGGCCCGACGGCCAGGGCCCCGTGGGCGGGATTAGCCGGCCGGCCTCCGGCCGACCGGTCACCCTGGGCAGGACCGTCCACACGGGCGGACACAGCCAGCCCCAGCCGGGGCGACCGCCCGGCACCGGCCCGGGTTCAGGACCACCGAAGGCCGGGCAGTCTCGGCGAGCGTAGGCCCCGGACCAGACCCGACCAGGCGGTGATCGGGGCTCGGGCGCGCTCCCACGGCCGACCATGGGCACTAATAGGTGTTGGTGGCGTTCGCTCTTAAACACATTTTATGTCTCTTTTACTTCAGTGGAACTGTCGAGGACTTTTATCAAAGTGGACTGAGATCAAACCTCTTTTTACTCTCTTTGACATCTGCAATCATCGCCATACAAGACACGTGGTTTCACCCACTCAACAATTACAATATTTCGCTTTTCAATTGCAATTTACATCGTTTTGACGTCTCAGTCCACCTAAAAGACGCCACGGTGGAGTGGCGCTGCACATTTCAAATGACTTCTTCCATTCACCTATCACACTTAACTCTGACATACAAGCTGCGGCTTGCACAGTACGACTAAACGGAAGGAACATTGATGTATGCAGTATATACTTACCTCCCGACGTCGATGACAGAGAACTTTTAAATGATCTCGGCCAAGTAGTAGCGCATTTCACAGATCCTTACATTATCATGGCAGATTTAAACGCTCACCATCCGGACTGGAATAAAAACACTAGACCCGCTGACAACAGAGGCCGTATCATAGCAGATTTTATTGATATGAAGGCCTCCCTTTACTAGACAATGGTGCTTATACTCATTTCTCATCTTGCCATGGTACGGAATCTGCCATTGACCTAACGCTGTGTTCGCCAACGTTAGGAGCATGGTTTGAATGGTCAGTAGACAGTGACGTATATGACAGTGACCGTTATCCCATTAAAATACACACATGTTTCTCAACCACCAGCGATACTTTTCCACGAGGTTTACCAAAGTGGAGTTTAAAAAGAGCGAACAGGGACGTTTTTACCCAGTTGTGCTGCGCACAACCAGCTGAGTTCCACTCCCCGGTTGAAGATAGCGATTTTATCACCGAGCGCATTTTACAGGCGACATCTTCGACAGTTGCTCTCACATCAGCATCATCCAATCGTCAAGTGCCTGGTGGTCACCCGCTGTCGCCCAAGCAGTGGCGCGAAGAAAGCGAGCTTTTTGCGTCTTTCTGAGACACGGAGACGAGGCACACCGCATTGAACGCAATCGCGAGCGTGCTAGAACTCGTTTAATCATTCGCACTGCAAAAAGGGATTCATGACACTCTTTCATCTCGCATTTTACACAGACTCCATTAGGACAAATCTGGAACTTTGTCCTAACACTCTCAGGGAAACGAGCGTCCTTTTCTATTCCGGCTTTAAGTATCAACGGCACTATTACATCTGAACCATCGATGGTCATAAACGCAATAGGTCAAAGTATAGCGCATTATAGTTCCTCCGAAAACTACGGCCACGAGTTCTGCACATTTCCACGATACTCATTTATTTTACCACCTGACGCCTTTTTATCGGATAACCGGGAAGTTTACAACAGGCTCTTCTTTTCGGAACTAAAAGACGCCATGTCACGTATTAGAAACACGGCAGTTGGTCCCAACAAACTACTGAATGCTTCCCTCAAGCACTTACCCAGCACTGTGCTGCAACTTGTTCTACAAACATCCAACGGTCTTTGGACGTCACATACATTCCCGGACTTATGGAAAACATCCACCGCAATTCCACTACCAAAACCTGGAAAAGATATGAGCAACCCTGACAATAATAGACCCTTTCATCTGACTAGCTGCTTGGGAAAGATTTTCGAACGAATGGCTGTGAAGAGGTTGGCCTGGTTTTTAGAAGAGCAACACGTTTTACCACAGTTTCAGTGTGGCTTTCAGGAAAACCACAGTGTCATAGATAACGTGATACACTTAGAAACGGACATTCGCAAAGTATTTAAAAACAGACAACACACAACTGCAGTTTTTCTTGACATACGTCGTGCATACAACATGGTTTATAAACCCGCTTTCATCGAAAAGATACACCGCATAGGCATAAAAGGACTCATGGCAAATCATTTGGCGGAATTTTTATCGGGAGACAACACTTTCAGAGTTCGATGCCGCGCCGGTCATTCCGCCAATTGTACTTTAGAGGATGGTCTTCATCAAGGTAGTTGCCTTTTACCGGAACTTTTTAACATCATGGTCAACGATGTCTTTAACCGAGTTCCATCAAACATATCACATTCCATATATGCAGACGATACTGCCCTCTGGTGCACACACGGTGACCTGGACGCGTGCTTGATCATGATGCAAGGAGCTCTGCAGCAAGCTGAAATTTGGTCCAAAAATAACGGTTTATTTTTCTCACGTCAAAAATCAGCAGTCATGATCTTTGGACGTGGACTGCAGTTGGATGGCCATACTATCCCGCTGGTTAGATCTTTTAAATTTTTAGGCGTCGTACTTGATCCATTGCTCTCGATGCGGCGGCATCTCGAACACGTACAAATGAAATGCCGGAAAAGACTCGACCTTTTTCAAATGCATTGCGAGCACTCGTTTTGGCGCCGACCGCACTACACTTCTACATCTGTACAAAGCTCTTGTACTACCCATCATCGATTTCGGATGCATAGTATATGCAGGAGTCAGCAAAGCCACACTTAATAAATTCGGCACAATACAAAATAGTTTCATACGACTGGCCGTAGGAGCAATGGAAACATCACCAATCATTGCCCTGCAAGTGGACACCACGGTATCACCATTACACATACGCAGAGCTGAGCTCACTTTAAGATGTTACTGCAATATGAATTTTATCAATCATCCCGTAGATATCTGTTTTCGAGTACTACCCAACATAATGTCGGACAAATGGAGAAGCGAACTGGTCTTCCCATGGTATTACGCATCAAACTTTTTTCTCAAACCATTCATATTAACCTGTCCCCGACTGGGGGACAGTTGACCGCCCCCACCCCCTGAGGTTTTTCTGCATGAGGGATTGCGAGAGAACGAACAAACACAGAGCCACGAAACGTTGGGTACCTTTTGTTTCATCACTTTTACACCTTGCGTCAAAGCTTTGGCTTCAGGTCAGGTCAGGTGCTTGACCTAGGTCAGGTCAAACAGACCTATGTCAAAAAACGTTTAGCGCCCTCTAACTTTTTCGCAAAACAAGATATCACAATAATACTTTCAGGGATTAGTGATCCTCGTAGATGCAACAAATCTGCTATCCCAGATTTTTCGGAATTTTCCGGGTCATTGACCTAAGGTCAAGCCCATTTTTAAGACATGTCGTCGTTTTTTTTCGGAAATGTACGGAATATTTCACAACATTTTTAGTGTGGAGTGAAGCAGACATCTAGGTACCGTCATTGGGCAAAATATCAATGACTTCCAGCCATTGACCTGAGGTCAGGTCACGAATAACTGTAGTAAGCCAAAATGTAGCGCCGTCAAAATCAGCGATGAGTTACTCAGAATGGGTAGAAATTGGCAGAACTGGCTTGCACTTACGTAAGTAATGCCAGGAGCCTCGAAAAGTTTGAAAAAACCGCACTTTTTGGAAATAAACAGGCTCTCGCCAATAAAGCTCCGCCAGTTTTGTAGATTGGTAACTAATGAATTTTTCGAAAATTTTAGCATGAAAAACCATCACAAGAACTGTTAAGATCAACGAAATTTACATGGATAGACTTATGTCGCGAAAATAAAGGAACGCTAAAATTAGTTTCCGTTAATTTCGTACTGCGTACGGCTGCGGCGCACCCCGACAACCGGCGCGACAGTTGCTGTGTCTTTAACTCAACGTTTCGGTGTATATATTGAACAAATCCGAGAAATTAGATGTGTATCGACATTTGCGGACCTTTACTTGTGCGCTGGTGCCTTTGCCTGTGCGTTATTAGTCACAACCCTTGAGATTCAGGCCATTTCTCGGTCTCATGCAGTCGGCTATGAGAAAACATACATTGGACGTGAATTGCTTACATATCTAAAACTAAAAAAATGAGACCGGTTTCGAGCTCCACTCGTCACAAGCTTTCCAACGGTGTGCTTATTTTTATCGTGCGACCAACCGTTCGTGAGTTAGAGGGGGGGGGCGGCCAACTGCGCCCCCCCCCAGTCGGGCATGATCGTAACTGACCGACGGTCGTGCGCGGGTTAACAAACCGCACATAGCTCGTTTACCGGCTATGATCATGGCACCATGGCACCTAGCTGAAAAGGAAGTTCTTAAGCTCGTGCAGGAGGGGAAAGATTTACATACGCAACAAGAAATACAACAACGTTTTAAAAGCTTTAAGGTCAGACATCGGCCCTATCATTTCGTTTTTAATGATGGATCCAAAGATGGTGATCACACGGCAAACCCGGTGATACATGGAAAATGTACCATACAAAGAAGATTATCGAACAACACGTCCATTTGTATAGCCGAGCTACACGCCATTCTTTTAGCACTGAGTTTTGTCAAGGTTAACGAGGTACGGAAGGCAATCATCTGCACTGAATCACTCTCCGCTGTGCAGTCTATCATTTCTTATCCCTCATCTCTTTTTAGCATTCATATAGTACAACTTTACCAGACGCTGACAGGAGCTGGAGTAACAGTGCGGTTTTTATGGATTCGCGGTCACAGCGGCATTGCAGGAAATGAACAAGCGGACCGAGCGGCAAAACATGCAATGACATTGACAGACATAACCACCCTTCCTCCAGACTTTTCACCCATAAAGACATTCATTCACAGAACTGACATGGCATACTGGCACCAACAATGGGCCAATACCACTAGACAAATGCACGATATTAAACATGATATAGTAAAGTGGGTTTCTAAGTCCATAAAGAGCAGACAGGAAGAAGTTGTTTTAGCTCGCCTCCGTATTGGCCTTACATGGCTCACACATAGTTTTATATTCTCTCATGAGCCTCGCGCAATCTGCCGAAATTGCGACTTACATCTTACAGTCGCCCATTTTCTCATCAATTGTGCGCTGTATGACGTTCACCGCCGTCCTCTCATTCGCTATTGCCAAAGACACAATGTTACCCTTTCGTTTCGATTTTACTTGGTGACGATCATCCAGAACTCATACAGCTTTCATTGACTTCCTTACTCGATACTGACCTGATACCACAGCTTTCATCCATGACGCAGACGACATTTTAATCCATGACATAACACATCTGCACGGCGTGAAATGGTCCTGGTGGGCCGAAATGTCCTTTAAAAACCCAGCCAACAAACATCGAACAACCAGACCGTACGGACCGCACTCACCCAAAGCAGTTTTCCATTTTATTCTGGCATCGTATTGTTGGTCTCAAAATCGATCGGACACGTCTAGCTACCAGCTTTAATCGGATACCTTCCGCCCGACACGACTACTTTCATCCATCCTTTTTTCCGATTACTATCCTCTGAATCAACCCTATCCGGCAAATTTAAGTGCCACTTTTCCCTATTTCGTCGTCCCATAGCCCCGCAATCATCTAACGGGTCGAAGGAGGTCTAACCGAAACCGAAATATTAAGGTCACCCATCCAAAATGCCTACCTTTGCTCTACAAGCTCAGTGTTCGTTCCGTTAATACAATTCTCTACGGGCCACGGCTATGTGCGGACGCCAACCGACGGGAATCCAGCATAAGGTACCATATTTCGCCAAAGAAACAGGCAGTTGTGATTCTACAACGTATGCTTGAAGTCACTTTACTTACCTGCCAATGTCGACATAAATCAGTGTTGTATTCCAATGGTCATTGACCTTACCTGGCGTGATTCGAGGCGTATGAAGCTGCTCCGACAAGAAGGAAATGTTTCTGCTCGTTTTTGGGCTGTTGAACACAAATATTAACTTACGGGGCCATCAGGTTTGCTTTTGTGGCCCACATGTTTTGAAAACCACCACGTGAACTTGTTTGACCTCTTAACACTAAAACACTAAATAAGGGTCAATGAATATGTATTCATTTTGTCCTAAATTCGACGAGCTTTTGATCAGTGTCGCTGGCTTCTCGGTGGCTCTCTTAGTTTTCGAGATCGTAAGGGTTTCTCGAGAACCTCGAATAAACGACGGGCCATTCAAATACCTGAATATGCGTGGCCTATCAATATCTACATTTTTTAGGTTTGGGTAACAGATCAACGCCAGTTATGGTCAATACCTTAAGGTATATTATCTCAAGAACTACTGAGCTGATCTGATCAAATAAAACGCCGAATGGTAGCCAGCCAGCAATAGCTAGTGTGTCTCTGCCAGCCAAGCAGCCTGTTGGCAGTGACTGTCTGACGCACAAAATCGGCTGGCTGCTTAAACATCAGTTCATAATGTGAAACAGAAAAGTTACATTAGGCGCGCAGAATAATGTAGCTATTTCGACTCAAATAATGCCACTTGATTGGCCTGATAGGGAACTGCCTACGCAATCTGCATACGTGATTTGCGTTGAGCATTGCGCATTGCGCATTGCGCAGTGCACATTGCGTTTTTTTCTGTCGCTCCCTTGTTTCCTCCATTGAGTTCATTCAAAACAGGGCATTTCCACTCAGCACTGGCACCCTCACAGCATCCTCTGTGGATAATCTACGGACCGTGCTTGGGATCCTTTCACTCGCATTTGGGAGTCTCTACAACTCACGAAATAGGTAATGCATCCGAGTCTCAACATCAGTCACCCGTCAAAACCTATACTGATCACTTAAGGCGAAACAATTCAAGCAACATAGGAAAGCAATTACATTTCGTCAAAACCAAGGTCCTTAACTTCCCATAAACCCCATAATACATGACGTCAGAACTCATATATCATTGGACATTTAACACTATTCCCGGAGGGCTACACGGTATGGCCGATTCCCGGCAGGGGGGACGGATTCGGCCCCCCTGAGATCTTGAGAACTACTCATCCGATTTCATCACACCAAACGGCAATCGATTTGCCATGACGTTAACTACACTTTTAAAAGAAGGAGTTCACGAAATTTTGAAAAGGGTGGATACAGGGGGCAAAAATATCAAAATGGGGGTACTTTTGGACTTCTTATAACTCCGTTGTTTATGGACCGATTTCGATGAAATTGGCATGAATCAAGAGATTATGGATAGGGCTTTTACCATTTGACAACAACATTGGAAATTTCGAGGAAATTCATCGGCGTTCACAGAGTTCCAAACACAGGATTACTTTTTTTAAAAAACTGCATGGACAAAAAGGTAAAAACGCTTTTTTGGCTTCTGCTAGCCATGTTATTCTAAAGACGTAAAAATCGTATTACAGTGTTTGTATAATGTTAGCGTAGGCGGTGCCAGGGGCATGAAAAAGGGGAAATGTCATGGTCACATGCTCTTCAGATCAACTTGTGACCTTTTACCTTAAATGACCTCCAGTGACCTTGGTGTCACTTGGAATGATCTCGCGTGCATTGAATATTATCTGTAAATATTTTTAATTATTTGAATTCACTCTATTTAACCCTATTCCCGGCAGGGGGGCGGAATCCGCCCCCCTCGGGTTTTTTGCTTGCCAATTCCAGGCTTTTTGACGCAGCTTCACGAAACTTGGTCACTTTTCCTAGCTATTCCTTCTACGCTCCGTGACAAAACTTCGAAATTCTATTTTGCTCAGGGGCGGAGCCAGGCAACGTTTTTGGGAGGCACCTCAGGTCATTTTTGGCCATGTTGAGGGTAAAAGGAAAATGTCTGCCAAAAACAGAGTTTTTAAGATAGAACTTAAAACTTTATATGAATATATAGCTAAATAGTTGGGCAATGTGCATATGTAATTTTGTTTATCTGAGGTCACTTTACAAGGTCAGGTCAAGGTCAAAAGTCAAAATTAGTTTTTTTGCAATAATTTCGACGCCGTTTTTTCAAATGCCAAACCCGGAACATATATCACGTAGAAAGATGCCCTCTACTTGTGTACCAAGTTTCAGCTTGATATCAGGTTAGGTCACGGAGCTATGACCTAAAATGTCAGTGCACGTACCCTATATCGCAAAAGCCAAAATATGAATTTTTTGGAATAGAGTGAATTTAATCGATTAAAAACGTTTACAGATAATATTGAATGCACACGACATCATTCCAGGTGACCCCAAGGTCGCTGGAGGTCATTTAAGGTCAAAGGTCACAAGTTGATCTGAGAAACGTGTGACCATGACAGTTCCCCCTTTTTTATGTCCCTGGCACCGCCTATGCTAACATTATACAAACATTGTAATGCGATTTGTACTTCTTTAGCATAACATGACTAGCAGAAGCTAAAAAAGTGTTTTGGCCTCTTTTGTTCATTCCGTTATTGGAAAACTAATCCCCCTATTTTTGAAACCCTGTGAACGCCCATGAATTTTCTCAAAATTTCAAATTTGCATACCCATGGTAAAAGCCCTATCCATAATCTCTCGATTGATGCCAGTTTCATCGAAATCGGTTCATAAACAACGGAGTTATAAGAAGTCCAAAAGTACCCCCCATTTTGACATTTTTGCCCCTCTGTATCCACAAATTTCAAAATTTTGAAAATTTCTTTTTATCAAAATGTAGTTCACGTCACGTCAAATCGATTGCCGTTTGTTGCGATGAAATCGGATGAGTAGTTCTTGAGATCTCAGGGGGGGGGGCCGAATCCGCCCCCCCTGCCGGGAATCGGCCATACCGTCTAGCCCTCCGGGAATAGGGTTAAAAAAAATCCATGTTACGGCTATTGTGATACAGGGTACGCGCACTGGCATTTTAGGTCATAACTCCGTGACCCGTCCCGATATGAAGCTGAAGCTTAAGTCACAAGTAGAGGGCACGCTTCAACGTCATATATATTCCGGGTTTGGCATTTCAAGAAAAAGTGCCGAAATTTTTACTATAAAACCAAATTTTACACCGACGCATAAGACTGAGACTAAGATTAAGCATTGCGCCATACTTGCCACGTTTGCTTTAAGATAAAAATTGTCGTGTTTCAGGATTTCTCCACGGCATCAATATAATCTCGATATTACCTCGATAAAAGAGGTAATATGTCAGCAACTTGTCGCAGCATTTATCCCATATTTATAGGGATTACGAAAACAACAAAAAAGTACAAAGTCAACTATGCACGATTCCAGATTGATCAAAGCAGTCGTTGGTCAGTCCAGCGAAAACCGTTCAGGGGATGCACCAGCCACTGTACTGCACTGGCAAAGACTAAATATGAGTTAAGTATAACTTACTAAGTGGCGTTCTTCAGCAGCATTGAAACAAACCAAACTGACAGCTGTGGCGTCGGTGGTGTTGGAAAGGCGCGGCCATACATGCATTGTAGTGTGTTGGATGTCGGCGGAAGTAAAGGTGCTGTGTGAATATATAATGTAAATATACACGTATATGTACGTATATATATATATATATATATATATATATATATATATATATATATATCGCAAGAAGAAGGACAGCGAAGAATTCATTTTGAAAAGTCTCAAATGACAATACATGCTTTCGACCTTCAGACAAAAACTAACGTTTGTTAATTCAGCTATGCACGGAGCTGTTGTCGCACAGCGCGGCCCGCAAAACAGCACGGACGTAACTGGCGCAGGTGGAATTATACTCACGCCTCAGCAACATCCATATGGTCGACTCTCACATGGTGGGAGCACTAAAGCACGTTGTGAAAGGCGTCTGTAATGTGCGATACCACGCTAGTAGCAACGTGCATTCCGGGTTATATACGTGTCATCAACAATGTTATTTTGCGCCTATTTTCAATCTTACGCAGCAGTGATATTCAAGGACTGATTAGTCCATCATCTGCCTGAAAATCGTGGTCATGAAACTAAGCAAGAGATCGATGACTGCCGAGATGCATGCCCGCATCACAGACCCTGGCATCACACGAATCACACGATGAATCAAACAAAAACAAATGTTCTTAGTTTAGACGCAGGCTGATACCAGGTATTACAACTTAAAGTAAGCATGCTAAACCTCGGAAGGACTCCTGGCTGACGTTAACACCCGAAAGGCTGGCCGGTGCGCCCGTAAGCCCCCGAAAGGCTGGCTGGTCAGTTATAACTGATATAACACGCTCCATTGGTGTGGAGGTCAGTTTGATTGCCCTGAGACCACAGAAACTGACGGTGTTAGAGCCACCAAAATTATAAGGCAGATGAAGTCCTAAAGCAAGTCTCCTCTCTGAAAAGTTCACTTTTCTACACTGTGATCTTTTAGGTCAGATGATGCCAAATAGATTCCAATTTGGTGCGGCTCGCCAGACTTTCGCTTGCATCACCCGCGAAAACCGTTGGCCATAGCCTGGTTGGAATCTCTGCAGCGGCCGAGGGGCACATGTCCCCGCAGTTTTCCAGAAGTGGTAATTTGTCCTTCCCCCTAATTTTTTAGATGCCAGATAGGTATTTCCCATTGATGACACAATTTCTTGAACTTCTTCTGAGCACTGTTGCCCACAGACGTTTATCAGCATTTGCAATACAAATGACTGAACTGTGAATCACCTCACGAGCATTGACAGTGATCAGGTGTCATCAGGATCAACGCAGCAACCAGAGCGAGACCGAGGGAGGCAGTCTTGTTCTGCAGCCGGACATGCTCCATCACGTCCAGCACGAGTAAATTCTGCCCTGATACTGCCAGTCTCGCCGGCATCCCCCTCAAGGGACAGGTTCCGCACGTTCACAGCTGAACACACGGCCAGTTTATAGCGTCTGGTGTCCGGGTAAGAGGTGCTGGCATCGAACCCTTGCCCGACTGAGCTGGCCAGATCGCCACAGCCATCCAAAGGTCACCAGAACACGTTTCAGGCCACGGTGGACTTCCATCGTCCAGAGCTACATCATAAACTCTTGTCTTCTGTTATAACTCATATAATACGAAAATAATAAGCTAACCATAACAAGTTAATCAGGATGATGTAATTAATAATAATCCATAGAAATAATCAAGTAATTATATTGGCAGATGATTACAACAATTATGTTACAATATTATATATAACTTGATATAATAATATAATTACTTGATATCACCTGCCAATATATATATATATATATATACATATATATATATATATATATATATATATATATATATATATATATATATATATATATGTATCACCATGCAACTCACATAACTCATAGCACTAAATGAATTCGGCATTGTTTGCAGTGGCCTGGGCTCCATGGAATGGGGTGAGGGGAATCGTTTCCAAGTGTAATGAAAATTAACACTAAATCAGTCGGCGTTGCTGGATAACAACGCGTTAGAAACGTTGACATCCTCACATGTTTGACCATTGCTGAGTTCCCTGTGGTTTGAGATAACCCGCAGGTTACTGTGAGATAGTGATTGGTGATAACGTCCCTCCCTTTGGTGCTTTGTGCACATATTCCGAATGACAAAATCCAGTGGTCCTCAGTTCTCAGTATTTCCATTTGAGCATCACAGCCACCTCTGTGGCTGTGATGCTCAGATCAAAAATCAGTGGACCACATCAAGATAAGCGATACGACGTCAAAAGCTGGGTCCGCGACAGATTGGCTGGTGCCGAAGACCCTCATCTCTCAGGGTTTGACATAACTGCGACCATGGAGTTCTTAGATGCTCCGAAATAATCTGTGCACTTTTCAGCTCGATTTGAGCAACGGTCATCGACCTATAACCTCAGGAATGGAACCTTTGGAAAGACAATTACGTAAATTACGGAAACTGCCATATGATTAAAGTGGTAATGTTCCATCTTATACGTTCAGCATGCGCTGTTTCATATTCTTATAGTTCTAAACTTGTCACCTTGCAATTTAAGTCTGCATGACCTAGGTTAGGCAACAGCAGAAAAAATAACTATTTTCCTCTAAAATTTACCCCTTTCCCGACGCCAGGATTCTCACCTACGTGGCAGATGAGATGACTGCCATCTCTGACAATGTCGTTCCTGTCTGAAATAGAGCGACGAAACCCAGACGATATTTAGCTCGTTGTTTCTGTTTCTAGCACTACCTGGTCAGGCCAACTGGTAAACTCTTGGGTTACAGTGGAACAAAATATCCTGTTTGCAGTCCCCGCCGTCATCTTAGCAGTTTCTAGCAAGAGGGCCTTCAGACTATACTTTTGTAGCGACCAGTTTTAAAATTGACCAATCCTCATAGTCAGTGGCTGTTTTTATTCCTTCCAGTCAAGACCACTTCAATGAAAGGTCATATGTCATTCTCATCTTTGATGACGCTACTAGTGCCAGCAATTATATTTTGTTATCACAGACCAGAGTATTGGTCACCGGAAAGAAAAAAGTTTCCATATCTGAAATCAACTCCAACAGCCACCTTAAATAACATTAAAACCCCTTCCAGTATGGGGTCAGAGGCCCCTTTCGATCTTTCCCTGGCCATTTCTAGAGCTTTTCAAAACAGCTTCACGACACTTGGTCACTTTCCATCCAATCGTCTGATGCATTATGCCAGATTTTCATGTCTTCATTTTGGACAGGGGCGGAATCAGGCCAAGTTTTTGGGAGGCACCTCAGACCATTTTTGCTCTGTTAAAGGCAAAATAAAAATGGCTGCTTAAACAGAGTTTTTAAGATAGAACTGAAACCTTTACGTGGGTGTGTAGGTAAATAAATTGCCAAATGTATAGAGATACTTTTTTCTTGATCTGAGCTCACTTCACAAGGTCAGGTCAAGATCAAAAATCTAGATTTGGTTTTATCGGAGTATTTTTGACACCAGTTTTCAGCATGCAAAAACTTTTCTGACTGAGAACTTTTGACTCGGCATAATGTTATCTATTGCGTTTGAACTTTAGTTCAATATCAGATAGGGTTACGGAGCTAGACCGAAAAATACCGAGCGCTTACCCTGTATTGCAGCGGCCATAAACAACATTTTTAAAAATTTGTCGACTTAGATGACTAGAAACGTTTCTAAACGATATGAAATGAACTCAAGACCGTTCCATGTGACTCTGAGATCATGTAAGGTTATTGAAGGTGAAAGGTCGTAAGTTGGCCGGATGAACATGCGACCATGACAGTTTCCCCTTTTCATGTCTATGACACCTATGCCAACATTATAAAAACAATGTCATACGATCTCCGTTTTTTTAAGCATACAACGATGAGTAAAAACTAAACAGATATTTTTCATTTGTAAGCCATTTAGTACCCGGGGCCTCAGGGTGACGTGCTCTCGATGATCGTTTGAATTCGCGAAATCGGTCAATTCGATCTGGACAAAAGCAGGGTCAGGGAAAAAATGTTTCCGCAACTGAAAGGTGACGAAATACCCCAGCCACTACCGGATGAAGACCAAGATCAATGTTTTACAAGTATGCGCTAGCCACCCGTTCGGTGTTACTGGCATGGCATAGGCTTCGGGTCAAGACCAAATCCAGTCTGGCAGGAGATACAGACAGAATAGACTGATCTCCGACTGAACGGCAAACGGCAATCGCCCAACTCACCACCAGTACATGGTAACGCGATCATCACCGGAGTCACGGCGTCCAGATCAACACAGGAACACGGCGCCAAACTCACCACCACGCTGAACTCGCCACCAGTCACGGCTCCAAACTCACCACCAGGGTCATGGTGCCCAGCAGCTCGGCCAGCGATTCGCGCACGATCGGGTGCCGGATGCGGCACTTGCTCCGCACCGCGTTCAAGCTGAGGATCATGGCGGATGTGCCGTGCTGGAAGCCCGGTCTGCCGGCGGCGGAGGTGGCGGGCACTGGGCGCGCCGTCGGTCTCGGACTCTGTGCGCCGGTCGGAACCGCGGCGGGTACCGGAGTCAGCGAGTGCAGGCTGCGTCGGCGACGCCGGCCGGCCGCCGCTATCACGACGGCCATGATTTGCTCTCCGATTGGGCGCACTCGAGTGCCCGAGGGGAGGGGAAGTGCGACTTTGTTGACAGAGTCAAGAGGAGGCGCATCTTCAACGCTAACCGCCGCCCAGATGGGACTCGGGGGACCTGGGAATCGTCCTTGCTTGATGGTAACTGGGGACCGCGTGCTCTGGCTTGGAACCGGGACTTGGGGATCGTCCAATCTAGGTGGATTAACTCAGGACTAGGGCGAGTACCTACACTCAGTCTTGTCTAATTCAGCTAGGGGAATGATGTGACAAGCATCGCTGGACTGCGGCTGTCTGACCTCGACTCGAATAAACGCGGGCCGATGAGAGGACGATCATTGCAGAGCACGACACAAATGAGGATGCAGACGAGACGGCAAATCGCAGGCCACGTGATCGTGTGATGCTCAGGCTCTCTATCGTATACTTCCAACAGACGCTCAGTGGTCTGGGCAAACTCGACTCGGCCAGCTTAGACGAGCCCGCTACTCGCTAGAAGTGCTCGCCGATTGTCCTTGCCCCAACTAAGATGCTCTCCTTTTCCATATGCCAGTGAATGATATAATTGACACATTTATCCTTTTTGGACGGAATGTTCCACCTTGGACAGATTTCTCAGAAATGCACTTGACTGGTCGTAAACCTGTCGCTGCTCACGCTTTCATCGGCAAATTTTTTTAGAAATACAAAACCTATGTATGTAGTCTATGTTATACATACTACAGGTAAAACGTAAACCTATAATACAACTACATCATACCACTCACTGATAATCAGCCAGGATGAGTCGTTTTCAGCTAACATTCATCGGCTTTCGTCCGCTTGTGGCGTCCAGCAGCAAATGACAACGGGGTGCAGCTGAGTAACGTGGGGAAATTCGGACGAAATCACTTTAAAAGCAACGTTCCACATTTAATACACGTTTTGGACTGAGATCGCATGAATTTCACACTATGAAAGGATGGATGTCGATCTTTTTCCGTATTTTTATACCCAACAAACCGCAAGGTCAAACTTCACGAGCACCTAACGTGTTGTTTATTACCCTTACTGAGCAGTTTACATAAACTTGTAGAAAAAGGCTAACAGCGAAAATATCACTTTCGGAATAATTATGTAGACAGCGCAGTTCGCAAGCTAACGCACTGCGAGCTCAGAGACAAAACATTAAAAGATAGCTTATTTCTGTCCAAATTTCATTATAAGGTACCTAGTGGCTGTGAAGGTATTTGCCTGCAACAAGCCTCCTGGCCGCGATGAACCGAACGAGGCTGGGCCTCCCGCTCAGTCTGGCCTTCCCTGCTAACTGAATTAACCCGGCCCCTACTGGCGAGGGAGGCGGTTGACTGCCCCCCTCAGGACTTTCGTTTGTTTGTTCGTTTGTTTGTTCGATCGTCTGAGAACGAACGAAAGCAGTGCAACAAAGTCTTGTGTGTCTTTGCTTGATTATTTCTACGTCTTGTGTCAAAGTTTCAACCTCTAGTCAAGTCAGGTGTCTCATCTAGGTCAGGTCTGTGTCCAAGAAAAAAGTCCAGCGCCCTTTAACTATCTGGAAAACATGGCATTGCAACGAAACTATTAGAGATTAGAGATCTGATACATGCAACAAATCTATTGTCTTAGATTTTTTGGAAACTCGAGCTATTGACGTATGGTCAATCCCATTTCCAAGACATTTCATTTTTTTTCTGGCATTGTAATTTTTTCATAGAATTTTGAGTGCAACGTGATGCAGACATCCAATCACCGTCTTTGGGAAAGTATCAACGATTTATTTGGGAAAGTATCAATGATCTCCCACAATTAACCTCAGGTCAGGTCACCAACAGCTGATAAGAGCCAAAATGTACCGCCATCAAAATCGGTGATGAATGGATTGGAACGGATAGAAAATGACAGAATTGGCTCTCACAGCTGCAAATTATACCAAAAGTTAAAAAAAATCCAAAAATATTGTACAGCCTGGAAATAAACAGCCTTTCGCGAATAAAGCTCCGCCAATTCTGCAGACTGATAACTAGTGAATTCTTTCAAAATCCAATCACAGGGAACCATCGCAAGAAACAACAGGATCAAGACACACTACCTAGCAAGGCTTATGTCGCTAGAATAAAGGAACGCTAAAATTAGTTTCCGGTGATTCTATCTCCCGTTCCGCAGCGGCGCCCGCCGTGCGGCAGTAGCGCGATTTGTCGAATGCGAATGTCCCTGCGTGTTCAACTCAACAATTCCGCATGTATATCAAACAAATCAACAAAATTAGGCGTGTGTCGGCATCTTCGGACTGCTGTCTATTCACTGGTGTCTTTACCTAGACTTTATCAATCACAGACCTTGAGATCCAGACCGTTTCTCGGTTGCATGTGATCGGCCATGAGAAAACATACATAGGGCAGAAATGGTTTACACAGTGGCGGGTCCAGAAGGGGGCCACGAGGTCATAAACCCCCTCCCCCACCCGCCTTGGGCTCCGAAGGGGACTATAACTGGCCGAACAAAGACAAGTTTTTAATGCAAAGCGCAAAAAATTGGGCAACGCCGGGCCTTCAGACCAGGAAGGGCCCCAACCAAAAATGAAGGGTTCATAAGCCGACACAAGGAGCTCTTGATTCATTTGGAGGGTCGTGGCTAGAGAAGTTTTAGGGCCCATAACCCTGTCCAGGGACCCTACGCTGTTGCCGGGGTCCTATATGTTGACTTTCCGGGGCACTCTCGATCGCTCAGGGGCCTCTCACATTGGTTTTGAGTTCTTCCCGTTTGGTCGGAGGGCCCTACGCTGTTGTCAGGGGCCCCATATGTTAAGGAGTCCTATATGTTGGGCACTCCATAATCAATTTATTATCTTTATTTATTTCCCCAATTTATTTCCTCGGAACGCTCTACGCCTTTGCCAGGAGCACTATGTGTTAACCTGTCGGGCACTCTCGATCACTCAAAGCCCTCCACATTGGTCTTGAGCTCTTCCTGTTTGTTGGGAGGGTCCTGCGCTCTTACCGGTAGTCCTGTATGTTAACCTGCCGGGGCAAGCCCGACCATTCAGGGGCCTACCAAATTGGTCTCTGGTTCTTCTTCTTTGCTCGAAGGACTCTACTCTGTTGACAGGAGAGGAAGGGGGGGGGGGGCTGTATGTTGATCTGCCACGGCACCCGGTCCGACTCATTTTTACGTCCGAATTCCCGCGCAATTCTGCGCGGCGGCGCGGAGGCTCGGTATATTTAATTTTCATGGTTGTCGAATACGCGACACCCATATTACTCTTGCATGGCTGGAGTCTCATTCATAACACAGTTCGAATGTAAGCAAAGCTCGTGGTGGTCAACCGCTCCCCTCCCTCCAGCTGGGCGTGCATGACGCCGAATGCCAGTCGGGCGCGGGTTAAAACTCATTCTGCTTACGGCCTCCTGTGTAACGAAATCGTCAGTACTTTCTGAATTATATTTAAGATCGATATTCACGACATGAACAGCTAGCTCCAGCCTTTATAGTGCAGGCGATGTTGCGTCCGCATTCATATCTGCGGTACGCTATAAACGCTATCGCCGTGAAGGCCGCTATAAAGATTAATGTCATATGGCCCTAAATGTCGTCTAAAGACTCCGCCGATATACGCAGTAATCAGCCCCCACACGGACGATCTGCAGTAACCGGCCGAGCGACAATAAATTCATGCGATATCTCTTACAGCTGCACACGTGCGGGCCCCGTGCACGAGTGTACTGAGCTGCCGCGAGACATTGCAGGTCGTCCGGACCGCGCCCGCGGCCATGGCCGACACGCGACCCAGCAGGGGCGGACACAGGCCAGTATATTCCTCCCCCGAACTCGAACACATCTGACACCGACTTAACAAAAAACCTGTCAGTGTCGACCAATTGTCACTTCTGCTAGAGTCATTCTAGTAAGACGGTGGGGAGGAGATCGGTAGGCAAACAAAAATTGCGAGAGCTCGGCGTTGATGTTTCCAGTGTGTTTCCTCAATCCCTGTCTAACGGTCTCCACAGCCCGACCACTTTTGGGTGATAATGACGCCGTGAGCATGTGTCTAACGTCATTTTCCACCCTGAATAGTTCCATAATACATCATATTAGATCGGATTTGGCCCAATGTGTCAACACGTGTCTAATGTAATTTTCCACACTGAATAGTTCTATAATATTTCATATTAGATCGGATTTAGTCCAACTCGTCGAGTGGAACCAAATACGTAGTACGCGCGAACGTCGAATGTGGAAAACAGACATCGCTGCAAATAACGGCCTTCTGATGTTAAATTTGTTGAATGATTGATGATTGAGTGATGATTAATGATAAAATTGATGATTCCGAGAACTTAACACTGGTTTACCTCCACCTTAGCAGACTTTCCGTACGTTTTCAATAAGGTGTCTGGGGAATTTACGGGCAGTACATCCCAAAAATAGTCTTCGTGAAAACGGCTGTTATGAACCAAAACAGCCGCGAACTCGTAAATGGCATGTTTAAATTAAGATCTGACTTGAAATCCTCAGTGGCAATGAAAAAAGTCAGTGGTGATACGGTCCCCAAAACGACATTAATGATTCAACGTGCTCAAAACAGAAACAGCAATGATCATTTTATTTATGTTTATTTATTTGTTCACTCATTTATTTGGATGGATGAGCCACCGGTACTCCCCTAATTACGACCCAGGTCCACGAGCAAAAAAGAAAAGAAAAAGATCAGTGCACACCATGCACATGCAGTCAGGCACACGTCAGTAATTTTCCCATGATGCAGTTGCGTCGTGGACCAGCTTGTATGATGAATGGCGTGCATCACAATGACAGTTTCCTACGTAATTCTAGGGAAGAGTAACACGGGAGAACCGCAGCTGAGTTCAGAGTCCCGCCTTCGACCCAGTGACGTCCGGACTGACAATTCGACATCACAACCACTTGAATATACCGGCTGGACAACACACGACATATTCGTAATGCATTTGAACAAATTTTGGCAACGGCATTCAAACTTAGAAAAGTGTAGTCGCTGTAAAGCTCCCTGCAAGAGCTTTTCTTTTTTGCCAACTCTGCGATGTTTTTAACACGTGCACTGGAAGCGGGGTATTGATAGGCTTACATATACCAGGGTCAGTGAAGGTCAGTCATAATGGCAAAGTCCAACTATCTTGCGGTCTGATCCAGATTTGTTTTGCAACATGCCGATTTGTATGAAATGTGCATTCAAAGACCCCCATGATGTGACATCCAAAGACCCTACGTTCGGTACACTGATACCCTTATATATATATATATATATATATATATATATATATATATATATATATATATAATTTTTAAGTTTTACAACAATCAAATCACGTATTTTGGTTCATGATAGTGAAATAACTTTAGCGCAAACAGATGACATAAAACTAACTTTGGGTCAAAAATTTTACCAAGGGTCAGTGTCTTCGCTTCACTTCTTTTGACCTTCCGGAGGTCAGTAAACGATGGAAGTGATCAAATGTACCGAAGCTGGCTACGTCCACAAAAATTCCACTGCGCACGTTAACACGAACAGTTGGCTACCGCCATTCAACTGCTGTCATATTTATGACAGTGTCTGTGACAGGCCGTGTCATGACACGTGGCAGGAATCGCCAAAGCAGTTCTGGTTTGTGGCAGCCCAGCATTTTTGCTGTTCTGGCAAAGACTCAGTGACAATGCGCGAAAGAATGCTGTTGCTGAACGCAAAAGAAATCTTACAAGTTTTCTTGCGGCTTCGGCATCGTCTGCATGAGGTAAAACGTTCGCTGGAAACGTCTGATCGTACCTCAGCCGACACTGTGCCCCGGGGCGGAGCTGAGGTCATGACCTCGCGCGACCCGCTCAGTGCACTACAAAGCACGACGCAAGGTTTCAGCAGTAAAAACTTCTGCGTCAGCATTCTGCAAAATCCCTCCAGTTCGCCTAAGTCCCATGTAGAGTCTTTAATGTGGTGTCACGCCAGGGCAACCCCTGCCACCTGCTGCCCGGCGGTCACCGAGACGAAAACATCTAACAATGCACTGTGTCACCAGACTGATGACTTAGCGAGCTTCAGATCTGGGCAGGCGCGCAAGTGTCAGATGGTGGGAAGCACTTGAAGGGAGGCCGAAGGTCAGGAGATACGAAAACAACGTGATGGCAACCAATGGAAAACCACAGCGTAGTCAAACGGGGGGCGTAAGACGGTCTAACGAGCGGCGTAAACCGTTAGCTGGACCAACCACAGAAGGGAGGATTACCTCCCAGTCACAAGGAACGTGTCTGCGTGAAATCCGAGGGTTGGTGCTGTGAATAACCTTTCACAGGAAGTATCGTTTCTCATAGACAGAAAAGAATGCCAAGTAATGCAGCAATCCCAGTTTTAGACGTGAGAGGCTCATGGACACGCCTTTGTCTGAAACAATGAAATCGGTCTTAAGGAGCTGGAGTAGAGGACGTTTCAGTAATGCAAATGTTGTTAGAACCTCTTTAGAGTGTTTCTTTAGCCCTCGCCGGGCTGGGTGACCATGAGAAACCTTCTCCGACCTTCTGAGGATAGAAAAAAAAAAAAAACGAGAAGGCGCGGGAGCATGAAAATACTGAGGCATTTTTCATCCTTGCATCAACTTTTGGACTCAGAGTCACCGCAGGTCTTTGATGTAGGACAGGCTAAGCAGGGTTATACAAAAAACAAATGAAGATGAAAATGAAAGTAAAGTGCCATGATATTTTCCCAGCGGCAACGATTGAACATGAAGCTTCCCATATTCATAGAGTGTGACAGATGGAGCGATATGTTATCTAGAATTTTTTAAAGGAATGCTCAAATCATTAACAAGGCTGGGTATACGTCCAGGCGATTCTTACATCCTTTGCACAGGAAACTGTACCTATTGCTCTTTGACCTGGGGTCAGGTCATGTTTGATGCCAAACTTTTAGAACCGCAGCCGAATATAATGTATCGGTTTACATTTGTGGGATGCTTATCCGTAGTCATATTTGATTTGGATGATTTGGAAGCACTAATACGTTTTGAGAGCTTACTTGCCAAAGATGGCTCACTTGACCGAGCTTGACCCGATTTTACCTTTTTACTTATCATGCTCATTTTCAATGCGAAGACGCTTTCTATGATCACAGTTAATAAGAGCCACACCCATGTCTTCTTTCTATAAAGCCTCTAATGCTTCAGCTCTCCTATTTTTGGTCGCGAAAATAGAAATCCCCACTATCGCGAAAATAATTTTTCTGTCAGATATAAGAAATTAAAAAAAAAAACTGGACCACTGCCGTTACAAGAAGGCGACTTCCCCCTCATTTTCAGCTTTGTCTGAAATGGTCAGATTTCACTTCAAGCACTGTTTTTGCCTGCACAGGTAAATCAGGCATTCTTTTTGCTCCTAATCCCTTTGGAACTGCACCCAAGTCTTCGTACCTAAAGCTTCCCGCCAAAAATGCCAGCAGACTTATTTTGACTTAACATGACCTGTGGTGGCCTATTGCCTTATGGGAAAAAATCTAAGTGTTTCCTACAACTTCCGCCAAGGGCTTTCCAACGGTGTTTTCGCTTTTTCTGTAGGACTTTTAGTTCCCGTGATCTTGGGTGTATGGGTTCTCTCACGAGCCCCCAGCCCACCGAAGATAGATGCAAAGGCCAGCGCGGTGAAATTAAGTTAGTTTAGAGATGGAAAACGTTATAGCAGTGAAATTAACTTTGTTAAATGATAGTAATATTTTCTTGTCACCAAGGACAACGTAATGCACAACCTGCGAAACTGAGGCCTGTGCTAAGACGCCTCTCTTCAGGTTCACTTGATTTTTGAACTCCTCTGATATGCGCATCGGATTAGGTGATCAAATAAGAGATCAAGGATATTTGAACTCCTCTGATATGTGCATCAGATTAGGTGATCAAATAAGAGATCAAGGATATGTGAACTCCCCTGGCATGCGCTTGAGATTAGGTGAACAAATAAGAGATCAAGCAAATTCGGACCATCAGGTGCTCGTGCCACGCTGTCGGGGATGTTAACAGCTTCTTTTCCCACGCGAAGCATATTGGCGAACATGATCGCGCCTCTAGAGGAGAGATTACTGCTTTCAAATGACAGGCCTTTGATTCACGTATTTCTGTCATTGGCGACAAATGCAGTTTTGTGAAGAGGGGGAGGAAGTAGTGATAGCCCAGCCGGGAGAAACGTTTTCGGTTCCACGCGCTCACAGATCATTCTGACAGTAAACGTTACGCGAATCACAAAATTCATATACTTTTGCATTTATGCTTTGCATTTATTTGCTTAGCGTTGCGGGGGTTGCGCCTACTCCCTCTACTGGCGACGATTTAAGATATCTTACGACGAAACTAAGACAAGGAAGGGAGGTCGTGCATGTCTAGCAGAACGATCAGGAGAGACATTGTGCTGTAGTAAAAAGGACCCCTCATCCCTGACCCTGAAACGTATACCGTCAATACAAGGCCTCCTGTCTGGTAGACTGTGATCGGCCGTCGCAGCCTCTGACGAAAAACTCCGCGAACGGGACTGCTGTAGTGGAAAACCTTGTCAGCAGTTCGAGCAGTGTAGAAACTAACAAAGTCCGGAACGAGGAACGACAGTGAACTCGAGCCACGGCCGTGGCTCAGATACACTTTTCGAGGAAGCTGTCACAGAAAATGTGTTAGTTTTACGGGCAATTTTGGGTTCAGCACCTGTGCTGCCATTATTTAACGGTACCTCCGGCTCCGGATACCCCGGATCCTTGCCAGGTGAGGAACTACTCCTTGCATCGTTTTCCCGAAGCAAAGGAAAGACTCACGACGCATGGCCATACTTCCGCGCTCATGGATCGGCCTTGACCACAACCTATTTACGGTTTGGATCGTACGGATATTTTTACAGGAGAAATCGCAGGAAACAGAAATGCAGTTTCGCATGTGCGACGTAACCAGAGCATTAGCCAGCACCGCCCGAGAGAGCGCAGAGTCGAAACAAACACTTAGATGTTTTTTTTCTGATACTCTTCTGAGAAGAGTATCATAGATCTGACGTTAGACGGAGCCTAAGTTAGTCCTAAGTTAGAAAGAACACCAAACGCCAATTTTGTATTTACCTTTAAACATTTTGCTCATAACCTGATACCAAGATAGTACCATATGACAGCAACCTAGGTGGCATGCAGGTGCTGAGTTATTTCCGCGTTGTCTCATCCATTATTTTTGCAAAACTCCGCCTTATGCCGACGCCAGGTCAGTGTCAGATGAGCCTCCCAGTTGAGAATGTCACCATGAACTGTGGTGATTGACTCGTATAAGGCAAGGCAGACTGTGTCTTCACTTAAGAGAGACTGCAGGACTTTGGTATGACTGTGGCACGTCATCACAACAGGGTACAGTGGAAGTGCACCGCGAGTTATCTTATCCAAAACGTCGCACCACGAGGTGAAGACGTGATTCCAAATCCATCAGCACTCGGAGGCGGTTGTTCAATGATGAGACAAACTCACATGAGACTGAAGCCGCTCTCGAACGAGAACGAGGGCATTGTGTACGGTGCAGCACAATGTGAGGCGCCAAATCTCAGGAGCAAATGTGTTTGGCACCACTGTCCGGGCCGCTTCGCTGCAGACGGCGGCCGTTTATCATTTGCGTTGGCCGGAAGTTGTTGCCGATGGGCTCGTCGTCGTAGCCACGCAGGGAACGGAACAGCTCCAGCTCAACGTCCAAGACGCGCACCAGGTCCAGAAACACGGTCCAGGTGACGACCTCCTGACAACCGGGGGTGGTCAGCGAGCCCCCGTACTGGACGAAACTCCTGAGGTTGGTCGGCATGAGCTCCAGCAGGCTGGGCGCCGTCTCCACCTGCGTAGTTGACTCTCCTTCCTTTATCCTGGAGAGGGCCGGCGTGAGCGCAATGACGCCTCTGCCGCGGCTGCGTGCCTGCGTGTCGAAGAGCACGGCCAGCACGGCCAGACCGTCCACCTTTTGCAGCGCCTCCTCCACGGAGCTGTACTTGGCGTTCTTGCAGACGATGTGCATCTCGAGCGGAAAGCGGCGACCGTTCAGGGTGTGCTCCGAACCTACGGCATCCTCCACGCCCCAGTGGAAGTGTACGTTGAACACCCGGAACGTGCCGGGCAGGTCAGCTCCAAAGACCTCAGGCAGCCCCCCGCGCCAGTTCCCCCTCGCCACGGCCGTATGCAAGTCGTTGGTCAGGTTCAGCAGCTGGGGGACGTCGTCGAAGCCCCGGAGCACGAGAGGCTTGCGGCGTCTTTGGCGGGCCGAGCAGGCGTCGAT
Source organism: Capitulum mitella (assembly GCA_030062745.1). NCBI lineage: Eukaryota > Metazoa > Arthropoda > Thecostraca > Pollicipedomorpha > Pollicipedidae > Capitulum > Capitulum mitella. The sequence goes on along the minus strand of CP099845.1, from coordinate 31,496,620 downwards.
GTCGATGGGCGACTGTCGCCGGCCGCCGCACTCGGGGAAGCCCAGCTCGACCCAGTTCTCGGGCCCTGTACTGCCCGAATAGCTCCAGGTGGTCCGTTTGTCGGAGTCCTGCTCGCTGTAGCCCCAGGTGATGGCCCGTGCCGACCTGGCCAACAGTGCCAGCAGCAGGAACCTCAGCAGCGGCGGCACCATGACGAGAGCGCGGTCAGAGTCGGTGGCGTCCAGGGCGGCCCTCGTGACGGTCCTATATACGGCCGGGGCCGAGTCAGGTGACGCCCAGGACGCGCTCTGTCGCGGACAGACAGACCCTACCGGAGGGGCGACGAGCCGCGCTCTCAGTCACGTTCTCCGGGGACCCGTCGGGGGTGGCAGCTGGACTGAAACGGTGCGACAGCGGTCGCCCAGCGGTGAACGTGTGCTGAGACTGGTAGAGGGCCAGTTTTTGCGGCCAGGGCGTGGGGACAGACTTTGATGGCTGTTGCGGCGTCAGTGGCTTCGATGCCCAACATATTGTCAGCTAATGACATCCTGTTTTCGTTTTTTGGTGTAGCGTGTGTTTATTCATATTCACAGCATTTGCCGGGATTGCGAAAAGCCAGCGGCTGTGCGTGAGATGTAAACACTCGGGCTGTGGTACCATTTAGAGCCGGAAGTGCTCGGCGCTGTAAGCTATCATGGGGAAGTGAAGTCAATTTTGGGCCGCACGCATACAGACAAGTCAAGCGAAACCAAGCCATCGGACAGACATCGCATCACACCAGTATCGTGTTTTCGCTGCTTGTCGCGAATAAATACATAATAAGCGGAAAGTCATTACTATGCTATGACTGACATACTTCGAAATGCTGGCGAAAACATATTTGCCATTGATCTGCCAATTTTTGTGCATCCTTCAATCATACTCCCTTACGGAGGAGGAGGGAGGTTTCAAAAGCCTGCCTCCGGTTGTTTGCTCACCATTGCCAGAGTTTTTGAAGCCGTTTCGCGAAACTTAGTGACGTTTACTACCTGTCCTTACATATTACGCCGAACTTTTATAATTTCATTTCGCTCAGGGGCGGTGCCGGGTCAAGTTTCTGAGAGGCACTTCACGCCATTTTTGGCACTGTTGAACGCGCATGAAAAATAGTTGTCAAAAGTAGAGTTTTTAAGACTGAGCTTTAAAGTTTTATGAGCAAATCGGTAAATAACTGAGCAAACATACAACATTTCTTTTGATCTGAGATCACTTTACAAGGTCACGTCAAGGCCAAAAAACTAATATTTGTTCCCATGTAAGTAGTTTTGATGCTAGTTCTCAAGCACCAAAATCCCAAACACATATATCTAAGCAGTGTCCTCTACTTGGGTTTCAAGTTTCAGTTTTCTGTTAGGCTGGGTCACGGAGACTTAATACGTTCTTAATACTTATGATGACTGATGATACTTATAATGACTTATATGATATATATATATGATATGATATGATATATGATATATGATAACTTATATGATACTTATAATGACTTAATACGTTCGAACGTGTGTCCTATATCACGACGGCCATAAACAGGGTATTTAGAAATGTAGTCAATTCGCATGACTGGGAACATTTTCAACCACTTCATTGACGCTGAGGTCACTTGGGATCATCGAATGTCAAATGTCGCTAGATGGCTTGATGAACATGCGATCACGACAGTTCCCCTTTGTCATGCCGCTGGCGCCTAATACGCCAACGTTATACAAGCAATGTAATACGATTTATACTTCTTAAGTAGGGAAAGCTGCCCAATTTGCGCCACCTTTTCGAAAAACAGGCACTGTGAACAGGACATGGCAAAAATTGTCATATGTCTTTCTCGTATATCTTCTTTTGTCTTTCGAGTGCCAGCATATCTGGCTTTTAGTATTCCAGTTTTTACCTGCTATGTTTTAGTTAATTTCTAATAAGACGCTGCAGGGGCGCAGTCAGGGCAACCATGCCATATTTGCGTCACATGATATGCCTGACTGCGCCGCCATACAAACAGCAATGCTGAGTTCCAGGCATTTGCAACGGCAGAAGAGATGATGAGCCATTGTCTGGTATATTTATAAAAAAAAGTTCCATTTATTTTTCCTTCTGCCAATATTTTCCAACAGGCGGGGGGGAGGTGCTCGGACTCCGACAGGATGCTGAGCAGACCCCATGGAGGTGGCTACATAGTCGCATCAGTTGGGCTTGTTTTTTTACTCGATTTATTTTACTAGATTTGACTCAATTTCTCTTGTAATCCAAAAATGCTTCCCAATAGCCCGAAAATAAGACAGCCCTGGATATCTTAAACTCAAAGTAAAGTAACTCAAGCCGTAACAGGTTTAGGGGTTTGAGAAAGGTGCACTCACCTCTTCCAAGTTTGCTTTAGAATGTCAACTGGGGAGCGAATTCCTGCAGTGATAGCTAAATTCCCAATGGGGAAGGACACAGCGAGGTCACCTGACTCCGAAGGACACAGTGAGTGTGGTCATGGGCAAGCCACCCCCTCTAAGTGAATTGGCCCAAATCTGAAGAACATTTACCCGCAAGACTGATAGGAGGTCGTCGTTCCAAGGGTCTCGCCAGAATTCTCGGCCTGGGGGCTAGCTGCTAGCTGTGGGGGTGTTGATTACGTGATGAATAATGGTATTAGTGTTTTCATTAGCTTTCGCGGCCAGCGTGGAGACGGCCGGGGGAGTAATCCGGCTCCGCGGGGGGGGGGGGCTGCAGTCCTCCCAAGAAGGCTCCGGCGAGGCTTCTTCCTCACTCCCATGGCGCCGCTCTGCAGCCCAAATCCCCCGTCCCCGCGATTTTCTCTTCAAAAAGGTCCCAGACACATACGAAAAACTGGATGAGCCATCGGCAAACCGTTACCTAGTCCTACCCTGACAGTGCTACTGGTGCAATAAGGCCCGGCAAAGGGGGGTGGGGGGCGCAAGAGGGGCAATACCTCTACCATAACAAAACTGGCCTCGGATTAAAAAAAAAACAGGCCCACGTATCACCTCTATTCTGGTCAAATAGCAAACGTAATTCCACAACGGATGTAATTTAATGGATCAGTTTCGCTTCACGGCGTTGATATCACAGTTGTACACGGGTAGCACAACTCAGAAAATTGTTTCAAACTTGCAATGAAGTTGCACGGACCCACCACACCTGCACCGCGACCAGGGAAGAAGAGAAAGGGATCACATCTGCACTCATTCCGTCTCTGTCAGAAAATACCCTTTACCTGGGAATCAGCTGTCTCAAGGAGGAGATAATGGGGCAGCGTGACGGTGACGCAGGGTTTAGGCAGGGTGACGGTCATTGGACAGCTTACCCTATAACATGACTAGTAAAGCTAAGAAAACATTCTTTTAATTTCATGTTAGATCAGCTTTGAAAAATATTTCTCCCGTTTCCCCAGCCTTGTGAACGCAAATGAATTTCACCAAAAGTCCAAACGTATGGGACAAATGAGAAAGGCCTCATCGATTAGCTTTCAATTTGTCCCAGTCATATCAAAATCGCTCCGTGAACAGCGGAGTTATGACAAGTAAAATTATCCTCCTTCAGACTTTTTGCCTCGCCCCTGTACCCACCCGTTTCAATATTTTTTTAAAACGTCTTTCCATCAAAAGTACTTTACATCAAGGCGAATCGACTGCTGTTTGTTTCGATGAAATCTGACGGTAGTTATCGAGATCTCGGGGGAACGATTAAATCCCCCATACGGGGATTTAACCGTTATTGGTATCCCATAGCGTTATTGACCAAATCCCATGGCGTGATTGGTACGGAAACAAGGTTGACCAAGCACGGGCTACGTGTTACAGCGACTCTAATACCCAGATTTGTTCTTTACGGCGTTGTGGAAACAGTTATCTCGTGTTTGCCGTCTTTCCTTCAGAACTGATCTTTTACAAAGCTTCCTCATCTTGAGGGGAACAATCCTCCTATGAGATTCCTTCGAGACCTCAGTATCAGTGGATTTAGGTGCTCGCGTTCCGCTGCAATTGTGGAGGTCCCGTAGTTGCAGTTCAGTGCTGAAGAAGCGTCGCTACGTTACCAGGGACCCAAAATGAAGCACTGACAACTTTGTTCGTGAAATAGAACACAGACTGATTTGGACAGTCCTGCCACATTAAATACATCCTGTTCACGTTGAAACACTGATTTGTTAATTCTTCTTCTAAAATCTACTTGTATTTGGTGTTTCAAAATACCCTCATGCCAATTTGCCTTATCGCTTGTAGGCTTGATCAAGGCTGCTTGACTCACTGAGACCGATTAGAGTGGTGAGGGTGCCGGCTGTTTACAGGTATTATCGTTCGTCTAGGTAGGATTTGCGACAGGGGTTTCCGCGTGGCGGGCCCAGTCTGGTCACGCAGGACTGAGGCCGCCCATTAAAGCCGGAGATCCCCGCGTGAGCGCGACCTCCTGCGAATTTGGCGGAACAGATCATCGCCTGAAATCAACGTCGTGGGCATGTAGACAGGCCAAATTGGGACAGTTATGCAGTTATGTAATGTCGTAACGACATCAATTTCAACGCTCGGTGCACCCTTATCGGTGAAGGTATCGGTAAATGGTCAGCGATAAGCTCAGGCTGAGCCTGTCACTGACCATAACCTATACCTCTATGCCTTTTTGTCTTCTTGTCTGTTTTGTCTTAGTCTATTTGACAGGCATATTACGCGAAATTAGAGGAACGCTAAAATCAGTCCCGTAAATTCATATCGCATTTGTCGGTGGCACCCGCCGTGCAACGTTGCGAAAATCGCTGCGTCTTTAACTCAACGCTTCCGCTTATATATTGAACAAATCAGAGAAATTAGACGTGTATCGGTAACTGCGGACTTTTACCTGTCCGCTGGCGCCTTTATCTAGACTCAATTAGTCACAGTTCTTGAGATCCAAACCGTTTCTCGGCCTCATGGAGGCGACTATGAGAAAACATATTTAAGGCGTGAATGACTTATATATTATTCAACATTAAAATGAGCTCAGTTTCGAGCTCTAATCGTCAAGAGCTTTCCAACGGTGTGCTTATTTTTATCGTACGACCAACCGTTCATGAGTTACATGAGGCGGTCAACCACCCTCCAGTTGGTCGTGCATGGCCCCGATCGACAGTCGGGCTCGGGTTAAGTTGGGGGCCTTGGCTTTTACCCGTAATTAAGTGATGCGTGTACAGTAGTTCTAGAACGTAACTCCAGATGGTGCGGGGTGTTAGGGCTGGTAAACATTGGAATACACCAGCTTTGTTGGTGACGTTCTGAATTACAGCTCCGCTCTTCTCAACCGTCATTCTACAGTTTAGTCGATATGCTCTGCCCTGGGTTGCTTGGTAAATTAGAATCAATTGTTCTGGTTTCCAGCTTATTCCTGACGCCGTATAAATTTGACCTGATGTTACCCATTGATATGAAATGGCCAACATCACATCGTTCCGGTAACTTCGGATTTTCAATTCCGAATTCGGCTACTAGCTCTTGAACATGCATTTTTGTTAACCCTATTCCTTGTAGGGGGGCTGAATCCTCTCCCCTTGGGTTTTTTCCTTCCCGATTTTAGAGTTTCTGACGCAGCTTCACGAAAGTTAATCACTTTTCCTACCTGTCTTTTCTTCGTATCGTGACGAAATTTCGAAATTCTTTTTTGTTCAGGGGCGGATCCAGGCAACGTTTTTGGGAGGTACCTCAGGCTATTTTTGGTCCTGTTGAGGGTAAAAGGAAAATGGCTGCCAAAAAAGCGTATATAAGATACAAGTTAAAACTTTATATCGATGTATAGCTAAATAGCTAGACAACGTGCAAATACAGTTCTGTCCGTCCGTCTTTCCAACACTCTTCAGCATCAAACGAGACGGCCAGGGGCGAGTTACGTCTGTTTTTTTCCATTTCTCACGTCAAAACCAACAGAACCGTACATATTTTGTGGATTTTAATTAGGTTCCGTAGTTTCGGTGATGAATTAAACGTAACTATATGAAGGACGGCTGGCGCCGCTGGACAGCCGATCCGACATGAGACATGTCTGAACATAATTATGACACTTTTGAACGTGTTGAGAATATTTTAATACTTCCTGCGTCAAATTGGGAAACACTACATAAAAGACTGGTTGGCGTATAATAGGCCGTTTTTCTGTAGTTAGCGAACAAAAAGAGAAACTTCATCGGTGCGTCCACTTGTTGCACGTGTGCAAGGTAAATTTCCGGCTATCTATGAGTCGCAGTTCCCAACGCTCTTGTCCAAAAACTAACTGCCCACTCGTTCCAGTCAGGATCCCCATCACAATTCCGTATGAACCCTTTACAAAATGCCACATTTTCAATAACTCACCTCGGTTGGCCTCGTCTGACCCGGCTCGGTCACCTGCACCTCGGGGAAAGTACGCGTGTTCAACTAGCGGACTAACTGCCCACAAAGTCTGTTGAGATAATATGAATAGGTCTACAGGAAAAGACAAAGCTTTATGTTTACCATTTGATTTTGATTGACCTCGGTTCACCTGACCCAGGCTGTCTGTGTAGCTGTGTTGGAAATGTACCACATTAACTAACTTCCTACAATGTTCTGTAGCTGGCTGCCGGGCAGAACCATACGCAGCACAATGCTCTTCCTACGACCCGACAGGCGTGCGGCCGTCCGCCGTCGACGGGAGATAGGCCGCGCGACCGGCCTCCAACTTCGCCGGGCTGTACTGAAAGATGTTACCGATTGATGTTAAAATTCCAAACTGCAAAAGATGCGCCAGTGATCCATATGAAGAGAGCAAATGATCAACGCTCCAGCTGTATTATCGTGGATGATATGCGCAAAAAAACATGAGGGGTGGGCAATTTTCGCCACTTTTTAGTGCACGCATTAAGATATGCACAAAAACATGCGGGGTGAGCCATATTTGTCCCCTCCGGTGCGTGTCTATGTGCGTCACTCCACGGTCACTGGTGGCATCTAATGGCGGAAACTCCAGCCGTTAATTTGTTCAGGATGAGTTGGCCGGATACAGCTGCAGTTCCGCGCCGTGTACGCTTTAGAGGCGGATGGTCGTTTGGTCACGAGCCTCGCCGTCGCGAAGGTCAATAGGCCTTATTACGAGGATAGGCTTCGCCCCGTCCTGTCTCGTCGGGCTCCTGGGTCTTGGTGCTGCCATTCGTGTCTTGGGTCTCTGTCTGGGGTCGACTCACAAAGGTCACCTTCTTGCTATTGTGCGTGTTGGTGGCCGAATGCACACCTGGCATGTTGTACCTCTTGAAAGCCAAACGGACATAAGACAGATAAATAGACCTAGGCGGATTAGAACACATACAAACTGGATTATCCGAACCAATGATAGCGAAAATGTGCTGGCCATATAGTGGTGCGGTGAGGCCTTATTCACGCACATCGGTAAAGAGACTGTTTGCGGAGCGCCACGTCAACCTGCTGTACCGAAAGTTATTCGACATTTTGCCCGCCTGTCCATATACACTTAAAGAAAATCTTCAAGCCCGTTGACGTCGGATTGCGACGTGTCACACGTGAATGTGTACACGGCATTGCTGCATGCATAGCATGTACATACAGGAACGAAAAAATCTCAGGCCGGGTCATGAAACATACATTGATACGCACAAGCAGACCTGTCTGGATACGCATTTATCCAGGGGAACTGTATCAAGTTAAGTCGGTTTCCGCTGCTCGAGGTGGTAGACATTCCTTGGATTGCTCCACGTTTTTAAACTTCTTCCATGTTTGTCTGAGAGACTGTAATGATCTCGATCCATCTTTCCGCCGCTCTGTCCTTGAATAAAGTTTTATCTCGTCACCTTTTGCTAACTGGGCTGATGGTGATACGCTGAACTCCTGATTCACGGAACAGGGCGGTCAGATAATTTTGCTGCCGTCTTCATGTGTGACGAACGGTTTGCCAAGGTTGTCCTCCCGACTCCTGACAAACGGACGGCCGTCTGTTCGGTGGTCACATCTCTTCCACCACCCGTCGCTATCGTCCAGGCTGGAGGCAGCAGTAGGCAGGTGTCCCACTGCGAGGCTCTATCTCACGGGGCTTTGTTTTTCGACTGTCTCTACCGCTCAGGCATCTGCGAGAGGTTTTTCCCGGTCTCCGCGCCGCCGACGAGGCCATCTGCGCTGATCAGGGCGGGGCCGGTCGGCGGCCAGAAATACTGAAATTCTCATAGTAGGAACTGCGTCATGCGGAATTTAGGAAAACCCAGGAGACGGGGAAAAGGAAAAAGGTGAGATAAAACGGGAGAGCGGGAGAGAAAGAGAGAGGAGAGAGAGAGAGAGAGAGAGAGAGAGAGAGAGAGGGAGAATGAGAGAGAGAAAGGGAGAAAAAAGAGAGGAAAGGAGAGAGAAGAATTTCAACAGCTGATAATGTTCGCGCGCTTGCAACATTTCCAAACCTTTACTACATTTGGTCATTCATTCCAACGTTTATCTGTAACAATCGAGATTTAACGTAAAGAATGGCGAGAAGGCTCAATTTTCTTATAGCAGTTTTACAGCTCTTTCGCTCAGTCGTACAGCAACGCTTCACTGAGGACCACCACGCTAGGGTTACGTAATGACCTGGGCCAGCCCCACCATATTAGTCCTCCAAGGTGACCTCGGAGAGGACAACAGATGCGGCCGTGTCAGGGAGCACCTGGCCCAACCACTATAAAACGCTCGGACCAAGACAAAGAACAACACTTGTTCTGAGACGAGCAACTGGCTCACACACAGCAGGTGAGACAACCGGGCCGGGGCAATCCTTCAGAACGTCTTCCACTGATTCAGAGCCAGCATTTTCGGGTATTGCAGTATACGGGGCTTGCGTGTCTATATTTTCGTGGTTGGCGCCATCCTAACCTTGTTTCGTATTGCTGATCAAAGAATGACGCAATGCTGGAACAGCGTTCGGTAAAGTAAGATTTAAAAGGAAGAGGAACTTACGGCAGAATAAGAGATTTTTTATAAAAAAAAGCAATGGTTCTTACTGTTCTCGGTCATGAATGACTTCCTTGTCTGCACAACTGGCCCGATCACGTAACAAATTTTGGCAAGCCCAATATCTATTGCCACCTCCCGTTACAACCCCTGCGCCCGTCGTTGGCCGTGAAGCTCCGCCATCAGTAGTGCTCGGCTCGGCGGAGAGGCGGAGCGTTGAGGGCGGTCTGGCGGCGCCGGCGGCGCGTCTGACCTCCGCCGCCGCCGCCGCCGCCGGCAGGATGAAGGTGACGGCGACTCTGGCGCTGCTCAGCTGCCTGCTGCTGCTGGTGCCGCCCGGTGGCGAGGCCCAGTACCGGCGCCGGTTCGTTGGCGGCCGCGGCCGCGGCCTGCGCCGGCTGGCTGCCGCCGGACTCCTGTTCGGCGCCGGCGCCGTCTTCGGAGCGGCGCTGAGTCGCGGCAAGTGAGTGGAAGCGGGCTTCTGTCACTAGCACGGGATGTTGCGACTAGGACGGGGTATTTTGTGACAGGGAGAAGGTCTGCTGCTGGAGGGACGTGGACTTTTGTGAGTGGAACAGGGTCTGCTTTGAATCGTGTTTATCTGGTTCTCACGACGGCGCCGCCCAACACGCACTAGGAGCGTTTCTCTCTCTCTCTCTCTCTCTCTCTCTCTCTCTCTCTCTCTCGGTTTCCTTCGTGCCCCAGTCCTACTCTTCCCAATTCAAGGATCTCTGTCCAGAAGTCGAATGAATCCTGTTCGTGCCAACGGCGAGACCAGGGCAGGTTCCAGCGGCGATCCCGCAGGGCCGGCGGCTGCTCCTCAAACTCATCAGTGTCTGGCCCAGGCGTGACGTGTCGCTGGACCTGCCGGCCGAGCTGGATGAGACCGAGGTGTTCAACATGATCAGCCGCGCGGACGGCCAGCGCTGCCTCGAGCTCTGGGTGTGTGATGTGATGGCGCGGGAGGAGCGGCAGCTGGCTGACGAAGAGCGAGACATCGCCGCCGTCTTTTCGTGAGTGCTCGCCATGGGACCAGTGCCCGCGGCTGGCTGCCGATGGTGCGACGACGGCTTGTGGAAAATATGGCATGTAGTAAAAGCCATGGAGCATTAATGATTAATGAAGCTGAATCCAGAACTCGATATTTTCTCCCGCACAAAAACGTTCAATGACAGTGGCTGTGCCGAGTCGACTATTTTTGTCCGAACCAACGTCACGCGCGACCTATTCGTCAACATCGACATCTCTAGCTGTGCCTCATGTCCCCGCAGGGAGAAGCTGGCTGAAGGTGAGATGGGGGAGCCAGGATCGGCGCGCTTCGTCTACTACACGGCAGCAGCCCGAGGCCTGAGGGCGCGCGGTAACCGCGGCGCGTGTCGCCTACCGAGCTGTCCCAGCCAGCCGGAAGAGCTGCTGCGCCGGCTGAGGGCCGCCGGACTGTAGGGTTCGGCTCGGCACCGAGGCGCACCGGGCGGCGCCGGGCGGACGGCGCCAGGACCGACAGGACCTCTGGACGGATCTGACCTTTCCTTTCCGTGGTTTTGACTGCTGTGGTCGGCCGACGTGGTTAGCTCTTCTGTCACTCTGGATATTTCCGTCGGTAGCCGTTTAATTTTGGCGTCTCTGTGGCATAGAACTGCACCACGCGAACGATACCCTTGCTGCAAATATGACTCGTAGCCGTGTTCAATATGACTTGTACTCCAAATGAATAGAAAATACTCGCATATGACAGCGTTTTACTCGCTCCGAAAAACTTAAATTCACAGTAACCCAAGGACGGACATCGCGACATTACAATTCCAATCTTAAAACTTAACCCTATTCCCGTACCCATAACGCATGGACGTATTCCCGTATGAGGGGGGGGGGGGGGTATTTAGGTCCCAGCCAACAGATCTCATGAACTACCCGTTCAGTTTTATTGCAAAGGAAACGAAAATCGATTTGCCATGACGTTAAAAGCATTTTTTTATCAAAAGAGATTTCGAAAATGTTGTTACAGGGGTAAAACGTCGGAAGGGAGGATATTTTCGGCATGTTATAATTCTGACATGCTTATCGACTGATTTTGATGGGACTGCCCTGAATCAGGAGTAAATTTGTGGGACTTTTCCCTCTCCATATTTCTCTACATTGTTTACGATATTCATAGGTGATCACAGGGCTTGGAGGATTGGTACTATATATTTTTGTTCAAACGCCATTTAATCTGAAAGTTCAATACGTCTTTTTAAGCTGCATTTGTCATTTTATACTTAAGAGGTCCAGATTATATTACAGTGTTATCAGGGAGCAGTAGTCATTGATCCCTGATACTAGCAAGCGTGGTGCCAGGGGAATGAAAAGGCGACCTGTCATGGTCACATTTTTTATCGTGCCATCATACAGCCTTTGCCCTCAAATGATCTCGGATGACCCAAAGGACACGTATAATTGCCACGGAATCATTTCATAGCCATTGAAAATGATTTTATTTTGGTTGGCTACATTCATCCATGTCTTGCTTGTGACCGTCGTGATAAGGGGTTCACGCGCAACCATTTTCGGCCGCAGCTCCGTGACCTGAGCTGATATTGGCATGAAACTTTAAAAATGTAAAAAGAGAGCATCGTTTTGAGTCACGCAACTTCCGGCTGTTTCATTTTGAAAATTAACGCTAAAAAAGTATACATAAAATGACATCTTGATTTTTAACCTTGACCAAACCTTGTGAAATCGCTTCAGGTCAAAAGAAATATCTTTGAATGCTTGCCATGATATTTACCTATACACTCATGCAACGTTTTAAAGTATACATTAAAAACCCTGCATTTGATTTTTTCCATTATAAATAACATTACCGAGGATTGTTTTGCCGTTGCCCACGTGCTGAAGCTATGCGATGTATAAATAGGTCAGTTAATACCCTATTATACGTTAAATTTATTTCATACGTGGGTGACCACACTTGTGTTTCGTTGAACTTTTCGGATTTTTTCTATGTCTGCGTAGTCATATGTGATGACCACGACATACCTTTGGCGTTATAAAGAACAGATTCTCATTATGTTGTTTGAAAAGGTTTGCTCGTGGAACGGTCACACACTAAACCGTCTTATGTATTCGTGACATTAAAAATTCAGTTTATGAGCTCGCCTTGGGCTCGTTCATAAGCTGAATGAATAATGCAACCCATGCAAAAAACTACAATAATGCTCAGGAAAGAAGAAGATAGGAAATGTGATCGCGTTTCGTGAAAGTGCTCTGCAAATCCTGGAAATGTCGAGCAAAAAAATCGGTGGGGGCGAAGCTTCTGAAGCCGTAGGGGACGATTGCTACCAGCCCTATGAGGTTCCGTTTCTGTTTTCATTGTCATTCTTGGATTGTTTGCGAATGGCATACAGCAAGAGCCTCAACATTGCAATAGATGACGACACATTCCTTCCAAATCTTTTGAGAAAAGAAAAGATACTACCAAATTACGTCAGGTCAATGATTTGTGATGTCACGTTTGAGTACCTCGGGAGTTAAAGAGGCTGGCTCCAGTTTCGAAAAACAAAAGCCGGGAAGACCCAAACTGATCTTGAGCGCTTTCTTTGCATCAGGCCTGTACATCTACGCCGCTCTTCAAAGCCGACAGTGGCGAAGTTTCTAGTTTCGTTTTGGAGAGGAAGGCATTTTGATGAGCTCTTCGTGCAGTGCGAGCCCAGACTGGATGAAGCTCGGACACCGAGAAAGATTAAAACGGTGGTGGTCTCGGGGACCAGGAAAAGCCCTAAACAATGGAGGCTCGTGGACGGGATTATGAGGTTGCTCAGCAAAACCAACACCCATTTCAGCCGAGTGCAATGACCTTGGGATATTGATACGACTGCTTGTCGCATGGGACACCTAAGCGGGCCTGCTAGGATGCCACTGTACTGTATTACGCTTGCTTTACGATTTGATTGCCATGGTTTTCGACCCGTGCTCTCTACAGTGTTCTTTTTTCTTCACTGCACTTGCACAATGCTCAAAATAAATACATTCCAAAGCAAACAACCTTTCCATTGGCTTTAGCCGCGTCTACTCAGACTAATCCTGCAGTGTGACAGTACGAAAAGCCATTATGTGCAGATCATTTTCATCTCTAAATGCGATTCTTCACAGCACTGATGTGTCGCGATGATTGTTCGATTTCGAGGACGAGGTACTACATGGCCACATGAGGATGAGAGCAAACAACTCCTATCTACCGTATGCCGTGCGTATCATACACCGTATCACAGAGTGGACACGCCATGTGGTCTCCCAGTCCCCGAATAAAATGGGATCTCTGGCTTCGTCTCGTCAATCTGTTTTATGATCACTCCCAGGGGCTCAAGGTCAGTCAGGTAAGTAAGAGAAATTGCGCACCTCTCATGTTTTTCGCGCAAATTCTCAATAATAACGTTAGAATGCCAAAATTTTCTGATATCCCAATGAACTTCTAGCGCATGTTACAGTGTTTGTTTGATGTTTTTCAAATAGACCCCCTGAGGTCGTTCTCCATGGTCCGGGAAAGTAAGGAGGCCAGCCGCGCGGCCGATCCATCGCCGGGGAGTATGGCCGCACGCGTGTCGGTCCGTGCTTATTCGACCACCCACTCTCCCCTCCCATTTCGAGATCCCGAGAACCAGCAGCTGTCCGATTTGATCACAAAGAAAATCCATCGATTCGACGCGGCGTAAACGACATTTTTATAAAACGCGAATTTTAAAAATTTTGCAAGGGTTGGATCCAGAGGGAAAAACTGCTGCAAGGGGGTGCTTTTGACTGATTGTTTACAGACTGATGTTTACGGAGCTGTGATGTTTAAGGGCCCATTTTAACGCCATTGGCATTAATTGAGACTTAATCGGTGGTATTGTTCTTGGACGCCAAACATTTCGAATTTTGGCAAAGTCCGCAAAAATTCACAGTGCTTGAGAAATAGGAGGCATTTTAAGACAGAAGTGAATTAATATGTAACTATAGGGTTTTGGGGGCATTTTCTAGTCATTTCCTACTAAAGAACTACAAATCGTATTACTTTACTCGTATAATGTTGACGTTAGCGGTACCAGGGTCATGAAAAAATTGTCATGGTCCCATTTTCGCCAAATCAGCTCATGGCCCCTACCTTCGGATGGCCTCCAATGAACTCATTCATATACAATGGCCTACATATATATATATATATATATATATATATATATATATATATATATATATATATATATATGTGTGTGTGTGTATGTGTGTTTGTGTGTATGTGACCGCACGCAAACCATACACATGATATATATGGTATGCGTGCAGACATCTTAAGTCATAATTTCGTGGACTTAACCGATATCGATTTGGAATTAAAAAAGGTAAAAACATAACATGAAGCCACATGCTTTAACGCTGCTTCATTTTGAAAACAACACCAAGAACATCCATAAAAATTAATTTCTGCTTTGACCTTGACCTGGCCTTGTAAAATTACCTCAGATCAACACAGATATTTTGCCTTTTTTGACTAGTATGCATACCTACGCTCATATGATGTTCTAAGCTCTATCTTAACAACTCTGTTTTTGTCAGTCACTTTCTTCCCCGTTAAACATTGCCCCAGGAAAGCTTTGGGAGCCTCAAAAAACACTTGGCCTGCTCCGCACATGTTGTAAAAAGTTTGTCATAATGTGCGGACGGAATAAATAAAACGTTCACCAAGATTCGTGGAACTGCTCTTAAAATCCTGGAAATGGCCAGCAGAAAACCGGAGAAGGCTTTTGAAGCCCCTCCCCCGATACGGGACAAGATTAAAAAGTGCACCATCGCTGGAAGAGGCTATATGAGTGAGTGCCACATCCCTGAGATTTTTCTGAGAATATCGGCAAATGTGCCGCGTTAGGTGTCTGAAAACTTGCCAAGGCTTGTTAAACATCCCTCCTGCAACTTTTCTCGAAAAAAACAATTTTAAGTCATGGTAGGTCACCGAGATATGACATTCTCGAAGTTTTGCAAGCTGCTTTTAAATCTTAACTATGTTGTGTCTTCTTTCTCAGGAGTGCACAAGATATGAGTCAGTTTGTTACGAGTTTTGGCGTATCCTTGACCACGTAACAGTGATGTTTCCAAGGTCAGATGAGGTCGCTGACGTGTCGTGGTTTCAGCATTGTTTAGAACTGATCTTAACCCTATTCCCTGCAGGGTGGCCTAAATCCTCCCCCTCGAGTTTTTTGCTTGCCATTTCCAGGGTTTTGGATGCAGAGTTATGAAACTTGGTCACTTTTCTTATCTATTCTTTCTACGTACCGTAAGAAAGTTTTATTCTTCTGTTTTGCTCAGGGACGGAGCCAGGCAACGTTTTTGGGACGTACCTCACGCCATTTTTGACCCTGTTGAAGCTAAAATGAAAATGGATGCCAAAAATAACGTTTTTAAGATAGAACTTAAAAGTTTACAGTATAGGTAAATAGTTGGCTAAGCTACAAATATAATTTCTGGTAATCTAAGGCCACTATGTAACGTCAGATTAAGGTCAAAAGTCAAAATTTGGTTTTATAGTAATAATTTTGTCACTGTTTTTCCAAATGCGAAACCCGGAATACATACGACGTAGAAGGGTGCCCTCTATTTGCGAATCAAGTTCCAGCTTGATATCTGGTCAGGTCACGGGACTATGACCTAAAATGTCAGTGCGCTTGCCCTATATCACGACAGCCGTGAAATGGAATTTTAGAACCGGAGTAAGTTCAGATGACTGGAAACGTTTTCAGACAATATTAAATGCACTTTAGATCATTTCATGCGATCTAAGGTCACTGAAGGCCATTTAAGGTCAAAGGTCGTAAGTTGACCTGATGAACATGTGACCATGACAGCTCCCCATTTTCTTGTCCGTGGTAACATCTATGCTAACAGTATGCAAACAATGTATTACCATTTGTACTTTATCAGCATAACATGACTGGAAAAAACGAAAAAACTGTTCTTTACTTTTCCGTCAGATCAGCTTTTCATGGGAAATATCCCATTTTTGCAACCTTATGAAAGCCTAAGAATTTTCTCAAAATTTCTAATGTATGAACCAATAGTAAGAGTTCCATCCATAAGCTCTCGATTCATACCAACTTCATCAAAATCGGTGAAAAAAAGCAGCAGAGTTATAATAACACATCATCCATTTGCACTTTTTTGCCTCCTGTATCCACCCCTTTCAAGTCTTTGAAACTTCTTTTTATAGAAATTTACTATACATCATGGCAAATCGATTGCCATTTGTTGTGATGAAATTGAATGCATGGTTCTCGAGATCTTGGGGGGGGGGGGCTAGTCCGGCCTTCCCCCTTGCCAGGAATCGGCTACACCTCAGTCGTACGGCAGTCCTCGCAGGGGTCGGACGCAGCCCGCTCCGCTCCTAAGTCGATAGGGTCGACACGAACACTTAGCCTCTTGTCCACACTTCGACTTTGCGCTTAATGATAGTTTTTTCTACACTTCCATGTTTATTTCTGCGATCAACAAACTTTTACGGTAGGCCTACTCTGTACTTCAAGCTTTCTTTTCCGAGTTGTTCCCTGACTCTTCTATCATGGGCAAGCGAGGGAAACAGAAGAAAAACGACACTGACTCTATAGGCTCGAACTCGGACTCTGATGTCAGCCCCTCTGCAGACATCGACATTGGCATTTGCAGAGGTGTAACAGACAGGACGATTCACACACAGACGGATGGCCATAGCTTGAACCCGGAGCAGACCTCTACACACGAACACACTTCGTCTGACACGATATCGGATACTGACCTTCGCACGAACTCGGACACTGCTCAGGACCGCACCATTTTCAAACACACTGACTCCTCACGTTCTCGTGACCTTGACCTGCCACTGACTGCGTCCGGGCCCCACGGCCCTGGCAGCGTGCCAGGACCGGTCTGGCCGGAAGGGTCGAAGGGCTTTTCCTGACGCGCGCAAGCAACCATGGCAAACGACATGTGCGCTGTGGCAGAAGATACCGCCGGGGCAACAGGCGATCAGATGCACGGGACACCACGTCCGGTTCGAGAGCCCTACCTGGACCCGTTCGGGTCATACGTAGTAGTGAAACCTACCGACTCGAATACAGACTTTCAGGGAATCAACGTCTAGGCACCTCCAAAACAGATAGAAGCAATCTGTGGTCCAAACATTCGACTTCGCATCCAAGCACCTCGCGGTGGCTCTGTCATCATCAAAACAAACAACCGCCACCAAACAAAAATGCCTCTCAAACAGACTACTTTCTATACCAAGGCAGTGACGGTCACCCTTCACTCCACTCGAAACTCGTGCAAAGGAACCGTGTTCGCACCTGAACTCCGCTTCATGTCTGAAGCGGAGATTCAACACGAACTGAGGGAAGAGCTGGTCAGCCACGTCCGTCGACTGACCACCTTCAGGGACGGACAACGTCAGGACACCAGTCTTCTTGTCCTCACGTTCGAAACCCACAGTCTCACTACGAAACTCCACGCAGGCTACCTCTGCTTCGAAGTGTGCCCATTCATCCCCAACCCTCTGCGCTGTTTCAACTGCCCGAGGTATGGTCATGGCTCCCGTAACTGCAGACAAACGGCTCGCTGCGCTCGCTGTGGCGACACTGCCCATGACGGCTCCCTGTTTTCCAAACCTGTTAGGTGCATCTCTTGCGACTCTCCAGACCACGCCACAAACTCAAAGAACTGTCCCGTCTGGCTGACAGAAAAGCGCATTTGTGAGCTGAAGGCGAAAACGAACATTTCATATCCTGAAGCACG
The DNA here is from genome assembly GCA_030062745.1 of Capitulum mitella. Taxonomy (NCBI): domain Eukaryota; kingdom Metazoa; phylum Arthropoda; class Thecostraca; order Pollicipedomorpha; family Pollicipedidae; genus Capitulum; species Capitulum mitella. The sequence continues at coordinate 31,478,929 of CP099845.1, read as the reverse complement.
GCGTCAGGTACAATCAGAGAAAAACCAAACCCAAAAGACGTATGCTCAAGTCACATAAAAAAGCACCACCTCTTCGTCTGCTCAGACTGATGACATTCCACAGCTTCCTCCGCTTCAGCTCTTAAACCCTCTATGTCACGAATCTAGTTCTGTCCGCTCTCAGTCCAGTCAGAGTGACTGAAATACATTGAAAAACAGTGACTGAAACACAAGAAGAGGATGGTGCAAAACGACCCGCGAGAGGGGCATCGGCAACTGTCCCCGCAACTCCTGGGCAGTTTGTCCCCAGGAAATCGCCGCAGCCTACGCTCTGGTCACATCCACCCGCACACCACCCTGGTGCTGAGGCTCTACCGCGGACTCCGCGGTAGAGACTCGGACAATCAACGACAATCAACGAGAATACGGACAATCAACCTCCATAGCCCCGACCCGGCCCCAGTCGACCCCGGGGCCGCTCATCCCGTCATAGTAGTACGCAGCAGGGGTCACAGGCCCTTTCAGGGATTCAGAGCATCTTTAGTTAAATCACACCCAATGTCACTACTTTCCCAGAGACAGGATTTCTGCCTTAGGTTCTACACAACAGTATGAATAACCTCTATTCTTCAGTGGAGTTGTCGTGGTTTAATTAGAAAATGGGCCGAAATCAAACCTTCACTGACGTTTTGTTCTTCTAATATTATATGTTTACAGGAGACCCAGTTCCCCCAGACGACCCGTACGACTTTCGTCCACCCGAATCCTCTATGTTCAGAAAAAGTGACGATGTTCACAGAAGCCATCGAGGAGTTGCCATATACATTCCTAAAAAAATACCTCACAGAGAGCTATTGGTTTAAACAGACCTACAAGCGGTCGCCTGCACGGCTCTCATTTCAAACCGCCGTATCAGTGTATGTTCTTTATATCTCCCCTCCCAGGCGTACCTATTTGTCTTCAAGATCTACAAAACCTCACTGATCAACTCCCACCGCAATTCATATTGTGTTCGGACGCCAACAGCAAACATTTTTTATGGGGCTGTGACTGATGAGACAGAGGAGGACTCGTCCTTGAACAACTCATTAGAATCAACGCTTTATATGCCTTGAACAATGGTTCCCCGACACGGCTGGATGAATTCTGTGGACTGGTCTCACACATTGATATTTCACTATGTTCTAGCGGAGTAGCTCCTTTCCTTTCATGGGAAACTGAAAATAAACCTCTTTCTAGTGACCACTTTCCGATAACAATTAAATACGTAGACGGTGCAACACAAACAACACATTCCCAATACGATGCTCCAGCAGGATGGAGCATTAAAAAAGCTGACTGGGACTCCTTCCGAGCCCAGTGTCAAATCGTCATAGAATTCACAGATGTTGACTCTACCGGCACAAAAGTAACGGAATCGATCATTTCCGCTGCGCGAGCCCGTATCCCAAAGACCGAACCAAAAGGGAAATACAGGTGTCCTTGTCCTTGACGCCTGTAAACAAGCAATAGTAGCGCGAAAAAGAGCGTTAAATCGATTCCGTCGAAACAGAGACAACCCCACCGCTCTCCTTGACTACAAAAAGGAAAAAGCCAAAGCTAGACGAACTGTTCGAGAAGCCAAGCGGTCCAGTTGGCTACAGCTCCTGAGAAAATTCATCACCTCCACACCCTTGCACACATTATGGGGGACTTTTCGAAGTCTCATACACAAAAGACGCTTCCACCGTCCTCTTCCGGTTCTAAAAATCCAAGGAATCCAGGTAGATAAGCCAGAAAAAGTGGCTAATCACCTGGGTCAATTTTACTCCCAACTGTTGTCCTCCACAGACTATGACCCTGGCTGTCGTATCCAAGACAGCCTTATGACACACAACATGCCGGACTTTGATCTCGATTCAAACAACACAGAGCCATACAACAATCCTTTCTCTTTGCACAAACTGAACTCATCCATAAATTCATCAGGTTCAACATCGGTTGGTCCGGACCTCATCCACAATGAATTTTTCAAGCAGCTTGACGACATCCAAAGAAGCAGATTCCTTGATTTCTTCAACTTTGTGTGGACACAGAACAGAATCCCCACGACTTGGAAGCACGCTTTTGTGGTTCCTCTTTTAAAACCCGGAAAACCTTCAGACGCACCTGAGTCCTACCGACCAATTCAACTTACTTCTTGTTTCTGCAAAATCATGAAAAGAATGGTGAACTCCAGGATGTTGCGGCACGCCGGAAAATTCCAAATCTCTCGAAAATCAATGTGCTTTTCGCCTTGGGCGAACCACAGTTGACCATGTACTGCGCCTGGAATCTGACATCAGCGGCGGCTTCTTCACATGAAAGTTTACCGTGGCAATTTTCCTCGATGTTAAGCACGCCTTTAATATGGTGTCCCGGGCAGGTCTTATTTGATTAATTTCATTAATGATCTCTTCGACGAATGTCCGGCTGGTATGTCTCACGCACCTTACGCAGACGACTGTGCTCTGTGGGCAACCTGAAAAAAACTGCGGTTGATTTTTCAGGCTCTCTAATCGGCTCTTTCCCGAATTGAAGACTGGGCCAAAAAATGGGTTTTCTCATTCTCTGCACCGAAATCGAAGCTATCATTTAAAAAAAAAGAACATCAGAACCGAGCAGTGCAGATCTCCGATGGATCTTCTCCTCAATGGCCAGCCCATCGAATTCGTGGAAAGCGTCAAATTCCTAGAGGTACAACTGGATACCAAGTTAAATTTCGCCACTCACATACGATGTCTTAAGGCCAGAGCGATGTAAAGAATTCCCTTCCTTAAATGCATAGCTGGTTTGGGCCTCGGGGCAGACAGAAAAACTATACTTCTTACTGATCAGACCAATTCTGGAATACGGTGCACAAGTCTTTAACCATTCGTCAAGGGCACTTCAGTCTTTAGAGACCATACAAAACGCTTGTCTGAGAATCGCACTGGGTGCTCTGCGAACCTGTTGATAATATCAGATACTATCTCTGATACCCTGCCACTCTGTTGACAGTATCAGAGTTGAGGCTAACGTGCCACCACTATCGTTGAAGAGGTGGGAGATGACCACACGGTATTTCCTACGGATTCTAAGCGACCAAGAACACCCTTGCTACCATCTCAAGCACTTCATAAAGTACCTCAGATACCTGGACGAACTAAGAATTTATCGACTCTGTGGTTTTCCTCTGTCACTACGCTTTCACAAAGTCTGCAGAGACATAGGCTTCTTGGTGCCGACCAACGTGAGCAAAATTCACAGTTACAGCCCTCCTTGGACCAGCTCGCAGATCAGTTTCCAAATGCCCACTTCACAAAATAAGAACACCCTGGATCATGATAAAGTACAGGAGATGTTCTTGCAGTTTGTTGAAAATCATTCGGACTACCACTTCATTTTTACCGACGGCTCCAAAGAACACGACACAGTAGGGTGCGCTTTTGTGAACGGACAAATCACCGGACGACACAGACTACCGGATAAAGTTTTCGTTTTCACTGCAGAACTTGCGCAATTCATCAAAGTCTGAAATTTATTCAGGCGCAAGGCATCCAGCAACCGGTTATCTGCTTTGACTCGCTCTCCGTTCTTCAGGCCCTACAGTCGCTGCGCAAGACGGACCTCCTCACTGTCCTTATATTCGATTTGCATTGCGATATTACGGAGAAGGGCATGACCGTTAAATTTCTGTGGATTCCCAGTCAACAACACATACGTGGGAACGAAAAAGCAGAAATGCGAGCAAAGGAAGTCTTACGGATAGCAACAGTCACCCCGGCCAGCGTTGATCACAGATAATTTTTTTCCAGAAATAAGGAAACTCATATATCAAGACTTCGATCCATATTGGCGTAGCCACCCCCGTCCAACACTTTTAAAACACATCAAAAATTCGGTTGCTGAACGGAGCTAATGAATGAATGAATTGCAGCTACCGCCAAAACCGCCGGGAAGAAACCATTTTGGCACGCTTACGACTGGGACACACAAAAATGACTCATTTACACATAACAAATCACTCGGACAGACCTCTATGTGTCCCGTGCCACTCATACCTTTCAGTATAGCACATACTCTTTGACTGCCAGAGTTACCAGAGGGAAAGAGAAAAACTACAACTGACATGTCGAAGCATAAACCTATCATTCTCATTACACGGTATATTAGGAAACAACGAACCAGTTATAAAAGTCCTGATGTGTTTTCTGAAACAAATTCACCTATTCTCTCAACTCTGACGATACATTTTCTCACATATTGCTCTTCCCATCCTTTAGTTAAAAACATGCACTGTTTAGGAACCAAAATTCCTGTTCAATAACTTCTGATGCCACCAAACCCTCCAGACAAGATTCCACGCGGACGCTTGAGCCCGAGCGGCTGTGCGCCCTAACCCTACAAAAATAAGAACAAGAACAAGGCTATACCTTCTGCCCCCCCCCCCCCGGGATAGGGTTAAGGTAATGTTTAGGGCTAAACGTGCTACACTAGCCTTTGCTTTGTCGTTCTTCATCTCAGTTAGCAGCGAAATGGGGGGGGGGAGGGGGTGGTGTAAACCCTCCTCATCGGACGCCTGGGCAAACATCTCAGCGTCTTGCAGGGGTCAATCGTCTCAAAACATCTAAACGCACATCAGTTGGCAAAAGTCCTGAATGAGGTCCCTTAAAGGAAGCTGGAAATTAGCCTATTTTGATAAGTGTTGATTACTCTGATTACTGTGATACCTTTATGCTATCAGGCAATGCTGTGACCCGCCAGTGCAATGGCAGGTTACAGCATGGATTCACATAAAATTGTAAAACTCACAATAACACGAAAAAACTATTCATACCACTAAATTTTTACTATGATCTCGACCTGGCCTTATTAAATGGCATCAGGTCAACAAAAACATCTGTATATTTTGAATGCCATGTATCTATGCATTCGTATAATGCTTTAAGTTCCGTGGTATGCGTTTAGCAAGTGCGAGTAAATTTCGTTTCCCCGCCTGACAACAGCACTAAAGTTGATTTACAAGCTGAAAGGACTCTGCGTTCGTCGTATCGTCTATGGCTGGTCATGGCCATTTGCCATTCAGTGTGATTTGTAGCTATGCTAGTGTAACATAGAAATGAACGTGGGGCTGCAAAAATTCAGTGGGCGCAGTAATAAAGAAGATTGTGACCTGGTGCCCCAGTACAAAAGCAAAAACACCACCTTGATTAAAACACATCTCATGAACGGTTTAAATAAGGGTACTTCCTGATATACATATATATATATATATATATATATATATATATATATATATATATATATACACATATATATATTTCTATAGATATATATATATATACATATATATATTTCTATAGATATATATATATGCATATCTATATATATCCTGATACGCCATTTTCCTGCAAATCATGCAAAATAACAACAAACTGTGAAGTTATCTGCTAAAAGTACCATTCGCGGACCTCTAAAAACACATGACTGCTTTTTGACACATTTCTTTTTAGTAACTCAATCTCTGTCGATGCTCAACCAGATGAAGAATTTCAAGAGTTTCCCACTGAAACCAAAATGAAAAATCTGGAACTAAGAGGTTTGCGGGTGTTGAAAAAATGCCCTTTGGAGAGTTAATTAGACCAGTGTGCAGTGGTGCTGACCGCGAGAGCAGAGCATGATAGTTTTATGCGCACCTGGAGGCAACGACCAATCTCAGTGTCACAACACTGCAAAAAATGGACCACGACGCCCTCGCATTCCGTCCGGTGGCGGAGTCCTGACATTTCAATGGTCAAAGCCGTGCTGCGGTCGCCTGATGATTGACGGCCACGGTCAGTTTAGACTGTGACCTTCTGGCCTGGGGGACGTCACGTGAACATCACCTGAAGCCGACATGACTGGCCCGCTGTGCCGCCAGTGACTGCCCCGGCTCTGACAGCGATACCGGTACTCTGACGACCTGAGCGCTGCTCATCGCCATGAACTGCAAACTGTGGCTGGTGAGTCGTCGTAAGTAATGTGGACGAACAGAATCAACGTTTTCAAGGTGAACTGCAGACGTTTTCGGAAGCCCTGATCTTCAGAACATTACTGGCAGCCTGAAAAAAAAACAGACGGTAGGTATAATACTAACTGACTGGGGTAACGTAGACTTATTGGTCAGCAAAGAAGTAAGACCACATGCGAAAAGTTATGGCATAAGGGAGCAGGCACGGAGATTTACCACTTATCAGACCATAGGCTAGATATGGCAATGATCCTTGTAATTCTGGAGAATTTCAACTTGAGTCATGTCTGCAGTATGGGAATAAATTATCTCAAAATGATCATAGGCTTACGAAGTTTTATTCTTTCCTACCAATTTGCCTCTGAAATGCCCACATGTTCTTGCCTCTATCTATTTTTTTCTGGGGATTGTACACACGGCTAAGAATTCAAAAGTTATTGAATGACACCAATGGCCTTCCCCTTTTCTGTTTTGAGACTTGCACTCTGTAACGTGGTTTTCCTGTCTGCCTTTTTGCGATCGTAAATGGAAAATAAGTGAAATGATACTCGTATGACACCATAGGAATGGTATGGTAAAAACAATTATTTCATTGACGTCAGTGACAGGTGTCGTAGGATCAAATGTGAGCATATCCAGCTGTGCCTCCCTCGGATGTTCTCAGAATCTGAGTAAGCCAATAGATCGTCAAATGCTGAACCAAACTGAGTCGTTCGAACCGCATCCATAGCTTACGCGGGGCGGTGAATGAAAAAGGTAATTAACACACTGACCAGATGCGTCTTATGGTAAATGACATTTTTTAGTAAAAAGTCCTGTCAGAAGACGAAAGAATGCCGACACACTGCACACCCTCATGTCAAGTTTTTATCAGCGAAGGTGCCTATATATTTTTTTCAGATTCTGCTGGTGCTCTGCCTCCAAATGCTGAGTCAATTGCAGCTCACCTCTGGGGCACTGCAAGGAAGAAGCTTGCTAAACCCTGCTGTGTCCCCTTCGTGCAAATGCAGTCATTGCTGCCCTAAGTGTGACTCGTGCATCTACTGCTGCTATGCGTGAGTGCCTTGCTATGGCCTGAATGTTCATGCATATAAACAATGGCTGACCCTGTGTGTGCGGCCGCTCCTGATACGTTCCTTTTGGCCTTTATAACAGCGCCCGAAAGAAACGTCGTTTTTCTGTGCACACTGTTGTATGAAGATGCCTAAAAAACGTATGACGGTGGTAAACTTTGTTGAACAATGCAGTGGGTGGCAGGCTGAGTGTTGCCATTTTCATTGTGAAAACAGACACAAATGAAAGCACTTAGTCCGAGCTGAATTTTTAAATCTTTAAGGCCCCTGATTCCAATAAAAACTCGACTACAGTTATTGGCCTTAGGAAATGCATCCTTCTGAAAATGATCGGCTACCGAGTAAACGGTGATGACCATCATGAATTAAAGGAAAATATTGTGCAGAAAACCAGACCCATCGGCCAGAAAATGAAGGCATTCCAGACATTTCAGAAGAACATGTTTTCACAAAGCGGGGAGGTCAATTAACGCACTGACGCCATATGCGACGGGCTGGAGCGGATGTGATCAGACCGAAGCAAAATAGGATCCTTGAATCCCGACAAGACATCTTCCGTGCCCGATCACAGCTCATGGTGGCAGCTAGGAAACGATAAGACAAGCAACAAAACCACCGAACCAGAGAACGAGATGAGTGTTTTGGTAAGAACCAGTGGTGGGCACAGCTAACCGAGAAGTTGTCTTCAATAACCGCTTATCCACGAACTCAAAAGTTAGCTCTGATAACGTTAAACCGACAAACCGCAAGAAAAGAAAATTAGCAGAAGCTAACAATAACTGCTAACCACTAACTTTTATTATGAAAATTTAGCTTCGGCTTGTTTTTTGGCTATACCATACACAAGCTCATTGTACTATGGGCATGCCATGGCTCTAATAATTTGTTGTTGCTCTCATCATTGATTATTTGTCTTCTGTTCGAAGTGTAAATATCTGTGCACTATGGCGTTGAACTGAACGTCAGAATCATTCGATGATGCTCAGCTGCTGTTGTGTCGAGCATCACGTCATGTGTTTACACGTAGTCAGCCAACGGCGTGCCAGACTGGCTGTTGCCAGGGGTGTACGAACGTGACGAAAAGTGTGGGGGACCATTCGTCCAGGAGGGCGCGAACCTCCAAAGGGGGGGTCACCAATCTCAAGCAGCGGCACCATCTATTTAGAACGAAACTAGTAGTTTATTTGCGTATTTACGGATATAAAGACACATATCCAAATGCAATTTTATCTTTAGATACATGTACACGACATGAGCAGTCCCAAGGGACCAGATGAAGTGAGACATTTTTTTCTGGTACTCAGTTGACAACGTGAAGTTGGTTTGTTTTCGCCATGAGGCGTACCTCATGGCCACCAATGGTGAAAGCAGTTATCCTGGTTAAAAGGTTTTTAGACGTGTCCTTAAAATCGTAAAGATGAAATTAACCGTAATTCGGTGTTTTTATATTTGAGAATGTCAGCTATGAGGACCACCAATATCTGACATCCCTGGATTAAAAGCTGCATACTGCTTCAGCTAAGAGTTAGCCTGATGAAGTGCAAAAAAAACGAACGCATAAATAAACATGTAAACAACCAATCTGGCCTCCTGGATGTAGCGCATGCCGTGTCCGACGTGCGTCTTCTGTATGGAGACACCAGTTCCCGTATGGACGCCTGATCTGAAGAAGGGTCCCTGATCTGATGAGGGGGCGCCTCGCTCGCCAAACGAGCCGCGCCCTAAAAGGGCACCTGTTTTGTAAGGGGGCTCCTGACCTGCAAGGAGCGCCGGCATCGCAGACGTGTCCGGTCTGTGAGAAGAGTCATGTTCTTTACAGGCGTATCATCCGTGCAAGGAGAGGGACCACCTGACCTGATATGGGAGCTTAGCATGGAAAGGTTATCTGACCTGTACGAAAGGGCTTATCTGTAAGGGGCGTCGTGAACACGAGAAGTGGTTGTTCAGTGCGTGGGAAAGGGGCGCCTGGAGGCTTATGGCTGCTCAGGAGGTCAAAAGCCCCTCCCTAATAAATCCCTAATAAAAGAACAGAGAAAGCGAAAAAATGGGATTCGGTGTCTTTTTGGGACCGGTTTTAAGAGATTTTTCTGTTTTCCAAAGGAGCCCATTTTTTGCTGTTGCATTAAGTCCGAACCCGGACCACGGACCAAAGAGTATGGGATAATGCCTCTCTGTCCCCCCGCTAATTGCACCCATGACAGATGCAGACACGCTCACAAAAGTCAAAGACAAACATGCATGATTTTTGGGGTTTACAAACGCTTTTGACTCTTAAAACTTATTTACTTTGCCAGAGGAAAAAAACTACGGGCTTAACCCGCGCAGTCGAAGTGGGTTTCGTGCTAATGCGCACTGGAAGGGGAAGGGAGCCCAAAAGTGCCCTCCTCCAATCTCGGCAACGGAAAAAGCTAGAGACATGAAATTTTGTGGACGGGGTAGGGCTATAACGATTTACATAGTGTGCGATTTTCATGGTCCTGGGTCGATATCTTCAAGGTCAAATGGGGTGGAAAAGGTGAACGTTTGACACTTTCTTGGCCCGTACAGCCTATTCCGTACAACTTTTCGAACGAAACGGGAAAAAAGTGTTTGTTTGGCCGTTTAAAAGTGGAATACGCCAATTTCCATTCATTCAGCGTCTTCACGGAGGTTTTCGGGCAAAGGTCATGTCAGGTCATTGACCTGTGGCGTCATTTTTTCATATTTTGCAGATCACATTTCGAGCAACACCGGACAGCCTGGGTATTGATAAGGGCGCGACACGCATCTTTTGGCGTACCTTCAGTGAAGGCAGTCAACACCGGTATATTTGGTCACTTTCAGCGTTTATATTTATGTACGTATGTATACGTATATATGTATATACATATGAGTATCATGTGCCAAACGTGTTTGTAGTAGCATCTTTGAATGCATATTTCATACAAATCAACATAGTGCAAAGCAAATCTGGACCAGGCCACAAACTAGCTGCCCTTGACTTTCGATGACCTTGACCCGAAATGATCCTGGTATATATAAGCGTATCCATGTGCGCACAGGTGTTTTTATTAAGGGTCTTTGAATGCATATTTTACACAAATCGACATGTCGCAAAACAAATCTGGGCCAGTTCACAAGAATTTGACTTTGATCTTTGATGACCTTGACATTCACTGACACTGGTATGTGTGAGCTTATCAGTGTGCGCACACGTGTTTTTAAGAGGGGCTTTGGATGTATATTCCATACAAACCGACATGTTGCAAAGCTAATCTGGATTAGGTCACAGGCTGTTTGACCGCCAGATGACATCGCGTGATAGTGTTCAAACGGTAATCTTAGGTTGAACGTTGGTTCTTTCACAAAGTTCCCATTTGCCAGCGACAACCGTCGTTTTCGTTATGTTTGTCTGACTTGAAATGCTTGAAACCTCAAAAATTTTTGGTCGATTTCCCATTTTTCTACATCATTCGACGACTTATTCAATTGTCATAAATGTCACAGAGTTGTAGCAGCCAGCTCCGATCCGTTCTCGAGATATTCAAGAAAAACAGGTGGGGGACACAAAAAGACCGCCTACCACTGCACGTGTTAAAGTAATGGGATTAAATTTGCGGCAGCTAATTAGTCCGCTACCAGTTCCCAAACTTAGCGGAAACAGTAACTCGCGAACTAAAAAGCTAGCATGGTTAATCAGCGATTAGCGGATGAGGGAACCGTGCCCACCACTGATAAAAAACGGTTCCGTGTTTTTCCGGCGGGATAAGAGCAAGAGCAAAAATAGCGCATCCAGAATTTCAGGAATGTTTGGGCCCCCTGGAGTCCAAACGATCCGGTAGACCTCCTTTATACCCATATGACTGCTGATGCATTAAGCTGTGCGGCGACAAGGAGACATCCATAAGGAAAACCGCAAAATAGTGGCCAGTTATTGGGTGAACAAAAAAGTACAATGGATTTACCATATTACATTGCCCATTACCATATTACAATACATTACCATATTTTGTAAAATGATTATAATGGTACTGTAAAATGTGCGTCATGCACATCATTTTCTTGTATGCAACCCTCTTATCATTATTGCACCATGGCCAAATTGTTTCTTTTTATGGGGTTAAAGTTTTTCTTCTTGAGATTTCTTGAATCGCTTTTTCACCTTCTATATCTTTTCCAATTTTACCCTCCAAGATCTTCATATGTATTCATTTTAATCTGGTTCGGATATATATATATATATATATATATGTATATATGTATATATATTTGTATATATACATACATATACACCATTGTCGTATTGTATATATATACATACCATTGTCGTATTGTTTACGCAGACTGTTTGAGCTATGATGCCAAACCCTTACGGCCTTACCAGTCCGTTTTCATGTCCTCTCCTGGCATAACGTCTTCATTCTTCTACTATCATGATCTCTTGTCTTTTAGGATGCGTGTTAATTATTCTTCTGATCCCTACTCACAATCCCCTCACAAATATCAATGCTACCAGGGTAACAGTCGCTTTTCTCTAAACGTGATCTCCTTGGTTCGGCGTACTGTTGTACGTCATCACGGACGGTGCCACTCCGTTTGAGGACGAAATTTTCAATCAGCTTGCCTCCATGATCGGTTTCCACCGCCTCCGCACTACAGCTTATACGCCCAGGTCGAATGGTATGGTGGAACGTTGCCACAATAATCTGAAAGTATCTGAAATCCAATATGAAAATCCATAAGTATCTGAAAAGTGTATAAAAACAAGAATGGCTTCTAGCCTTGTCCGTTGTCCTAGACGTCGCTTCCTTTCAGATTCAGACCCCACCTCCTTCACAGTTTGGTGGGTGGGGGAGCAAAGAAGCATTTTTGGTCAATTCTTTCTAGTCAATGGCCCTAATGTCAATGTTAGGATTCAAAAAAGCTGGGTGAGGGAGGCTGCCCTGCCCCTTCCCACTTCCCGGGTCCTTGGTCAGATTTTCCGCTTTTCATAGCGGTTACTGGCAGCGAGCTGCTTTTTCTGACGATCAGCGTAAATGGCAGTCCAATGAACCGCAGCCCAGGTTGATTCCCAAGATGGCACACCGAATGATTAGAACTGGCTTCCATTCGCTATCAATTAGGACATAATCATAGTTCGTTTGCCTCATTTATTTCAAAAACACTTGGCCACATGCTGTTATATTTTGCCTCGCATTGATAGGGTCTGCCGTCCACTGAAATCACCGTACACAGGTTCAATGCGTGTGTCCAGTCCTGCGGCCTAGTATCATCAGCTCCCGCCGGCAAGTCAGAAACTGTATCAATTAACAGGCTGAAGCCTGCACATTTATTAGCTGCCGAGCTAGAAGTGCCGGCTGCGACGACACCGGCATTTACTCCGGGTGCCCCCTCCCCCGCCTACTCGGCACCCGCACTGTCGCCGTCACCCACGCCGGACTTGGATCTGCTGTTTGCTGCGTGCCCCAGCAGCGCCATCTATGATCACCGAAGGAAAGAATTCAGAGACCGTCCTTAAATTACATAACGCGTTTTTCGGTGCTTTTTTATTCCACCACGTCCTTGCAACGTCTTGTAATGATCAGCCACAACCCCATCCCCCAGAATGTGCAACGCTCAGCCAACACCTTCTCGACGGCTTACTGGTCCTGACATTTGGAAAGGCGAATCACTTGTTTTCTTGTTCATGGTGGCATCCGGACAAAACCTAACAAGACTCAAGGTGCCAGGACCGAATCTCGTCGCCAAAGCCTCGTAATGCACAAAACTTACACTGTGTAAGCATCATCCTGCCAAACAGTTGCATAATAAAAAGCTGACAATGCCTGATTCTTCTGTGGTGCAATTCTCGTAGGAGGGCACGTGGCCAAGATTTTCGTCAGGGGAGGGGCAAATGCCAAATTTTGTGATATGCCACTAGCATATGACGACATTGTATCCCATAAGCCTCGTTATGTAAAGTTCGTCGACCCAAAGCTCGCGCGTTCTTGCAATGGCGCCAAGGGTGTCATATAGCCACGAAGTGGGGGACTAGTCCCCTCCCTGACGGCGTCTACGTTCATGATGAACGACACTAGTCACCAGGGATTTGCCGTACACGAGCATTTCTGCACGAGCGTAAAGACCTTGAAGTCCGTTTATCACATAATGCGGAAGTAAACAGAATATGGCAACAACGCCTTTTACCAGTATAGGTACGAATTCCATAACCTCACACCGGTACAGGATATGTGAGATAGTTTCATCTTGCTTCCTTTGACTGTTTACCGCTCCGTTCCGCATGCGAGAACAAGGTAATGCAAACATCTGTCCGGGACATGTACACAACACGACAATGTATGATTCCTGAGGAATCCTACGTTACCAGAATCAAGTCTCACGAGAAGCTGCCCGACTAAGGTATGCCTTACGATAGGGGTGCGGCCACGATTTTCTTAACGGGGGTGGGGCCGGAACTCAGCGGGAACTGAAATCATACGAAAAACGCATGCTGGGAAGGCGATGTGCGACGATTTTCACAAAAAATTCGGCCCTAAGGGCCCCCCTTTGGCTGTGCCAGTGCCATATGACAGTTATGCCTCACGGGACTTTGTTGTAAGAGAAAATGACTGTACGGAAGATTTTTGTCATGATCATCTGTCACGAGAAAACGGTCGTACGGGAATTTGGCAGTAGCGTAGCCAGGGGAGTCCTAGGGTTTTGGGAACCCCGAAATTTTGCGGCCCACAAAGGGGCCGAAAAATTTGGCATTTGCCTAAGCGGGCTCCCTGGCCGGGAAAGGCAAACCCAGTCCTCCGCAAAGGATCCCCAGACCCCGGGCAAAGACCTCTCTGGCAGACAGCGGGGTGCCCCTGACCGAGAAAGGTAAGTGGGGACACCTGGCATGTATCTACCAAAAGGCAAGTACCAAAAAGGATGCTCGTCTGCAAGGGAGCCGCCAGCCAGGAAAGATCCTCCTGCAATGAGATGGTGTCAGTGTGTCGGGAAGGCCAACGAAAGGGTACCCGGAAATTTACCTAACGGGGCCCCCGGCCGAAAAAGGCAAACCCATTCCTCCGCAAAGAGTCCCCAGCCCCCAAGCAAGGAACCCTCTGGCTGGAAGCGGGGTGCCCCCGACCGGGAAAGGTAGCGGGCTCCCCGGCACGCATTTACCAAAAACCATATGAGAGGACCGGCAAGGATGCTCCTCTGCAAAGCAGTCGTCAGCCAGCAAATGTCTTCCTACCATGGATGGTTTAGGTGTGTCAGGCAGAGAGCCCCAGTGCCGTAACGCGAGCCAAGGGCCCCAGGGATTTTATCATCCCAGCCCCAGAAATTCCTGGCATGGGAAAGGAATCCTCTGGGCCGGGCCCCTGACATGTTCTAAAGGGCCCCTATGTCCACGAACCTGGCAATGTCAGGGGCCCGCTTAAGCAAAGACCACTCTTTGCAGGAAAGGAATCTGAGCCCTGGAATGACTGTCAGACACCAGTGACGGGCATCATAGTGGCGTAATTAGGCGATCATCAAATTAATTCAATGGAAATGTAGGCAGGATGGCGCCTGCCACGCTGCCTGACCATTTAGATCCAAAAAACTGGGAGCTCTGCCGTTAATGGAGCCCCAGTGGCCAGGGCAGTGAATATAGATAATCCAGGTCAGCGTTCTCAACAGAAAGCTTGGTTATTATGCGAACGAAAGCAGGTATTTACCAAGCACCCCTAGTGCTCTAACCATGGACAGGGACTTCATTTTTTTCATTGTATTCGTTGTATTCGTTCGGAAGGGCTTTCTCACACAGTGGCTCTTAGAGCCCAGTCAGCACAATGTCAGGACATGAAGCACATCTCACGTTATAAAACACACCCCTCCCGCCCCACCCAGCACTCTCACCGTGTCCCCACCCCGCTCCCACAGTCAACAGCGCCGACTTAGGTGGAGGCAGCTCTGAGGCGCTCTAATAATTGTTGCCGCGTGGTGGCCCCTGAGAGGTGCTGCGGCAGCCTGTTCCAAGCGGCAGCGACTATGTATGAGAAGAGCCACTGCGTGGCAGTGAGACGGGCGCGCGGCAGGTGAAGGACGGCGGCGCCAGCGGCGGCGGACCGTGTTTGGCGCTCAGACATAGCGCTCAACGCGGGAGAGACATGCGCCGCAGCGAGAAGGGGTGGCGGAGTCATGCCGGGCGCGTTACACGTTCACTGCATCGCGGTGCCCCGATCAGCTGCCTTAGGCTGGGCCAGCCAAGAGCGGTGAGGGTGGAAGCGACGTGTTTTAGCGGCGCAGACCGGCGACCAATCGGGCCGTGAGTGGATAGTATGCTGTCGGCGTTTAAGGCGGCAGATGGCAGCTCTACCCCAGACTGACGAGCAGTACTGGAGGTGGGCGAAAACATGGATCTGGACAAGGATTTTTAGGATATCTTGGGCCAGGTGAGGGTTAATTTTCAAAAGGGATGCGAGGATTGCATTGGACTGCCGGACTACGGAAGAGATATGTTGTTCCTAGCACAGGGTCTGGTTAATGCATTTTTGAGGCTGAATATCGACATCATTATTTGGGGGCAATGAATTTTGAGGGCTTTTGCGGCAGTATTTTGGGTTCAGCGAAGGATAAAGAAGTCTCCCCTGCATTCATTTTTAGGCTATTTGTGCTGAACCATTGCTGTGAGCACTAGATGTTCTCCTCGGCTCGGGACTTCAGTACTTCAGAACAGTTCGTCGGAGTCAGAAGATGCTGAGTCCAGGATTTAGGTGTCGTCGGCAGAGGATAGGAGCCAACAACGGGGTGGGAATCAGGGTATGTCGTTTACAAAGATGAGGGAAAGGATTGGGCCCACGATGGATCCCTGAAGGACACCGTGGGATAAAGGAAGTCTGCAAGTGACGTCACGTACAAACTGAGAGCGGCCAGATAGGTGGCTGCTCAATCAGCCGGAAGAGATACCGAACTACTCGAGCTTGTTCAGCAGCATCGAGTGGTCGACGCTGTCAAACACCTTGCTCAGGTTGATCGAAGTCAGTGTCACTAAGTGGCCGACGACGTCGAGCCGCCCATTCGACAACGTCGAGGAGAGCGCCGTCAGCGGAATGGGATGAGCTATATGCATATTGGGCAGGGGAAAGGATATTGTAATTGATAAGGTAGGAACAAAGCCCAAAACAAACGATTTTCTCGAAGATTTTGGAGACGGCAAGGAGGATCAAGACAGACCAAAAGTTCCCGGGATTAGAGGTATCCCCAGGCTTGTGAATGGAGGTGACAATCGCAGCTTTCCATGCATATGGAAAAGTAAGGGGTGGATATGAAGGAGTTGACGAGATGAAGGATGTGGGGGCAATGACAGGCATTTTGTATTCTTTTGAGGGGCGTGTGCCCCTCAGTGTTGATTTCACCCCCCCTCAATGATGATTTCAGCTCCTTCAGGGTTGAAGTGGGGCCGACGATGCTATGATGGGACCCAAGGTTGAAGTGGCATTTCAATTTGATGAAGCATTTTGCAACTTTTTTCAAACGGCGACACTAGTCAGTAAACAAATTTAAGTTGCAGAAAGATCTCCTCGTCTGGTTAAGAAAATTCCCTCCTGAAAATTTGAGGACTGTCTAAAAAACTGAGGGCACCCTCAAAAGCTTCAGGGCCCCTCAGCATACTCCAATGGACCCCCTAGATGAATTCAAAGGGATCCTCTAGAGAAATCCAGTAGGCTCTCCTCTGGTCTTAGGGGCCCTTCTCAAACATTTTTAGGGACCCCCTCAAACAACCATACGATGATTTTGAAATCAACGAGGAAATGGTTGAGGGGCCCTGAGAAAATATTTGAGAGGCCCTCTGAAAATAAGAAGAACTCTCTCAAAAGCTCGAGAGGTCCAGAAGAACTTCCTTAGGGCTTTTGGATGAACTGAAGGAATGACCCTCTCCTAGGCCTGAGAGTTCCTTTTTCAGTTCATCTCGAGGACTCACTGAATTTTTTGCGACACCCTCAGACTTTTGAGAGGCTCCGGAACATTCAGAAAGGGAGTTCTGAACCGGACGAGGCTTTGCTTGAGAGGCCCTCGGAGAATATCAAGGTGCGTGTCCATACGCCTGTCAACCCGATTCCCAGAATCGGGCTGTAGGTATGAAAATCTTGTTGCCAGAGTCGGTCCGACGAGAAAATTGTTGCACGAGAATCGAACCATGTGATCTTTGGGGTTATGAGAAATACGTTGAGCGACAATTTTGCATCACGAGATTTATGTCGTGCGAAAACTGGCTTACGAGGATTATGCCATAGGCGAATTTAATACGACGTGCTGTGCGATTTTTTTTTTGGCAATATAAGAATTGTTAACCTATGTTACGAGCTTTTATCCTGAAATCGTAACACAATGCAGTGTCAAACTCCTCTCCGTTCTAACGCTTCGTATGTCTGGATCCTCCCTAGTTCTAACACTTCGTCACGAATTTACCAAGCCCACTAAACCTCCCCTTGTGGCTCCTTCTGTATGTCTGCTGTGTGTCGGGATGGACAGCCCCTTGGGCTCAAGCATCGGTGTCATGGGTGTGGTTTTTGGAAAATGATTGTGGATGCCCAAAACGCATATGGGGAACATCCAGGCATTGCGTATCAGGGGGGGGGGGGGTCGTGACAGGCGTTTATGTCTTAAGTTCACAGAAATGAATTTAAAAAAGGTGTTATGGGAGGTAAATTACGGAAGGACACGTGAGTCATGGATGGCTTTACGGCGGCGACATCCTTTAAGGACATATGTCTGGTTTTTCCAGTATCCCGAAAACACACTCGGGGAATTTTTGAAATTGGTTTTGAATTGCCATGTAAATGAGAAGTGCATTTTGACCATCTTAGACCAATATTTCACGCATTTTAGTATTTATCGACAATGTTATCAGTGCGCGAAATACAATAACACAATATTAAAGAAAGGAACCAATCAGCGCGGGAAAATACGTAGGTAAACCTTGGACGCACTCGATGCTTATGCAACACTTTGCCTTGCTGTAACAGAATAAATGGTAGCGACGACTGTTTTGACAAACAACACTATCGTATTTCGACCTATTCACGTAATGCATATCTGCGGGGGAAATTCGTTGAACTGCAGCAGTACTTGTCTCAATCCATGATGGCCAATTTCATAACTTCGGTATTCGTCAGTTGCTGTTAGTTTCGACATCGCTGAGTCTACCGACAAGCTAACAGGTTTTCTCGGTGTTTTTAGTATTGAAAACAAAATGGGGTAAACAGGTAAAACTTGGGCTGGTAGCTAGCGTACTTACCCCAGCAAAACATGAGCAAACGAGAACGAGTTGGCAAGACTTACTTACTTACTTACTTACGCTTCGATTAAAAAAATGAATCCTTCAATCGTACGTGCACATTAAAAAATCACGATTTGATTAGATATATTCCTTTCAATGGAAGATCGTACTCCACGACTCGGCTTGACACAATTTTACTTGGAGGATGGTGGGAAAAAACGATTGGTGGGTGAAGATGGAGTAAATAAGTCCCGGTTGTTGCTGATAAAGCCGATTTTAGGCGGTTCACGTTGTGGGCCTGAGAATATAACTATATTTCAATAATGAAACATACTTTAAGTTGTAGGTGTCCAAGTCGTATTGTGGGTGCCCATTTCTCCTTTATGGGTGCCGGGGCACCCACAGAGAAATAGGAAACCACAACGCTGGTCCAGGCACTTAGCCAGGATTTTCCTCGGGGAGGAAATGTCAATTTTTGTCATATGCCACAAGCATTTGACGAAATTTACAAGGGAAGGCCGTAATCTTAGGCAATTTATCTTACATTTAGTTCACAGGAAAACATACAACGTTTGATTTTGCAACATACAAATGATCACTATTACGTATTCATGCGAAATCGCCATGTATCTAATGTAGAACGCATGGCTCAGGTGGGGGGCCATGGCCCGCATGCCCCCCCCCCTTGGCTACGTCCCTGCCCTGGGCGGTGTCGAGTCGAGAGGCGTGCGTCAGCCACTCTGTGTCTTCCGATTAGTATGTTGGCCTCTTTTTGCGTTCATGGCGCACGCGTCAAATTGGTCACTGTGAAGGGACCAGAAGTGGCCCTTTCACGCAAATGCTACTTATGCATTATAATATAAGTGCATAGACGGAGCGACACGATGTCTGCCGTGCCTGACGCTGAAGATTTGATTAATGATTCAGTAGTAAGTGGCAGGTTGCGCTAATGTGCCTTTAATTGGACATTTCTTAGCGCGCCGGTTTCGTCTAATACCCTCTTGCGGTATGTAGACATACCAAGTTTTATAAAAGAAAATCCTTGTAATGTTACTGAAGGCATTTGAAATCATTCAGTGCTATTTGAGAATAATTTATGTGGAAAGGACTAATAGCTGTATCGATTAAGCATGCTAGAATGACTTGGCATTGCATTGGGATAATACATTTTTCAAATCATTCTGCATTTTTGTCTTTGATATGTAAAACTGTATGCTGTGTTCTCTTGCAAAATAGCTAGATCAAAATGCTGATCAAAATAGCTAGATCAGATTGGTAGGAGGTAGTGGATGTTGCATGTTAGGAATTAACTGTTTTCATGTTATTGCTTTATGGTGCTGGTCATACATGTAAATTCATTTATTCATATGAAATGTTATGTTTTTTTTTGTCCCATACCAATTACCAGATAGGCAGGAGTGCCCTTCCATATCTGTCTTACTTCATTACATTAGATCCTGTGGTTTTCACACTATTCCAGGAACCACTTTGGGTCACTTGCTTTCTGTTATGCTTTGCTAAACCTGCCCCAACTACTGATGCTAGCTAGTAATGGTCCTTGCAAATCAGTGACACAGATAGTAGTCTAATAACACAGCCCAGATGGCAAGGAATACCATGCTTGGGTGCAAACTGGGGTTAATTCAAAATGAAGCATAAAAATGGGGAATGAAAGGTAAGAAGAAAAACAAATGGTAACAGCATGGGTATCCCAGTTTTGATGTTCTGTTTAATCTCACTAAGATATAGAAAGGGATCAGTTACATACTTCAGTTTAGCTGGCTTGGTCAGCATGGCTTTCACAAATCATAGCATAGATGATGCCTGGCTTTGAAGAACTAGCCATGTGTTCAGTGAAGTTAGCATTTTATAAAATTATAGTCCTAAAGCATGCTGTTTGGCATGTCACCTTGAGGGCTTGCTGCAGTTTCACATTTTTGCTGAGAACTAAAATTACTCTGTTAAACTGCCACATGCAAGTATGGAATGTGGTTGTGAAATAAACTGAGTTCTGCTCCAGTAGTGCCAAACCCAAGAGCTATAGAAAGGACATCATTGTACCAGTGCACAGGGTGGGTAAAATGGTTCCATTGTAGTGCAGTTGTATTCATATTTACAGATACACACACATTGCTGGGTGGAAATGACTTGTTTTCATCTCTGATTAACATAACTCTTGATTTTCAAATTCTGATGGTTGACACAACCCTATTTGAGGTTTTTGTAGGTTGCCCTGAACAGCTGTTCTGATTACTCCACAGTTGTGGATAGCTTAGGACTGAACCTTGCTAAATACACCTGGTCTGACTGCTCTGCAGTTTTGGATAGCTTAAGACTGAACCTTGCTACATACAGCTGCTCTGATTACTGTGCAATTTTGGATAGGTTAGGACTGAACCTTACTATATATGATGTGAAATTTGATATATATATATATATGGATGGCCAGCCTGCAATCTCATGAGGGCATGCTACAGAGAAAAAACATAACAGTAGGGTCCACAACTGCATTGCTACTAGGGTCAAGGCCATCTTAGGTAGATATCATGACCTGAGGCCATTGATCTTTTTGATGCTTTATTGATACTGGAGCAGGGTGGTTAAAGGTGTTGTTTTTGGCATTGAGGAACAGCAAAAACTCTATGCTCTAAGAGCCTTTTATAATCCAGAACTTTTGATCTTGCTCTCCTGTCATAATGCTACATTACAACCATGGTGACAAAGTTTTAACTCAGCACATAAATGGCTCTGTTGCCATTCAGTGACAAGGAGGTATGATGCCATGACTGAATTACACCAAGAACACCAACTGAAACCAGTATTACCCAAATGTAGTAAAGTGAAAAAATTTTGTACTCCAAAACAAAAATTATGCTCTTGCACTAAGAACAAAAACCAAATCCCAACATTGCCCTGGAGAGTTCGTGATAGAATTACCAGTGCTGATGTGTGCAACATCATTAGTTTGATTCTGTATTCATTGTCAGAAATCATTTTGGGTTACTTAAAAGAAGCACTAGGTTATGACTTAGGATTCACTGAAAATCCAAATCTACTGACATGACCTTCTTTAGAGTCACCTTTAAATTTGATGAAAATGGTATTTGGATGTACATCATCTTGTATTGAAGATTAACACAACTAGTGCTGTTGGATAAAACAGAGAATCACTACAGTTAGTAATGTTATGGAGGAACATATAGAACATTAACATACTGGGACATCACCACATCACAACCATTGCTTTTTCATTTCAGTATGGATGAGGGTCATCTAGTTATGTGTGGGGATCCTGACATCCCCTTCCCCAGTTTTCAGCTGGAAACTTCAAACTGATCAGTCCTGATGCAGATGTTGGCAACTGTTGCCATATAGGCCATTTGGGACATGGATTTCCTGTGAGGGTCCTGAGGCCAGAAGTCTGATCAAAGTGACTTTTGGATGTATTTTGACATTTTGTACTGATGATTAATGCAATGATTGCACTTTGCTGAGACAGAGAACATCCATGATTAGCTAACAACACAAAGGAACATACAAAAGACCTACATGAAACA
This sequence comes from Capitulum mitella, assembly GCA_030062745.1. Taxonomy (NCBI): domain Eukaryota; kingdom Metazoa; phylum Arthropoda; class Thecostraca; order Pollicipedomorpha; family Pollicipedidae; genus Capitulum; species Capitulum mitella. Next base: position 31,457,095 of record CP099845.1, on the reverse strand, counting down.
CCTCCACATCATTACCATCACTCCATCAGTTCACTGCCCATGAGGTTCATGTAGTTGGTGTGTGGGGACACCAACAGAGGTCTCTGTTTGACATTAAAGGGGGTAAACTGGCTACCATTGTGCTGCTAAAAGGCCAGGTTAAATGCCCATTCTTTTGTTTTGTTGTCCTGCCATGTCTGGTTTGGAAATGAATGGGGGTCCTGCCACCCCCTCCCATTCCTGTGATGTGAAAGGCAGCCAGATAGGCCATAGTATTGGCAAGGATCAAGGTGGGGGGGGGAAAAAAAAAAAAAAAAAAAAAATAAAATAAAAAATTTGGGAAGAGAAAGATGATTTCTTTTCTTGTCTGAAAAACAAGAGCTATATATTCAGCAGTGTTCAATTCAAGGTATGTAATCAAGCAGTGTTCAGTGTAGTTATATTCAGCCCTGTCACTGCATCATTATTTCTCAGCTGTCATATGTTCTGCATAGGTATTCAGCTGATTTGATACAGTAAACAAACAATGCATGTGGTGCTTCAGGATGATAATTTTTGGGACTAAATGGCACCATGCATAAAACAATTTTCCACTCCCAACATCATGAAAATGTCCTCTTGGCAGGTAAAAGCCACTGATCATATTTACTCATGACTGAATGGACAAAAATTGGCCATAAATGGGGTCTGGATATGTATGATTTCACATGCAGCCAAGTAAGATGATCATAACTATGGGCTTTTGGCAAAAGTGGTCATGCACTCCTAGAGTCTACATGTCTCTGAATTTTCCACCTTGATACCCTAGCCCAAATGTGACTTTGGAATCTATTGCCACATGTTGCAAAAAGTTTATGTGGTTTGTGGAAATAAGACAGGGTTATGTCACATTAGTTTAGGTGAAATGCAATCACTTTCATCCATTCAAGATTCATTTGCATATTGATTTCATTGCAATACATGTTATTATCATGCTAGAGGAAATTTTACCCATCATGCACACAACTCAGTACACATACCTTTTGCATATGTGATGCTCAGATGACCCAAGTAAGGGCCAAGTGGCAGGTTGGCAGTTTGGGTTGATTGACACAGGAATTACTACACAATGTTGACATCAGTGGCAATATGCTGTGGTGCCAGTGAAATGTAAGATTCATCAGAAATGACCTTTTCTGTAGTGTAAAAGCACGGTCAACTTGTTTTTACCACTGACCCTTTGCGAATATCTGAAACCAGCAAAGATCCATAGTACATGTATCTGCATAGTTTTAGAGCTGGAATTATTTTTTTCCATGTGCAGGGGCTTTCAAAACACTAGTTTTATACTATTTCTAATGACTGCATATTGTTAAAAATTTAGGATCATTTTAGAATATTTCTATAGTATTTTTAATCATGTTATGCCATGAGTGTGGACGTTGGAAGTATTGCTGTCAGGCATATTGGTGTGTGGTGTTTACAGGTTACTTTTTGCAGTTAGTGATGTATAAACTTGCTGTTTTTATGGTTGAATGTATCTTAAACATTCTTGGTGTGGAGTTTGATCAGGTTTGCATCAAGTGGTGTCTTTGACTTTGTACTGTTTTTTGCTGTTAAGGCTGTCAGGTCTTTTACCAAGGATGTATGACAAAGGTCCTGCTGTTTGACCATGTATGTTTTGAGTTACTGATATGGCATATCTGCTCCAGGCTTCCGTTGTGGAAGGATGTCAGCTGCCAGTGCACATGCTGAAAACAGATGAATGGCGTAAGTAAAGAACTTTTTGTGCATTTTGCAAAAGCTCTTGCAAATTATTCATTTGAACCAAAAAAATCTGTCCTAAGCGAATCATGTCGTGCATGGACAAGATCAAGTGGTCTGTTTCCAGCTCAGTGACACTTTTCTGTGTATTGGCAGCACTGTGAATTCTGTTGACCTGGTGCAGATGCTTATTGTGCTGAAAAGGTATGGCCACCTCTAAGTGCTGTCATGTTTTGTTTCAGCACTGGCTGAAATTGTCAGCACCAAGGAAGAAGATGGTGTCCAGAAGTTCTATGTTCACTATATCGATTGTAAGTTATACCTATTCACAGTGTATTTAACCTCATTAAATGTCATCTTGGCATGAAGAACCAGGCACACGTTCCTACAGTGTTATCATTCTTCTCTGTGCATGACTGTCTTGACATTGATATTTTAACTTTGACTCTGCAGTTGTGTTTCATGCTTAATACATGCTGCCTAATATTCTGCTGTACTTGAATACCACACTCCTTTGGTATGGCTGTGCCTATCAGTACCATAATGCAGATGTTGCCGTCCATCCCCATGTATAGTTAATTTACCCGTAATTTACGTTGTTGCCTGTCTCTTGTGCTCCTTAAAGAAGTTCATGCTGCAATCAACCTGAGTTCAGGACAAGTAGGGCAGATTGTTTAAGATGCCTAAGATGGGTAAATTATGTATGTATGAGGAAGATGGGGTGGAATCTCTTCCTACAGTAGTTGATGTTGCAGTGACACTGAATGTATGACAGATGTAGTATAGTGTGAGTTACACCAGGAGTGTAAGGTTCTTAAGAGGGTAGGATCACTATTTTGAGTCGATTTTTCCATTTAACATCAAAAGGCTCCTTGCTGAAGTCTGAATATTGAGGGGAAACTGCACCTTGTCAACTCTAAACTATTTTACCAATTCAGAGTCGGCCCGACCCCGGAACCGTCCCGAAGGGGCGAGGAGAGTCCAGCACCGTGCTCGGTTCGCCGCGTGACGATCTGCCTACCTGCCTCCGTGTTCGCTCTGTGACGATCTCCCATCCTGCCTCCGTGTTCGCCCTGTGACGATCTCCCGTCCTGCCCCCGTGTTCGCCGTGTAACGGTCTCCCGTCCTGCCCCCGTGTTCGCCGTGTAACGGTCTCCCGTCCTGCCTCCGTGTTCGCCGTGTGACGATCTCCCGTCCTGCCCCCGTGTTCGCCGTGTGACGATCTCCCGTCCTGCCTCCGTGTTCGCCGTGTGACGATCTCCCGTCCTGCCTCCGTGTTCGCCCTGTGACGATCTCCCGTCCTGCCTCCGTCCGCAGACAATAAACGGCTGGACGAGTGGGTAACGGAGGAACGGCTCGACTTGCGGCGGATACAGTTCCCCAGGAAGGACAAGGATGCGCCGACCACCACCACTCAGGGCACCACCACCGGTCTCAACACGCCGAAAAAGGTAATTTGCTGACGTTCGCGCGAGTGTCGTCGCCGATGTGGACGGGAGGGTTCGATAAGGTCTGCTGATCTGGTGGGGATCGGGTTCGATATGGTCTGCTGACAGAAGAAACTTTTGTTTCGTTTCCTGTCGCAAACGTATGGGAATGGTGACGGGGACAAGGTGTTACAGCCTTTGGGAGCGTTGCTTTCATGAACCTAAGCACACACAGATGGAAAAAGATTTTGATGGAGGGGATGACCATGGAGATCGTACTGTACCACTTTGAGGACTGTGAAGCGTTGGAATTGGTGATACCTGAAACAGTGACGGCCATGGTAAACGTCATGCTGTATTTTCGTACACCAATTCCAGCGAAATCGGACAAAAAATCCATAATGAAATTTTACCGTAAAATGATCCAGTTTCTAGAAAGATGACTGCAACAGCGTGAGGCCAAACTTCGGCATTCACTATCTGTAACCTAAGCCCATTGTGCCCTGGCTGGCTATACCGAGGCCGATGTTGCCCCGTTTGTGACCCGGTCCCGGTGCTGTCCCGTGTGTGACGGGCGTGGTGTGTTCGGACGCAGAAGGAGGCCTCCAGCACTCTGCCGTCCCGGTCCGGCTCCCCGGTCAACTCACCTGAGGTGCACCATCCGGCCGGCACGCCCAACGTCCTGTCGGCCGCCCTGCTCAGGAAGAAGGCGCAGAAGCGGAAGCTGCCCTCCACCGAGGAGGTTAGTCGCCGGCAGCCTGTCTTATGAAGGCTGTTACCGGCCGAGCGAATCGGTTCGTCACCGATTATAAAGCAGTTCATGGCGAACAGGAAGACTTAAGAATACCAGCTGATGACCGGTTGGTTCATGTATTTGTGTTTCGTTGGGTGGCGAGGATGTGAAGGCGATAAACAGTGTATCGTGGTAGGATTCGTTCTGTGTGGTGTTTCCAACGTGCTGACTTCCTCTGGCGGCCTCCGGACACATCTGCTCGTACCTCGTCGGATTAACTCCAGTGAGTCAATCCACGGTGTTGGCCGATCTTCAGCCGTGGCCTGCGTCCATGAGCGTCGAGCCCCTGACATCCGCGATCGCCTTCCAGCGCGCTACGGCGAACTCACAGCGAAACTCGATGACCGTAGTCTGATGGCAGTCCGTGGCCTGCGACCCTGGTGATGGCCGTCGCGGCCGGGGCCTCCGTGTAAGGCGGTGACGTCTGTCTGTGACCCGTGTCAGGGCCAGCCGCCGCCCAAGTCGGAGCGGCGTGACGGTCCACCGTCGGAGGTCGGCTCGGAGTCGGCCGACCCCGGCGCCCTGGTGCCGCGCACTGGCAGCATGGCCGTCCACCAGGACGACGTGGTGACGCGCGTCAAGAACGTGCACATGATCGAGCTCGGCCGGCACCGCATCAAGCCCTGGTACTTCGCGCCGTACCCGCAGGTGGGCGGCGCCCCGGGCGCGGGCTGACCGCCCGGCGCCTCGCGTCATGTGGCCGGACATTCACAGACACTCCGACTGGGTGATTTGTTCGTTTGGTGGAGCCACGAGTGTGGTCCTTATACAGTTCATTGCTATTTAATGCACATGGGACTTTGGAAAACTTCTTCCATGGGCAATGTCACGTTTATTGATGGAAACATCGCGTTCCAAGGGTACGAAGTGCACGAAAACTACTGCCATTTCAGGAGATGACCAAAATGGACTGCATATACCTCTGTGAATTTTGCCTGGCGTACCGGAAGAGCTCCAAATGCCTGGAAAGACACATTGTAAGTACAAAGCATGTCTCTCAGTGTACCGTGCTCCCTTCAGTATCGTCACTGTCACTGTTGGAGTCGTTGTGCGTTTTGGCCTCGCTGTCATTGCGAAAGGGGTGCCATGTACTTGACCTAGTGTGATCTTATGGTTTATCTCCTGTGGGTTATTTCACCCTAATCTGTTCTTTCTTGACTTCTGTCAGAAAAAGTGCAAGCTAAAGCACCCTCCTGGAGACGAGATCTACCGCAAGCACACAATCTCGTTCTTCGAGGTGGACGGCCGTAAGAACAAGGTGTACGCGCAGAACCTGTGTCTTCTGGCCAAGCTGTTCCTCGACCACAAGACCCTGTACTACGATACGGACCCCTTCCTCTTCTACGTGATGACCGAGTGCGACAACCGCGGCAACCACATCGTTGGCTACTTCAGCAAGGAGAAGGAGTCGACCGAGGACTACAACGTGGCCTGTATCCTGGCGCTGCCGCCGTACCAGCGCAAGGGCTACGGGCGTCTGCTCATCGAGTTCAGTGAGTGTTGCGCGCAGGCGGGGGCTCAGCTGCTTGGTATGAGCCGAAATACGGCCCGTACTTGACGGTCGCAAACAAATGGAATGGGGTGGGGCCGGGGCAGTGCGTGTGACGGACCGAATACGCAGTGTTGCTGGAAGAGCGCGATGTGTACTCCTCTTGAGACGTTCCATGCTGCCGCCCTTCATCTCATGTTGCGCATTGCTGCCGGTGTTGGTATAATCGCCGACGCGTCGGCTTTCCGTGAAAAACAAAAACACCCACGGGTTGGACGAACGGAGCTAGGCGCAGCTTTACCGTGAGAGGCATACGTTGCGTTATTGTGTGCCAGATTTTCATCTGAGCGATGGCCGTGCGCCCGGCCGGTACCGGCCGTCGTCCGTGTTGTGAACGCATAGTTCCGCCAGCGGTCAGAGGTAAAGTACGAGATCCGGGTACACGTCTCCCACTCCCACTCGTTCCTGTTTAATGTAACTTTGTCGTCCGCTGTTGCCGTAAAGCATCTCAGTATCTCTGTGGTCCGGTGGGCTGCCGTGGGGGCAGGGGGGGGGACGAGACTTGCGCCGTCTGCTGACGGCCGCGCGTGCCGGTAGGCTACGCGCTCTCCAAGTTCGAGGGCAAGACGGGCTCGCCGGAGAAGCCGCTGTCGGACCTGGGTCTGCTGTCGTACCGCAGCTACTGGTCACAGGCCATCCTGGAACTGCTGATCAACATCAAGCCGCTGGAGGGCCAGGAGACGCCGCAGGTCACCATCAGGTCAGCGTCGGCCCGCACCACTCCCGTCCACCTCCATTCACAGTCACAGGGACATGTGTCTGGTCTGTCCACCACCCGAGCTGCACCGTCACAGGGACGTCTCTGTCTGGTCTGTCCACCCCAGCTGGCCATTCACAGGGACGTCTCTCTCTGATCCCTGTCGGCATTGGATTCCTGCACGCCCTGCTTCCGATGCTCAGCTGGACATCTGGCGCCCCCCGACCGCTGTTGTCAGCCACTGTGTCTTGCCCGCAAATTGTTGCCACGGCATAAAGGGTCAGTGGTGGACGGGCGCTGGATGTGCACTGCAGTGGCTTCTTGCGTCCGGGATGTTTCCGTCGTTACTTGAGCTGCCGAAATGCAGCAGTTGCGAGTAGAAAATGATCCACATGAATGCACAGTTATGTTTTAGGGCCTATGGCGTCACCCGAATTTTACAGGCCGTTCAGAGCCACGCCACTGAACGCGTTTGTGTCCGTTTCAGCGAGATCTCAGAGGTGACCAGCATCAAGAAAGACGACGTGATCTCAACCCTGCAGTGGCTGAACCTTATCCACTACTACAAGGGCCAGTACATCATCACGCTCAACAAGCAGCTCATCAACACTCACGTGCACAACAAGGAGAAGCGCACGCGCACCATCGACTCCAAGGGCCTGCACTGGACGCCACGCGACTGGTCGAAGCGAGGCAAATGGTGACCCGGCGGCCCCTGGCGCCCGCCATGACCTGGGGTCGGGCCGGGTGTCGAGCGGGGCCGCGTGGGGGGACGTCATGTGATCAGGTGAGGGGGCCCGAGCTGTGCGCTGGCCGTGCGCCCGGCCGGTGCCTGCCCTCGTCCGTGTTGTGAGCCTGCTTTTTTCAATACAGCTTTTGCAGTCGTGGATGATTTGTTCCCGGCGACGCGGGACCGGAGAGCTGGTCCGGTCATACCTCTGAGACGAGGGGGTCTGAAGCCGGTGTCAGGCTCGTGCCTAGGACGCCGGCTGAGACCCTGTGGTCAGCTTTCAGGACATTTAATGCATTCCTCACGTGCTATGCGCCAGTGCAGTTGGTCCCTGGCTCTGCCAGAGGGGGGGGGGGGCACTGACCTTGCACTTCTACCCCTGAACTTGCAGCCGCACGAGTTAGCGAGTCAGGCGAGACGGAAGCGACCCTTCTGACCTTTGGAACTGAGCACGCGGTGGAACACCTGGACATGATATGGTTTAATGCCTTATTGCACTGTACAATCTTGCTGTCATTTGGTGTTGTGCATCAACGATGTTAGGCTGGTCTTCCACAGCCACTAGAGTGGTGGCATTGCAGGTGGGCGTGTTGGTCAACGTATGTACCCGTGTCGGCCGTTTTTTTTCTGACGGCCGTTTTGCCGGCCGTTTTTTTCTGACGCATCAGGAAAAAACGTCTCCCGGCTCGACCACACAAAACATTTTGTCTGAGGCGATGTCACGAAGGATGCCGAGACAAGATGACAAACGGGTGTATTCACAGAAAACTGTGCACAAGACTTATAGTCCGACCAATGACGTGCTACACCTCTCAAAAGCATGCCAAAATACCCGAAACAAGAGATTCGAGAAGCGGCTCTCCCCGGGCCGAGCTTAGCCCCTCGGAGTGCGCCGAGCGCAGGCGACAACTTTGGTGCAGAAAAACGGCCCGCTGCGGGGCCGCGACGTTCACCTCGAGACTGTGGGGCCCGTACAGACCATGTACAGCCTCCGCGGCGGCACGGCGTGACGGCGCCGACGCTCCGCCGGCCCGCAGCGGTCCGAGACAGCTCAGACGCCTCGCTCCCGGCCACGAGCCAAACCGGGTCACACACACACGCCCGTGTCTGAGAGCGCCGCTCTGCGGTCGAGTCTGGCGTCGGCCGGCGGCGGCGGCCTCTCCGCGGCCACCAATACCCGTCTCAGTCGCGAGGCCTCGCAGCCGCCTCACTGGTCGCCGCCGCCCGCCTTGGCCTCCTCGCCGGCTATGATGTACGCCAGCAGGTCGATCTGCGTCACGATGCCGATGATGACCTGCTTCGTCTCCACCTGGTTCTTGTCGACGTCTGCTGGGGTCGGGGCGCCGGCGGCGCGGCGTTAGTTCGGGACAGGACCGCGAGATGGCGCGGCGGCTGTGCGGTCGCGGCACACCAAGCTTGCGGCGACAGACACGGTTGCCACACCGAATTACGACCGCAAGACTTCTGGACTCGACAATACCCTGATGTTTGAGCTAAAACATGAAATACTTACCTCGTAATGATCCATGAAACCATGTGGTGCACGTTTCGGGACATACTCCAGTTGTGAGGAATAAGAAGGCACCACTAAACGTTCTAAGAAAAGGGTGAAACGCCATGTCAAGTGACGTCACTACATAAAGGGCAAACTCCCGCAGGGTATCCCAGATCCCGCTCAAACACACAACCGAGGACCGCTTCACGCTTGTGGCCACATCTAGAACATCTACGTCACTTTTAAAGACAAAAAACGCTATCTCCCAAATCTCTTCGTGACGTCTTCAAGTGCCACTACTTCGACTATCCACATATCTCAACAGGACAAAGGACTCCAGAAAGAAAACAGACACATCGCGGGCTACCGCTGCTGGAACACTGAACGTAAACTCACACAGCTTTTGGTTGTGCACAATGAGCGCGAAGTGATCCTTCTCCAGAATCCTGGACAGCGTGCCCAGCGTCTTGTCGAGCGGCACCTTGTGGAACTGGCTGTACAATACCTGCAGAACCCAGACACAGATGCGGAGTCTGTGCGGAACGACCTCACCCAAACTGACAACCCAGAGTAACAGAAGACAAAGACATTTCGGAATCTTCTCAAGCAAGAAGATTCCCAGATGCCAGTGCAGGACAAAAGTGTGGAACTACAGTGAATGATAACGTAACCAACAGGCGGTCAATGCCGGCTATCTTCTTCCGTCGCGCAAAACTCAAGCGTTTTGCTGCAGCAGTCAGCCGGAGACGTTATCCACAACACGCTGCCGACATGCCGTCTTGCCACGAGAAACACACCTTTCCAACACTCCGGCGTAGAACGAAGAACACACCGTCCCGACACCCCAGCCCAGAGCGGAGAACAACACACCGTCCCCACACCCCAGCCCAGAGCGGAGAACAACACACCTTCCAAATACCCCGGCCCGGAGCGGAGGACACACCGTCCCCACACCCCAGCCCAGAGCGGAGAACACACCGTCCCCACACCCCAGCCCAGAGCGGAGAACAACACACCTTCCCAACACCCCGGCCCGGAGCGGAGAACACACCGTCCCCACACCCCAGCCCAGAGCGGAAAACAACACACCTTCCCAACACCCCGGCCCAGAGCGGAGAACACACCGTCCCCACACCCCAGCCCAGGGCGGAGAACACACCGTCCCCACACCCCAGCCCAGAGCGGAGAACCTACATCCCGGTCCCGTGGTCCCGAGCAGAGAACACTGTCTACAGATCCGTGTTTGGCCTCACCTGGTCCACCGGTGAGGCCGGAGCCACCTTCCTGCTGACGATTTTGGCCATCAACGAGCCGAGCGTGACCATACCGCGCACGTCCCTGTCGGCACAGGGCGGCAGTTGGCCGGCGAATTCTGCCGACGGCGCAGAGTCCTTCCCGACATACGTCATGACGATACAGCACGTACATAAAGCGCGAGACGGCGATACAACTGCAAAACATGGTCGACAAGAGGGCAGGCGTAACCTGCGCGCCAAGGTAACAAAGGATGATGCAGCGGTACATTGGTGTTACGACAGATGGCACATTCCAATGGAAACTATCGGACTCCTGCCGCCTCACGAGCATACAAGTCAAAAGGCGCCAACGTTGCCACACACGAGTAACACATCGCCGACCCTACGACTGATGCTAAACAGTAAATGCTTGAATGCCATTTCAGCGCCCTGCCGCACGCTCACCCGTGCTGGTCGACGACCGGCAGCTGGTCGAAACCCTCGCGGTTCATGATATCGATGGCGTCCTGGCAGGAGACGGAAGGCAGCACAGTCAGCGGTGTGGCCACGTCCAGCAGCGACACCTTCTGATTCCACCACCTGGCGCCGGCCAGGGTCGCGTCAGAGGCCAGCCGACACCCTTGCACGGTCGGAAAAACACTGCCCCCGCCCGTGCCGCACCACCAGGGGGATTTCACAAACGGCCGGCGCTTTCCCGTCTTTCCTTTACCACACTTCGTTCAAACCGCCGACAGTCGGATCCCATAAGTCATCCTTCAAACACAATGAAGTGTTCGGGGCCGCTGTATTAAAGACATGCGAAACACAATATTGGTATGAAGCCATCAGAGGCTGATAAGCATAAAAAGGAAGGAACAGCGATCCCAAGCCGTAACGCCATCGTGACGTGCAGAGCGCGACAGACAGAAGCCAGGCGCACCAGAACCCGGATAAGGCGGTGGTGAGACGTGACCATCAAACTGTGCCTTCCCGCTCCATTGGTGCCCAACCATAAGCGTCACCAATCAATACACGGGTGACATCGACGAAATGCACATCCCCAGGGCTAGGCGGACGATCGCCATTAGCCCGCTGGATAAATGAACAAGCACGATACGCCACAAAACAAACGAGGTCGAATGGTGTTACTGAAGCAAGCGTGCCCGGTGCTAGTTCTGCACTTGATCCGGATCGCACTGTTGACCAGTGCCGGCCAGTACAGAGAGTGCAGTGCCGGCAGGGACACCACAGAAGGGCCGAGGGATGACACACAGCCAACCCATGCTTACCAACTACTCTCCCAAAAACGGCCGGTGCCAGAGCCGGGGGAAACAGGCAGCACGTGTCAGGACACCCGACGGACATCATGTTTCAGCTCAGACCGCGGGGTAAGGGGCAGGGGGCACCGGTAGGGGGAGCAGATACACCCGCCTGAGGCAGAGGGTCGGCAGAAACGGCCGCGGATCACTCCCCAGCTGTCCGGCAGATCGGGAGAGGTCACGGCCGGTCACAAACAGGCGGCGACCACATCGCGTCTGCAGCCGGACACAGGGCCCAAAGTTCGGCCGAAAACTGAACGTACTCGACTCACTAGGAGATTATCGGCTGTTTAGCTCCACACAACTGCACCAGAAAAGCTCAGTTTGGCCATAAAAGCGGTCAAAGTCGATAAACACCACTCGGCAGCGCAAGACAGGTGCTCTTCGATATTATTTTCGTCGCGTTTCGGCGGAAGAGATCACACCGCAAAATTAAGCAGTCCCTTAATATCCTACGTATGCAGATATGCTCCATAACGGCCGGCCGGAATTATACAACAGCGGCACCGGCGCACCACCGTCGGTTTTGCAGTTTTGTTCTTTTGCGCACTGCCACCGCCGCTGCGATGCGGTCGAGCAGACCATCCGAATGAATCCCCTTCAAAACTAGCGGACACGGCTCCTGTGGCTAATTTCCATCGTGCCATCATTCCAACTGATTATGGACCGACAGAGCACACTGTCTCCGACTTTGCGTGAATGACTCGACTTTCCCTCGTTGGTGAAATGACCACCAGGTGATGCGGAACGCGCATGCAAAGACTGCCGCAAACACTTTCAAGTTCAGACCCTCGCTACAGTCCTAACTCATCGCGCGATCCACACGCAAGCTGAAGACCCCGCGGCCACGCCCAGTGGGCAGCGGCGAGCCACCGCCAGAGTATTTCGCCGAGATAACAGACACCACCCCGTCCCGATGCGCGCCTCGGCCGGCACTCACCACGAGTCCTTGTCGGTCTTGAGCGTGCCGTCGGTGAACTGGCGCTCCTCCATCCAGTCGTCGTCCAGAAACTTGGTCATGTAGTTGCGCACGCTGTCCGGCAGCACTACAACAACGCGAGCAGAGGCCGGCAGCTCGCGCGCCGCCTGCGGGCGCGCACGGGGGCACGTCAGACGCTCGCCGTAATGGCAGAGGCCCCAGTCACAGGGTGAGGTGCTAGCCGGGAGCGACCGGCCTCGTTTCGAGAACAGCGAGGGCGAACACAGGAATCGTCCCAAAAGGGCTGCACAGGACGAGCGGCCTGAGCAGCGGCCGCGGCTGGAGGCATCCAAACGGAGTCCCAGTGGGCGTGACGACCACAAGACAAAAGGTACCGTCACCGCCCTGGTAGCATCTTCTGAGGGAACACCAACATTCTGACCACAGAGAAGGAAAATGGCACGCACCGCAGGCTTCTGAATTTCCCCACCTTGCCCCATCTTGCCGGCTACCATTTCCATACAGTATTCGACTTAACGAGCGCAATGTCTTAAACAGCAGATTCAAGGTCAGCCATGGCTATCGTGCGCAGTACCCGGCTAGCATCTTAATTTCTTTCGTTAACATTCTTAACGAACTATACGGAGCCCGTCAGCGTGAGTGCACGACAGATGACACCAGGCTACAGGTTAGGCGCAACGAACGAGCAACGACATATTTCAACAGCGCTAAACCACGTCGTGGGTAGAAAGTTGATGGTTCTGAGTGGCCCAAGGTCGAGTCGGGTCGATAACTATATGAGGCCCCATCACGGCAGTCAGGGCAGCTACGAACGGTGACTAAGCCACCTTTACCTGACAAGCAAGCAAGCCAGGCCGCCGAACCGCTGTTGCCTCCACCCCAGCCTGCCCCCACACAGCAGACTCCCTACACAGGAGACTGCTGCCGCACCTAACAGGCGGCCCACACGACCGAGCCGCTGCCGCCTCCTCCAGACACAGCAGACCCCTCCCTCATACACAGCAGACTCTGCTGCCGCACCTGACAGGCGGCCCACACGGCCGAGCCGCTGCTGCCTCCGCAGAGCAGGCCCTCCTCCCGGATCAGGCGGCGGCACATCAGGAACGAGTCACGGTCACCGCACTTGATCCACCGGTCCACCACCGACTTGTCTGAGACGGACCGCAAGCGGCATCATACACCGAGGAAGGCCCCTGGCCACGGCGACTCCCTGACAAACCACGCGCCGCAACAGACGTCCACTGGTCGCGACTGACATACTTGAAAACAGGACAGAGGCGTGAGTCCGACAGAGTAAAATAAGCAACAAAGTAGCGGCGTCGGTTGAGGTTTGACGGTTAGCCAGATCATTCCGCGAACACCAGTACACCCAATGTGCTTCTACTCGACAACTCCTTCGCCACATCTCGACACACCTGCGATACCCAGCACCACCACTTCAAACCCACACTGCTCCACAACCGGCGGATCAAGTTCCAACACCACGAGACGACCCGTTCGCCGGCCGCGTCCGGTCGCCTTCGTCCCGCGCCCCATCGACCACCTACCCAGCACGGTCGGGTAGAAGTCGTAGCCGATGCCCTCCACCTCGTAGAACTGGCCGTCGACCGTCTCGTGCGGCTCGTGAGCCAGGATCGAGCCGTACGGGTCTACGCCCACCACGGTGCAGGCCACGCCGGCGTCGCGCATCTTGCGGCCGACGCCGGTGGCCGTGCCGCCGGTGCCGGCGCCTGCGGACGGGCCGGCGGCGTTACTTCCCAGGGACGTCCGCCGACGGACCGACGGACGGACGGCGAGTTCGACGCCACCGTCAGGGACGGGAAATGTCCAGTGTTTGACGCCGAGGCCGCGAACACGGGTCTGCGGGACGCCTCACGACCGGAGGCTGCTGATGTAGGGGAGCGCCGATCGGTACAGCGCAAGACTGGAAAAGGTGCCGTTTTTTTTGGTGTTGAGGAACACCAAAAACTCAGTGTTCCAAAAGCATTTTATACCCCAGTTTGATCTTGTGCCTCCGTCAGAACGCTGCATTATAACTATGCTGACGAATTTGTAACTTTGCAAGCAAATAACTCTCTCCACTCAGTAAGAGACAGGTATGATATCATAACTGAATTACATCAAGAATGCCCATTTAAACCAATATTACTCCCCGCAAAAATTTCGTACTACAAAACCAAAATTATACTCTGGCACCAAGAACAAAAACCAAATTCCAACCTTGGTACGGCGTGGACCCGTGGGCTCCGGTTGCCCAAGACTCCGGCAGGCCGACAGACCGAGCTAACGGCGCTCCCTGACGTCCCTCTGGCGACACCCATTCAACGGCGTCCCTCAAGCAACGGATCCAGACACCAACAAAATGGCACGGACAAGGACGGCATATTTCATTCCAGCAATCTTAGCTTCGGTGGACAGGCTAAGGCCTCCAACTACAGGAAATCGTTACGATCGACCGACCGTTTTTACCCGCTGCGTCATAACCACCCCACACCCGTCACCAGGAACGAGGAGGGCCTCCTGGCCTTCCCCTCCCCGCCGGTCCGACCGGTCGATCGCCGAGTCGCGACCAACGGCCCCGCTCGGCGCCGCCAACCCACCGAGCACGACCATGTCCACGCGGCCCTGGCACTGCTCCAAGATCTCCTCGCCAGTGGTGTCGTAGTGGGCCAGCGGGTTGCCCGGGTTCCGGTACTGGTCCAGGATGATCGCATCCGGAATCTCCTTCTGTTGACGAGGCGGAATGCAGCGTTGGGAGAAATTCACGCTATGCCACTCGAACCGGCACATACATACATACTGGCAGTCACACGCCTGTTGGAAAATTAAACCTCATCAGACAAAATAAGCCAACAACACAAAGTGGCATACGGTCCAGCAGAGCAGTCATTGGTGCCAATAATATGGCAAAAGCACGCATGCAATAAGTAAAAACGCATCAGCAATGACGGAAAATAGCCATTCCGCAGCACAGAATAAAATATTTCAAGTCCAAAAGCCGAGCAGTTAACGGTTGCCATTGCACATAATAATCATCACGTCTAACAGACAGCCTCCAACGGACCGCGCAGCCCAGATCACCTGCAGCCGCTGTGCCACGGAAATGTGACTCTCTGGCGAGTCCCAGGAGGCCGAGGTGGGCGTGCGCACGATCTCAGCGCCCAGTGCGCGCAGCGTCGCCACCTTCTCATTGGACATCTTCTCCGGCATGACGATGATGGCGCGGTAGCCTTTGACGGCGGCGGCCAGCGCCAGGCCGATACCTGGTCAACCGCGGGACAGGTCTTTCAGGAGCGACAGTCAGGGAGCAGCGACGGTATCTGGGAGAGCGGCGCTCATGGAGGAGATCGATCTCCGGTCAACAGCGGAACAGGAGCGACAGTCAGGGAGCAGCAACGCTACCCTGGGAGAGCAGCGCTCAGGGAGGAGACCGTTCTCTGGTCAACAGTGGGACAGGAACGACAGTCAGGGGGCAGCGATGGCGTCATCTGTCGCGGAGCGAGCAACAAAGATTTTCCAGTCGCCCATGTTTTCCAACAACGGAGGAGGTTCAAAGACATGTTGTATTTAGAGAACAGGCCAAGATATACGCCGGATTCCATGATCCAACATCTGCCGGCCGCACTCTGATTACTGCAGATGGTTTACAAAGTACCAACTAACAAAAATGGTGGGCAAGGGCCAGGCACGACGCACAAATCTGACACGAACACGTTGAGAGTGCGACGAGCAGCCAAAACGCCCTACATCGCGAGGTATCGCAAGGTCCATTGGCACTACGCCCTCGGCCAGACGGCGCGACGCCGTACCGGTGTTGCCCGAGGTGGGCTCGATAAGCGTGGAGCCAGGCTTCAGCAGACCCTGCTTCTCGGCGTCCTCCACCATGCGCAGCGCGATTCGATCTTTGACGCTGCCGCCCGCGTTGAAGAACTCGCACTTGACCACTGCCGGAGTAACATAAACACCGCGGTGACAGGCCAAACGCCACACGCGAAACGTGCGGTCAGTCTGCTCAGCCCCGGTGATAACGGCACGCTGTGCACTGATCCAGCGATAGACAAAGGTGCTGATGTACATCACCCTAAGCGCCAGGGGATGAGGAGAGTACCCGGCTCCCCCGTCGGTCACCACTCACGGACTTCGCACTTGACGCCCAGACTCTGGGGGATCTTATTCAGTCGGACCATCGGCGTGCGGCCGATCTGGTGCAGAACGTCGGGCATCACCTTGCACTCCTCCCTCCTGGAAGAGCAGGGACCACCGTTCAGCCTGCGCACCGAGACGTTCGCCACCACCGACCCAGGCCTGGCGGCAGCCGGGACATGAGCGCTGAGAGGGTTACGATGCCCAGCGGCAGCAGCAGGCCGAACACACGCCGCCAACGCGACGGCCACAAAGAAACGATACCGCCCGACACTGCCACCCGCCCAAAGAGATCGAGGCCGACCTATCCGGCTAAGCTCTCCACAAAAACAAGCCGACGCGTACCCACCGGAACCATCGTCACATCCATCCTGAGTCTGAGTGGGTCGAACCCCCGGACCTGGTTCGACATCACGGCAGTACCGCAGACCTGTGACCACAGACCCCTCCCACCGTCGGCAGTACGGGGCACTGACACGGAGCAGCGCGTGTGCGGACTGTCCTGGCCAGCGGCGCCGGCCTTCCAGGTGCAGCGGGCCGGCAGGTCGGGCCGCAGGAAGTCGCCCGGCTCGAGCGAGTGTGTGGAGATGGTGCGGCGCCGGGCCGAGCCCACCTCGGCCGCGGCCGCTGGCACCGTCGGTCCCGGGGACGGCGGCATCGGCGGCATCTCCCTGCGGCAGAGGCGGCGGTCAGACATCCGCAGCACCCACGCTCAGAGCATGGTTGGGGATGTCCCAAAATTATTAGGGGAGGCCACACAGGATTTCAGGTTGTTTCCTTGAAGTCATTCCCATAGCACTAAAGCTAAAATTCCTTAACATGGGGCTCCGGACCCCACCCCATCCCCTGGGATCGCCAGCCATAGCCCACGGACACGGCCGGATAGTCAACAGGCGACGCTGCCGCACAGCTCAGCACCTCCAAAAGCAGTGCCGTAAGAAATTTAGAATGTTCCCGCTGATGCGCTGACGTCGACACTGAAATACGACTCCTGAGGCCGATGCACAGCTGTGAATACCAAGACAAGGCTCCACAAGCCTACGAACGGCTGTCGCCTTCTGCAGCGCGCCGCGACTTGGCACGGGCACGGGCACGGCCGACCGACCCCATCACACCGGACACCGGACGGCCGGCTCGGATTCGGCCGCCCCGGCGCCGGGTCCGGCCACACATCCTCGCCCACCCCAGCCGGGCAGCAGCCACTGTGGAGTGGGGCGATCCGACAGCACGGTCCGGACGACGCCAGCAGCCCTGTGTCGGCATTACAAAGTTCTCTGCCACTCTAAAAATCCTCTGTTTTGTGATTTGCCGTGCCAAAATGGCTGAACTCTGGTTATCAGTAACATCACTAACGGCAACCAGACAAGGGCGGCTGGGTTTGTTTAATCTTTAGCTTTGGTTAACACCCAGTTTTTTTCAGTATGTAATATACAGTGAATAGGCTCAACACGTTCCTTGCATTTTTTTTTGTCGTTTGTATGAGATGTTACTTCCTTCTTCAACCCGCAAACAGCCTTTTTCAATCCAAAACTTCTGTGCCTTTGCATAAGCCTTACAGCAGCCCGTTCTGAAAATCACAAGACGAGCCTACGGTCGATGACTGGCCGGGAAGACACGATATGATTGACTGTAGACACTTTTGTAGATTGCTTATTTACAAGGTGGAAATGACGTCATTTACGGCACCTATCCCATATTTCATTGGTGAATGACGTCATTTATGGTAATATGTATAATATATAACATTATGGTAATATATGACGATAAGTATAATATATGACGTCATACAATTACGTCATATATTATACTTATCCCCTGCCCATCCTTAGGCCGTAAATACGGCACCCGGACTGCAGCGCTGAACACACACACACACACACAGACACACAGACACACACACAGACACACACACACCCACCCACACACACACACACACACACACACACACACCCTCTCATCTCCCCTCCTTCTCTCTGCTCTCCTTTCTCCCCCACTCCTCCCTCTCCTCTCTTCTCCTTTCTCTCCCTTTCTTTCTCCCTCTCTCTCCCTTTCTCCTCTCTCCTTCTGTCTCTTTTTCTCCCTCTCCCTCTGTCCCTTTCCCCTTTCTTCCTCTCTATCCTCTCTGGTGAAATGAGATCCCCTCCCCCTAAGCATATAGTCTGCATCCGCCCCTGGCTGTGAACAAGACTCCATTTGACTTACGACACTGATGGAAGATTCGGAATGATTGGCACAAATGTGGTCGCCACAGCAGCAACGCTATCATGTCACGCAGAAACTCTGCCACTGCCGGGACTGCCATCCTGGTGGTGGTCATGGCGCTGGTCCCAGCGTGTTCTCTGCGGCCAGCGCCTGATGGCGGCTTGGTCTGGCCATCACGCGCCAGAGCCCGGCGAACAGACGGGTGCTATCCGTCCTGTCCTCGCTTCACACAGGTGTTTCCTGCACAGCTGCCGCCACCACAACCAATCGATACCCACCGCACTGTGCGAGAGCTGATATCTGCTGCAAAATGCCCTCAATTCTCATTGGACCATTGTAGCTTGGCACATCATTGGATGTATATTCCTGTCCGAAGGTAGATGGTAAGGAGGGTGAAGAGCATTTTTTATTATCTCACTTTATCCACACAGGCAATCTATTTGTCATCATCAGGTTTACTTGTCACACAAAAGTGGGGTTACCTATCTGGACCATTCTGATCCAATCTGATACTGCAGCACTTTCTACTCTTTGTAACATCTTACATGATACAACATTTTAAATCATGGGTCATTCCATACCACTTCCACTTATGGATTTCACACCACCCCATCTGATTTATATAACTTTAGATTGTACATCAGCACATGTAGATTCATTTTTGAAAACTTCAGCTTTGCCCAGCTGATGGTTTGCAAGGCAGTCAGCAGCTGGTTTCACAAAACACAGTCCTAGCACCAGTGTTTTTTATGCAATTTCTGCCATCCAAATCAGAATTGTAGGTAATTCATGACATTGGGCATTAATCTGATTATGACTCACAGCCCAGCAAGATGATTCTGATTCCGATTTACAATGGAAAAGAAAGTTGATTCGAATCTGATTCAACTATCATTTTTAACTACAAGGAACTGGTTTCATTCAGGATTCAGGATCCACAATTCATGATTCCACTCCATACAAAATCACAAAAAACTGTGCTTAAATGTTTCCTGTCATAAATGCAAGTATCAGACCCCTGGGTCTGGTGTTATTGCAAGGTGTGCAATGGTTATATGATAGTACAAAGAAACAATAATAATCTGTATCATAAATTTAAGTACATTTTTAACCATGGGTTTAGAGTATTGTGTACAAGTTCAGTTGGCACTGAGTGCTGAGGTATAAAAATTTTCAATATGTAAATATGCTGGTACTAGGGGCCTACATAACAATTAAAATGCTTACCAGGAACCACCCACAAATAAAGTAAAATACATTTACTTCAAAAAAGTGCAAATTACCATCAATGACACATAAAACATATTATGAGCAAAAAATTTTGAAGACATGAGCACTGCTTAAGGCTATAACCATATGAACTTATGGTCCAAGAATTCATTTAGGATTTAAAATGTACAAATTTGCATGACACCAACAAAAGGAAATATTTCATTTTTCATAGTACCATACCTGTGATTTTTGATTTCCCATTCTCATTTAGTCCAACACATAATGCTGATGGACCTCATGATTATCAATGCAAATATTGCTAATAAATGGTCTCATCTGTCACATAAATAAAACATTTATTTAAATTCATAGATTGGAAATTAATTTGGGCATTGATTTCCCACAACTTTCTGAGTCAATCTGATCCTCATCTTGGACCAAAGGACATTTCTGATTCTGATTCACAGTTATCGAGTAGGGAACTGATTCTGATTTAATTCTAAATTGCTGACAAGTCCCACCCAAAGGAAGAAAGCTGTAAGCCATCACAAATAAAGTTTACAGCAGAGCAAATTTCTATTTTCCTATTCATTTTTCATTCCTTTTTCCATTCATCCATTTTTCCTATTCCTATTCTATTATCCTATTCATATCCTACCCCCACACAACACCAACTGAGTCATTATGGCATAAACTGATGAGGGCTATATGTCACATTTTCACGAACATTTATTTTCTGGTGAAAAGCACCATAAATGGCATAAAAATCATACAACAGATGGTTTTAAGGCAAACACTTGTGAACTGGTTGCTGCATAACATCAATCCAAGATGAAGAAAGTGAAAAAATTATCAAATAATGCTGTCCATCCATTTGTCCCTGAGTGCCATGCCACTTGTCTATCTGACTTCTGCTGAAATTCTATGATAACAAATTCAAAAGGGCAATTCCCAAGGTAAAGGTATTCTGAGCCTAATGATGTTATCAGTACAACCTACCTTAATGAATAATGAACATGATAACAAACCTAACCTAACCTAACCTAACCTAACCCAGCCTCACCTAACCCCAACCTAAACCAACCTAACCTATTTAGATGCACAGTCTAACCTCTGCTGGATAGAGCCAAGTCTGATCACATCCTTTGTGGGCCTATGGCCCCTCGTATCCTATACTGCACCTCCGGGTTGGGTTGCACCTTCAGTGCAACATAATGCCCTGTGAACATCCATTTATCCAATGCAGTACACAGGGCATCCTTGGAGCAAAGGCAATGAACACAAGATGGGGCTGCCCATTCCAATCACATCTGTGAATGGTGAAATAGAACTCCATTTCCTTTAGAAACAATACTAGTAGTGTTGCCATTTCTCACTTTATATTGAAAAGTTTATGAGCTCTTCTGTATCATATGTATCACAAAAGCTGTCTGTGAGAAGGCAAAAAAGTGATGATCACCTTGATGAGTCCAGTGCAAAACATGGGAATTCATTACCTTTTCAACTACACTGTTAACAAAGCAAAACAATCTACAATGAAAGTCAATGCTCTGATTCATTTTGTCATGATGTCATCAAAATAAAAAGTACTCATTTCACAGAACAACAGGAATACTTTACTGCAGAGTCTCCAATCTGTGGTACAACAAAAATGTAACAGTTGCAGAATCAAGACCAGGACAGGGAAAAAATATGCTCCCCAAATATTCATAATAAAAGTACTATAATAAAAGTGCCTTCTCATGGACCAAACACCAGAAATTGACCAGAACAGATGTTCCAAATCATTGCACAGCAAAAAATCAATGGCAGCAGAGTTGGACCATGGCAACAGAAGAAAAATGCCCTTCCCCACTGCCGCAATATCCCCTTAATGTGATGCAAACAAAAGTACGTTATGAGGGCCACACGAGAGGAGTAACTTACTACTGGACTTCCTTCTCACCAGGCGACAAAACTCAACAGAGACGTGGTAAGGACCAGAGCAAAGAAAGAATACAATGCTTCCCTTCTCTTACTGCAATGATGCCATCGAAATAAAAAAATGTGCATTTTGCGTCCTGAACCACAGGATCAATTTACTGCGAAGAACATCAACACCAATGTCACCCATGTTACCTTAGCAATGTAGCAGGGAGCCTACGGCTTGGAGCCGGCTGAAGACGCTGGCGGCAGCGGTGGACGAATTCTCCCTTTTCTCCTCCGGCTGACGAAAAACACGACGTCAATTACCACACTCCACGGAATGCCGCCGTGAACCTTACTAACCCGGCATCCAGCACCAAATGGGCATTGGCACCGGCCGCTGCACCAGTATCGTCACGCAAGCGCCACCAGCCGAACGACTTGTCGTGGGATAGGCTAAATGGCAGATAAAAATTGCAGGCAATCATACGATTAGAGTGTTCTTGACCAATTTCCTTCACACATTCATCAGCTTACGAGGCTTTCTAGGTTTACCGGACTTTCCAGAACATGATGATCCTCAGTCTTGTCAGAGGTCTACGAAAACACTGGAAGCTCTAGTGCTACTTAGGGCCTCATCCACGCAACTTTGTTTTTGAACAGTGAACAATATCGTCGACGTGCCTGGCGTTGGACATATGATTCCTCATATTTATGGGTGGCGATCCAGGAGGATCCGGACCCCAATATTTAGGAATTTCGACATAAGGCCCATGGCAATGACTGGAACCAGGGGTGTCAGTTGTATTCTTTCGAGAGGGCCCTGGTCCACCCAATGTTGATTTGGTCCCCTCCATTGTTGGTTTGGGCCCCTCCAATATTTTCTGCCAGTTTTAAAGGGAAATGGGCAAAAATAGCAAAAGAAATGGCTGCAAGAGATAAAACATGGGCAGAAAGTGTAGAATAAGGCATAAAGTAATATATCTATCTTTCTTTCTATCTCTCTCTCTGTCTCTCCATATATATATATATATATATATATATATATATATATATATATATATATATATATATATATATATATGTATACATGTATCTATATACATAGGATACATGCAGTTTTTTATTTGAAAAATAGTGACAAAATTCAAAAATTTCCCTTCATCAAAACAGAGTGGACTAAATCCATAGAGAAACCCACATTTCGGGAAGCTTAGGTTGTCGGGCCTACGGCTCAGCCCACCCAACCAGTTACAGAAACTGACGCCCCTGACTGGAAGCAAACGGTCTTTTCATGGCAGTACGGACCAAAATGGAAGATTTCGCTGCACACGATTTCATGTTCAGGGGCGGCGGATTGCATTTTCGGCTGGGGGGGCAAGCTCTATCGGATCAGCGGCCGACCTGGTTCTTCCCCCCCCAAAAAAAATGACTGAATTTCGTTCTTTTTGCTATCGCCCAGTTTTTGGCTAAGCTAGCTTTTTCCCCAGGTTTTGGCGCTGGTGTACACATGTCTTTTCTAAAATGCGTGGATTTTTTTATTCAGGCCTGTACCCGTTGACATTTTTTCAGGTCTGCCCTTGGGTATCCATCTACAGAATGTCGAATGATGCAAACTTCTGTCTCTTGTGTTCTTCGCGTTTACAACACAAATTCAACATTGTTATAAGGTATATTTGTAAACAGTTGAAAGGCAGTTTCCTGGCACAACATTAAATTATAACTTGAAGCTCAGTAACAAAGCTGTTGCTGACTATCACATGAGAACACAATTATTATCTCAAGCACTTGCCAAGGCAGCTTTGTCCATGGCCTCGTCTAGCATGTTAACTGGGGGGCTCAGCCCTCGCAGTGGAGTCAAGGCAAAACCAGGTAACTTGGGGCAGGGGGACAGTTGCAATGTTCACAGTCATTAAGTCCGTAACAGGTTTTCTACGGAGACGTAGCTTTTTTAAATGCGAAGTTATTACAGAAATGCATAATAAATAATGGTTTTTTTGTAGTCTCATCTGATTTTTTCCAAATGCAAAGTCTCTGCAAGATGCCTTTTCTATCACTTTTTCGTACGATTAAATCACAGGTGATAGTATATGGAAATGACGTATGCTAATACCATTATTATGCTACAATGACACTGCAAGGGAAAACCCGAAAACAATGCAGTCGAGCTATGAGGGGGAAAGGGCGGGGTAAATAATAGGCTAGAGACGAAAAACGATCCAAAAAACATAATTATCTTGCACGCATCCATATCCCGAAAACCAACACTACTGTAGTTCTAAGTGATCTACTTCTGAAGAATTAACGTTTTTTAACCATGCATTTTGCCTTGAATACGACCGTTTTTTCGCAACTAAATGCCTACTGGTGAAGCATAAGTTCGTTTTATCCACACAGTCAAATAAACTTAGAGCTCACTGAAATACAAGATGACCTGACATTTCACCCCACTTGGCCTATAGAACCTCTCGGTGCGATTTTGAAGTCATAATACCCTAAAACGAGCCACTTTCTTAGAAGCGGAATCAAATGCGATGGGATGACTTGTTCAAGTACAGCCAACGAACACAAATAATCGAATAAGATGAATAACGGTGGGCGGAAATTTCGAACTAGAAAATACGAAATGCCGGATATTAATGTAGAGATCAAGGTGGAAAAGCAATTATTTCGTCGAACAAGGCGTCAAATAAGAAAACATCAAATGTAAAATGTTCAACATGAATATCGAAGGAGTATAAACACCAACCTGCCATATACCAAGTCATTGATGACTGAAAGACAAAGTGTCGAGGTAGTGATCAAGGGCGCATTGGACAAATATTTAAGTGAATTGTATCACAAAACGGACACCTAGTAGGGCAAAGGTACTAAGTTTTCCCTAAAACTGTACGGGCAAATTTTAGCAGGACCGCCGCGAAATTTTTCCATGGTTTACACATAACCTTGCAAGTGTCTTCGCTATTTAGCTGAAATTTAAATGAATATTCCGGTTGTCTCAGGGCGGTTACTGAACTGAACCGAATAGAGGAGTACCCTGGTTGCACCACTGGACCTGATGGCGTGGATGCAAAAATGTTGGTTTTCCACGTCATATAAGGTAGAGGGTTCGGGTCTTGGGCGTCGAAAAATTGCCCATCCTCTTTTCCCAGTAGTCTTTTGAAGACAACCTGTGACTCCTGTTGCCAGGGCTCTTTCAGCTGATAATAACGCACGACAGTGGACTAGAAAACATTTTTCCAGCGTCTCGGATAGAATAATCGTAGAACATACTACCGATCTCCGGCGACGGCCCACACTGATTACCGTATCTGCCAACGACAGTCGGCTTGGGAAGTGCTTGAATTTCGTCCGTGATTTTGACAGACAGGAGTCCTGACCACCTCGCCATCAGGTTCATGTCTTGGTATAATCTTCATCGTTTGAGATATCAAGCTGTTACATATTGCCCCACTCCATGGTTTGCCGACAGCAGACGGGCAAGTGCCTCCAAGCGCAGACGCCAGACGGCACCAGGCGAGGAGCTGTCGTGAACGTCCGTGCTGGCACGGCCTGCGTCCCCCGAGTCCGGACCGCGGAACTTGGAGCCAGCAGACGCCTGCTCCGCAGACGTCT
This sequence comes from Capitulum mitella, assembly GCA_030062745.1. NCBI lineage: Eukaryota > Metazoa > Arthropoda > Thecostraca > Pollicipedomorpha > Pollicipedidae > Capitulum > Capitulum mitella. Next base: position 31,432,111 of record CP099845.1, on the reverse strand, counting down.
TCAGCCTTCAGCAGGCCGATACTCAGGCGCGGAGTCCGAGGCCGCTGCCTCCATTGTAAGACAGGCGTCTCTTTCTGCTTGTATTGCTGCGACACAACGTTCTGGGCAAAGGCTGATCACGCTCTGACCTGGCACGCACCTCGCCGCCCCGACCTCACCGCTCGGTCACATGACCGCCGCCGGCGTCACGCTCTGACCTGGCACGCATCTCGCCGCCCCGACCTCACCGCTCAGTCACATGACCGCCGCCGCCCAAAGGTCGGTGTCCGCAGAACCCCGGGCCACATGACTGCCAGCTCCACGCGGCCGGCGCGTGTCCGGCCTTACATAAATTTTCGGTCGTTTTCATTATTTTAGGTTTGAATTTTTCGGTCACGAAAAGAGCAGATTTCCGTATTTATTGCTCAAGGACGGAGGCTCGGCTACGAAGGAGCGAGTATTTCAGCAGGTGACGCCGGTCAAGAGAGCAACTCACCACACTCGGCCTGGCAAGGTAAATATGACAAGATTTCAGCACATATTAGATGACAACGAGAAAACTTATTCGTACACACCACATTTAACCCCCTGTTGTGTCGGGTATCTGGCGTGATGCCACAGACTGAGCGTGCAAATATTGCCATTTCGTGAATATTATTGTCCGGATCTAATATATATCAGAACATGCAGAATATTGGTCTTGAACTATTGAAGGGATTTGGATGGTTCAAACGCGAATGGTTATTCCACAATAGTGTCGATGTAATGTGTTCAAGCCAGTATCGAGGCCAAACAAAGCCAAACTTTGAATCAGAAGCATCCCTGCTTTCTCCAAATCTGTTGAACCCATCGCAACCACATTTTGCAGAATCCTAGCCCATACGCGATGACTATACCGCAAAGCGACGATATCGAAGATCGGGTCAGGCAAAGTCATCCCGGACCAACATTCAAAAACGACGCATTTTGTCAGAATCTAGCTCAATCATAAGAAAATATTGTGCCTTGTTCGTAGGTGGGTAGGCATCCTTATATTTCCGGAAGTTGTGTGACGTGATTAGGCAATCAAGGTCTTGTTATGCATCTTCCGACATCATAAATCTCCTAATGGTACTTTTTCTTTCGTGTTGTCTTATTCCTCCCGTCTTGTTTTTCGTTCTTTTTTCAATACCTTTGTCACCATAGCCATTTTGTTAGCAGGCCATTGCGCTCCTCCGAAACCAAATGGAAAACGAAGCCACAATCACCGTGCTGGTTCTCTATCTAACCCACGTGTATTCTGGAGGTCTCGTACTGCAGGAACGCGGAGCGTTGTATTTCAAGCGGTGCTTCGAAAGATGACCTGGCCTTTCGGTTAGCATCTCAATTTGGGATAGTTCTCGAATAACAGTCTCACAATATTAAGATGAATGAGGGCGATTTATGCAGACATGAATAGATCATGATCAACAGAAACAATCACATTCATTTAGCCACAGCACGCAACAGGATAGTAAAGATATTTCGTTTCTTACCGACTGCAAATGGAATATTTTGGAGGGTTATCAGTACTGAAGCACATAAACAAATTAGGCTTTTTACACTTTTCTGGAGACCGTTCGGTACCTTACTGAAACAGAATGAGGTGCTGTAGATTTATTGCGAACCATCCATTTCCACCACAAGTTCTCCATTCGAGATCAAGCAAAACGTTTCCAACGGGAGAATTTTTCATTCATTACCCTAAAATCACAGGACAACAATGCTCAGCAGTTTTGACGGTAGATTCGACTTGCTACTGTTTGATTGCAAAGCTGCCATTGAGACTCGAAGTGAACGAAAATGCTGAAGATGATGCACCAGTTTAACACTTGATTAGAGCAGACAGGAAGAAATACTCATTTTTCGCATGAATCAGCAATGATACCAGTGGTCTGCGAGGTGTACCACCGAATCGCACAGTGACATACCGTTCAGACATCGTCGTCGCTGATTACATGCTCTCGGCAAATCCGAGGCGTTTGTTTTCCATGTCATACGCGGTGTAGAACTTGTTCATGAACAGGGTGCCGAGGACCCAGACGTCGTTTGGCACTCCTGGTGTGCCAAGGAATCCGGAGGCACACGTCTGCACACCCTCTTCGAATTTAGATACCACCGTGTAATCGAGCGGGCTCATCTCCATCATCTGGCCACCAATGGTGATCTTCAACGTCGGCAGCTGCTGCAGAGTCGTGCAGTCCAGAAAACTGTATCCCGGTACCTCTGGGATGGCAGCCACGGCACCTAGCATATTATTGATGGCCTTCGCAGTCTCCATTGACAAAGTGAAGAACGGAGTACTGGATGTCATGGAAACAAGGCATCCGTCAGAACATGCCGCAGTTCCAGGGTGTTCTTCAAAAGCGATGCTGTCGGCCGAAGCCACCCAAGCAACGGCCGGCTGCGTCATATTGACCCACAGCATGTCGCCCCGGTAGAGGTCCTTGTCGACACCTCCCAGGGTGAGCACTCCTCCGAACGGAGCCCGTCCCAGCCAGAGGCCAAACAGACGCTGCTCGATCAGGCCCTGGGCGAGCATGTTGTCCAGCAGAGTGGTCGTGTTGCCGCCGCTGAAGCCCAGTGCAACCACGCCGTCGTTCGGCATCATTTCGTAAAACTTGTTGGGCATGGATGTCGCCTCGCCGAACGTCTGTTTCTGGATGCTGACGCCAGCAAACCTCAATGAGTCGGTTGAGAGGATGCCGCTGATGTTTTGGCCGTAGCCTAGCTCGAACTTGGTGCCATCCTCCTGCAGGATTAGACAGTGCGTGACGATGTGATACATGGAGACAGGTGTGGACGGACGTCTTTGAAAATGAACGGGGAGAGGCTAAACCCCCTTTTCATGATGTTTCTCTCCAGTTAACGCTTAAAGACCCATGCTAAGATTTTCAACCATATCACGCTATGAAAATGATACTCTTTGTCGACTTCCAGAACATCAGATATTGGAATCAAACCTCAGCATTCTCAACGGTTTTACATACCTTTACTGAACCGAAACTAAATAGTTTAATATTGCAATATTCCAAATATTACAAAGTGGGCTATAATTCTGCAACGTTTTAAAAGGCTTTGTGTGCGAGAAGTGCGCACGTACACGGTTCTTTGCACAGCGTTCTAAGCCTTGCCGGGCTGGGGTTTCAGAAAAACATCCTCCACTTTGCTTTAAATGATCCCGATTAATGAAGTAATCCAAAAACGGAGGCAAATAGAGACACAAAACTTCTGTTATCTTTTCACATATTCTGCTTACACCTAGCTTTGATTCCTTAACTCTGGGCATCCCAGGCCACTGACATTCCCAAGACATTGTCTTGGGCGATTTTCGCCCGCCGGCAGTCGGTGCGAAAATAGCCGTGTCTTTAATTCAACGTTCACGCGTATATATCAAACAGACCAGAGAAATTAGACATGTATCGGTATCTTCGGGCTTTTACCTGTCCGCTGGTGCCTTTACCTAGACTTTATTAGTCACGGCCTTTGAGATCCAGGCCGTTTCTCGGTTTCATGCAGTCGGCTATGAGAAAACATATGTAAGGCGTAAATGGCCTAAATATCGTCCAAAACTAAAAATGGGGCTACTTTCGAACTCTATTGGACACGAACTTTCCAACCTTGCGTTTATTTTTGTCGTGCGACCGACTGTTTGTGATTTAGGGGGGCAGTCATTCGCCCCCCCCCCATTCGGGCGTGCATGGCGCCGACGGCTAGTCGGGCACGAGTTAACCTTTTAGAATATTCTCTTTGTTTTCCATGCGAACACACTTGAGGTGAAGGTAACCTACACCCATACTCTCATTCCATACAGTTCCCTCTATTTCATTCATCTATCTCTGGTCAGCAACGAAAAATTTTTCACCGCAAAAGTAACTACATATCCCTGTATCCATCCTTCCTTGAAATCATCAGACTTTGATGTCGCGGCCGTACCCACTGACGGGTGGCCAGCGACTTACGTGGCCAATGCATCGGGACATGAATGTGACGAGGTATGAGAGACTTTAGATCAAGCGATTTTGTAAAATATTATCTATGCACTCAGAAACAACTGAACTAAATTACCTTAGCTCTGCGCACAAGTTCTAATCCCTAGCATCACCATAGCACAGCATTCGGATAAAACCTATCAAAAAATTCATGATGAAAAATAACTGCCCGCAAAAAGGCAACACTTCTTCATTTTAATTTGCGGCTGAAATTGCCCATTGTGACCTTAATTGCTCTTTGCTGTACCACATAGCTTCAGCGGGCATTCCTTTTACTACCTAATACCCTTTTGGAGCCACAAAGAAGACGTAGTTACTAACGTATTCCGATCCCCCACGAGTTCCTACGTATAATTTCACATAAGATTACCGCTGATGGTCTTGATCTGATTTAATGAAACCGAAGTTTTTTTCCTCCTCAGGTCTTTCCATTGGTGTCTTTACTTTCTTTTGTGGCGCTTATGGTTCTCAGAATCGTATTGTATCGATCGCTTCTGTGGCTCCAAATATCGTGCTCACCTGATAGGTAGCGGACGCGGACGAGTCGTATTGCGAGCGTTTCTCACACACGGGGTCATCGCATTTCTTGGACGGAAAGTAAGAGATGAGCTGAGAGACGTCAAAATTGGCTTTCATCACTTGCGGCGGCGTGCCCAAGGCGACCACTCCTTGGTACATCTGCGCCCCCTGTAGTGAGACGAGGGCAAATCCGTCACATACCTGCAACACTCGTGACCGTGACAGTTTCACATCCACAAGACGCATATATTACCAAATGCAGGAACTTGGCTTCGTAAACCCCAGTGAGTTTGTGTCACACAGGTGCCATGTCTACGCGCCTAATAAATGAATTGTTTACATGCATATGTTTATATACATTGAAAAAAAAAACATACAAAAAGGACGAGAAGCTTCATTTGCTTCCTTTATGGAAATTCGGCCTAGTAATAGTGTGAGTCATTTAAATGGCTGACCTGCTTGTTCAGGCGTTTTCCAGCAGAACCGTAACAAAGCCAGCCGTCGTACTGTCTGAGCCTCCGCCGTTCTGGTGCTCAGCTACTGTCGCCGGTTTCGCCTCCAGGGCACTCAGGCACGCGGCCACCAACAGCAGACGCAGCATCATGATATCCGGCCGATGAACTCTGGTCTTGCTGTGAACGATGAGACGCGGTTATCAGGCGTGCTGATTCTGAAAATATGAATACTTGTGCCCTGAGTAAGATCCTGGAGTAAACAAGGAACCCTGGTCGTGCTGTGAACGATGAAACGCAGTTATAAAGGCCTGATGATACTGACAAGATGAACACATGTGCCGAATTAGTGAAAACGAATGTATGTCTCCTATCGACACCATGCCCACTAACCTAATGAGGTCATGACAGGACATGATAAAGTCCTGATGGCTTTTTTCATTAAGTGGCAGTTTCATGTCGCCATTACATTTCCTTACTTTTCCGATGTATGTTATGACCGTTTTTCAGGGGAGCATAATGGGATTTTGCATTTTTGTTTTGCTAGATGAATTCAAAATTTTCCTTCATCTTTCCGAATGATCACCTTATTACAAACTTTCAGAATATCGAACAATTGCGGACTATTAACATGTAACACAATATTTCCGCACCATCATGAATAAAGAGAAATAGCTTGCTGTTTCCACACCATAAAGATCGGCTGACAATGACCGCATTCACTCGTTCGCAAGCGGCTATGGCGCTTTTTATGCACTAAAATCTGACAGTAGTCCAAACTCTCTTGCTGTCTCCTGGGTATGTGGGTTCGGATTTTTACCAGTCCTGTTGGCAGGCCTCAATTGTCGATTGCTGACAGCAGTAGCGTGCTGTAGCTGTATGGGAATTCGAGACGCACAGTCGGCAATAGTGGGGACAAAAGGTTAGATTTGCGTTTCTGCTATCGTATGTGCCGATAGTGTATCTCGGACCACGGTAAGGATGGAGATGGTATCGATGGTGCATTTTGGACCGCGCGTGGAGCCGCGCTTTCTCATCGCAACGCAATTTCACCAGCAATGATGAGACATGCTGAGGCCGAAAAAGGACATCTTAAGGACATTTCCGGGTGTCACACTAAAGGAAAACTCGTTTGTGATGTGAAACAAAGGCTCTTCGAGAAAAAATGCAGTAACCCTTTACACGTCACCTTTATTCCGGCACTAAACGAAACATCGGCCCTGATTTGCATGAGCAATAGTCAGATCGCTGGAAAGGAACAAGGATCAAATGTGAAATTCGGCAAATGCACGCAAACCACCTGACAACGCCAAAACAGCAGCCAATTCCCAGTCGAAAGCAGTTGGTATCTAAATTTCAGTACCATGTGAAGATGGAGAGCAACCGCAGCCTATTCTCGCTGCTCAGAATCTCTTGACTTACGCTGATCCGTAGTGTTGTCAATATCTTCGCTTTCTGTCACTGACCAGACAACTGGCGACGCTCCCGGTGTCGGGATTTTATATCGTAGCAGGTTGACACCGGCCTGACATCTGGCGGCTGAGCCAAGTCATCGGAGCCAAGTGCAAGAGCCGTTCACTGGAGGCCATACTCATGCATAAGCGTGTAAATGATTGGAGAGAGCCCAACTACATAACCTCCTACCAAATGTCAGTTTTTCAATGGACTTAGCCCACTATATTTTTACCAAAGTTAATTTTTGTCCTATTTTTGAGTTATCACCTATACGATAGCAAATATATTTTCCTTTCCAAACTGACCAAACATGTCGTGGGGGAAATCCGGCCCTTGCAAAGGCCGTGACCAACTTTTCGGGGGAAAGGGGGAGGGGACAGAAGGCTACGGTTCCCGTAAAAGAATATAAACTAACACCCAAGTTATGACATCTTCTCTCGATGGCATGTCGTGGAGGAATAAGGTTACGGCGACGGTCATCGGATAGCAAACGTTTTAAGGGCTTTACGGTAGGGATGCACCGGATCGGGATGTTTGTGATCTGGCCGGATACCGGATATACCGGATCGGGGTGCCGGATACCCGGCCGGATACCGGGTATTATGTTTACGTGTTTTTGTTTGCTATTCCTATTGAAAGAATGAAACGGGAAAGACTGAATAAAAAAGAAAAATATGGGAAACTGAAAAAAATTAGTGAAAAATGCCCGCAGTTTGCGAGTCGATATCTTCAAGGTCAAATGGGGTGGAAAAGGTCAACTTTGGACACTTTCTCGGCCTGTACAGGCCATTCCGTACAACTTCTCGAACGAAACGGGGTGCTTGGTTGGGCCGCTAAAACGTGGAATACGACAACTTCCATTCATTTGGCGTCTTGACTGGGGATTTTGGGTCGAGGTCATGTTAGGTCATTGACCTGTGGCGTCATTTTTTAATCTTTTACAGATCAGATTTTGAACAACACGGGACAGTTTGAGAGTAAATGAGGGCGCGACATGTACCTTTTGGCGTATTTTCAGTGAAGGTAGCCAGCATCGGTACATCTGGTCATTTCCATCGTTTACATTTCTGTGTATAGGTATATATGTATATACATGTGAGTATCAATGTGCCAAACGTGTTTTAGAAGGGTCTTTGGCGTATTTCACACAAATCGATATATTGCAAAGCAAATCTGGACCAGGTCACAAAAACCTGCCCTTAACCTCTGATGACCTTGACCCGAAATGACTCTGGCATATATGTATGCGTATCCATGTGCGCACATGTGCCTTTGTTGGGGTCTTTGAATGCATATTTCATACAAATCGACATGTCGCAGAACAAATCTGGGACAGGTTACAATATATTTAACCTTGACCTTTAACGACCTTGACCTTCACTGAACTTGGTATATGTAAGCGTATCAGTGTGCGTACACGTGTTTTTATTAGGGCCTTCGAATGCATATTTCATACAAACTGACATGTTGCAAAGCAAATCTGGATCAGGTCACAAACCTTGGCCTTTGATGACCTTGACCCTTATTGACCCTGGCTGTGGTCTTGGTACGTCCATCATTTATGCCCGAATGACATCGCCTGACTGTGTTCAAACAGCAGTATTAATTAGAACGCTAGTTCTTTCACAAGGTTCCCATTTGTCAGCGACAACCGTCGTTTTCGTCATGTTTGACTGACTTCAAATGCTTGAAACTTGAAAAATTTCCAGCCGATTTCCGATTTTTCTTTGTCATTCGACGAGTTATTCAGTTGCCATAAACGTCACAAAGTAACAGCAACCAGCTCAGATCCGTTCTCGAGATATTCAAGAAAAGCATGTAGGGGGCACAAAAAGACCCCCTTCCAGTGCGCGTGTTAAAAGACAGCTGCGGCTGATTCGAGCTGTAAAAAACAACGGGTGTCCTAACGCGTTACAGCTGGAAGGTTTGGGATCTCTAGGACATACGTGACAAAAAATATTGGTGGCAAACGAGGTTCGGTACCGAAAGAGCAAGAGGTCACCTCAGGTCACCCAAAAACAAGAGGTCGCCCAAAAGACCCGCATCCGGAAACTGTCGCGCGGATCATATGAAATCGGAAAGAATGGGGCAACGCCATGGACAACGAAAGCTACTTCACCTATCACGAGAGGCATATGCCAGGAAACCTTGGGTACACTGTTGGAACACGCCCAGCAGAAATCCAGCAGAAGCACAACTGTGGCCAGGGAGCAAGTCACGTAATTTTTTCGTGTTGCCCGCCATCTCTCTAAGGGGTGTGACAAATCCGGTTATCATGCCGGGTATGGGTAATGTTGATGGCAACGTGTACCGTGAGAAGTGCGTAGGAGATGTGCTCATCCCATATTTGGATGAGGATTGTTTCGACAGGAACATGTTGATCTGGCCAGACTTGGCCAGCGCTCATTGTGCGAAGAAAACGCTCAAGGTGCTGGAAGAGGCCAGAGTGCCGTATGTAGTGTGTGACAGCAATCCCCCTGTGTGCCTCAGGTGCGTCCTACTGAGGACATCTGGGGCATCATTAAGCAGAGGATGTATCAGAGAGACTAGTACGCAACATCTAAAGTCGCCCTAAAGCGCTGGATGAGCCAGGTGATCGTTGCTCTGGACCTAGAGGTACCGCGTAAAATGCTGGTGCGCGTGCCCAGGCGCGTGCGTGTTGCCGACAGATGAGAGGTGATGGAGATGATCCATTAAGCAAGAACTGACCGCAACGGTTATCACTACATTTCTGCAAAGTTTAATGTTCATACAGTATGTGCTTACGGTATGACTTTAAGTACTGTCTCATTTTCCAGTGCCTACAATTTATATTTTTTTTTAATGCGTTTGTGTCAGAATTTGAGAAAGATAAGAAATATTTCGAAAAAGGGAATCATAAGATGGGCTGCTGACCGCATGCTGGCTATTGTTTCACAGTTTTGAACTTGAGTCTCATTCTTGCAGGATATGTCCGAACCCTCCCGGACCAATACAGAAAAAATTGGTTCCAAGGTGTCCAGACCGACCTGTAACTGCCAGTTACATCGCCAATCTAATATAACAAGCCACATTTCCCCTGAAACGGTTTTGCACGCAGACATTAGAGCAACGTCTTGATCGTATACCAGGAAGTTAAATATCTGGCAGTATCCGGCCGATCACAAAAAAATCCCGCCGGATACCGGATACCGGATAATTTCTAATATCCGGCCGGATATCCGGCCGGACCGAATATTCAGTGCATCCCTACTTTACGGCATCTTAGAAATGGTTGTAAACTACAGTGTTGTGACCTTTGCCCTGCAGCCCTTACTTGAGTTAAGGCGGTTTAAGTCAAAATGATGAATTAAAGATGTATGTATAATACGTATGTTGGTGTATATATAATTTATATCTAAACACACATAAATAAATAAATCAATGTATCTATCTACTACCTATAAGTACATATATAGCTATATGCAACTATATATATAGTTATATGTGCCATATATAACTATATATATCTACTAACAAAACACGATAAGGGGCAAATCGCCCTTGGAAGGGCCATGATCCACGTTTCGGATGATGGGACTACGACTTCCGCAAAAGAATGTAAACCGAAAATACATTTTCTGATATGACATGCCATGACATTTTTCTCGATGGCATGTTGCGGAGGAATAAGGTGACGGGGACGGTCATCGGATGGCAAACGTTTTAAGGGCTTTATGGTACTCAGCCGTACTATATCTTAGACGTGGGTATAAACTATAGCGTGAATGACCTCCGCCCTGCAGCCCTTGTTTGAGTCAAAGTTTTTGAAGTCGAAATGATAAATTAAAAACATGTATATATATATATATATATATATATATAAATAAAGACAAAAAGAGAGAGAGGGATATATATATATATATATATATATATATATATATTATGTTCCGTCCGGATTGTAACCAAGGGCATCAAATGCAAAGACTTAAAATCCGTTTCTTCATGCAACAGAAACGAAAATAAGCAAAAATTTCCGGAAAACGAAAATAAAGTGGAGGAAATCCGAGGAGTTTCCCGTTTTAAGGGCGGTTAGGTTTATCTTGGCTCCATCCTTACCAAAATCTTGGCTGCGCCTCTGCGATCCATGGGATCCAATAAAAACCGGAATCCATTGACGTGACCTCCTTCGATGTCGTCTGCAAGATCATTAGATGACCTAGGAGGCATCATCATTTAGCTAAAAGACCATATGCTCCTTTTGTTTCATCGCTCTGTTACGTCAGGTTTGGAAACGGCTGGACGGGTCGTATTCCCCCCACCCAGTGATGTGGAAGGTGGCAAAAAAGTTCATACTGGCCCCTGGTTGCGGTTAATGGGTTTTCCCAAAAGCCATCTTAGTTATTGTAGCACGTTCTGGGCCATTCGCGTTACACGGCGCTGACAGAGGGAAAACGTCGTGGTCTCGGACACGGAATGCTTACTTATGTATGATGTGAAACACCTATTATTAACGGGGCGTAATATAAGTTTGAAATAGCACCAAAACATCTCAATTACGGTACTCTCATTATCAGGGTTTGCATCGGGAATCCATAGCCGTTATCTGAACGCTGCTGCGTGAGGTGGCGTAGAGAAGGGCGGCCCGCTCTCCTGCGGTGTTATCGCTCGGCATGGCGACATTAATCAGCTCAGGTGGGCTCTCCCATCTCCGCGCTGCGAAATATTGACTCGGCGCAACGATCGTTACTTTTTTGTGATGTCTGAAGTGGACGTCGTTTCCGAGTAAGAAATTTCGGTAGGATTCGTTTTGCTTAATCCTCATTGCGTGTCATTTGCAGCATTAGTGACTCTGCTAGGCGCCGTGTGCGAGTCGCCTTGCCTTAGGGATTTTACCACAGTTGCGTCTGCTTAACTTTTATGCTCGTTCTCTGACGGGATTGAGGATTTTGTAGCTGTACCGTGCTGTTAACCTCGGCCCAGCCAGGGGTTCACGAGAACCCCGTCAGGTTGTTTGCGAGTAACCAGAAAAACGAAAAGACGCAAAGATGCGAAACTTAGTGCGTGTATTACACATTATATTAACACCTTGTGTCATTTTTTTCTAAACCAAGTCACTTCAGATGATTGACATTGGACTGGTCAAGAAAGACCATGTTTCCCCGCAAAAAAGAAATAAAAACAAAAGAGGGACATCATTTTGTGAGGTGTTTCGATTAGCTTGAACTTTGTATATAATAATTAATAATGTTTAGGTAAAGGCAGCAACGAACAGGTGAAAGTCCACAGATGCCAATAGACGCCTAATTTCTCTGATTTGTTTAATATACACGCCAAAATGTTGAGTAAAATTTTTGCGCCGACTTCCTATGGGTGCTGTAACGGAACGCGGTATGAAATGAACGGGAACTAATTTTAGCGTTTCTTTTTTATGACTTGGCAATTTTATAGCCCAACCAAAAACGACGTAACGTCGTCGTTACCACAACCTTTGTTAACATGTCGGCAATGTGCCACAAATACACATACGATATACCTGTTACCACTTCGGTTTTCTCTCCAATTTCTTACGTTTGTTCCCACCTAAGGGGTAGTTTATTAACTCACTGACATACACCACTAATTACATTACATTCACACCTCTCATACGACTGCATACTCATACTCATACATCTCATACTCACACTCATAAATACAAACATCTCATACATCTCATCGTTTACTACAGAATCACCAACAAAATCACCAACACATCTCACAAGTTAGGCCACTTTTTGATCCATTTGAGTTCTGCGCCCCATAACAAAGCTATCAAGTATTCTGTTTTAACACGGTCACAAGAAGGAGGGAGATTTTTGTACCCCCCCCCCTCCCACCTGTTTTTCTTGAATATCTCGAGAACGTATCGGAGCTGGTTGCTGCTACTTCATGACATTTATGACAGTTAAATTACTCGTCGATTGACGCAAAAAAAGAAATGGAAATCGGCCGGAAATTTTTCAAGTTTCAAGCATTTGAAGTCAGGCAAACATGACGAAAACGACTGTTGTCGCTGACAGGTGGGAACCTTGTGAAAGAACCAGCGTTCTGCCTAAGATTACCGCTTGAACGCAATCACGCGACGTCATTCAGGCTTACGTGATGGATGTGCCAAGACCAAGAGTGCGTTCGGTGTCTGCGGAATACTCCGCGTAACGTCCGGGAATTCCGCGTTGCCGTTCGGCGTCATAATTTGGGAATTCCGTGCCACGTTTGCCGCAAGCACACAGCATTTGGATCAATTATTAAGAGCGAAGGAGAACACATGGTCAGATCTAAACATTGTCAGGATTTTGAGAGAAAATCATATTATTAATTCAATAACGAGATGGCGGAGAGAGTGAGGGCTCTAATTGATGTGCTATTCGAAGATTCGTCAGATGAGGAAAATGTCATTGATGAACTTGTTGTTCAGGCTGTTGCAATGGCACGCCAACAACCAGGGGCTGAAAGGTGAGCTGTTAACTATTTATATTGATGCATTATCAAGTATCTTATCAATTCTGAATATTTGGGGCATCAATTTGTAGAAAGCCGCCACATCAGACTGCGTCTCCATTTTTAACCACAAGAAGGAGACCCCGACAGAAGGCGGAAAGTGAACGCCACGGCCTGTCGGGCAGAGCAAACTGGTATCCTGTTTCGGTCCAATGGACTCAGCCAGCGGACTCGGGCAGGTGGACTCGGCCGCCAAGACTGGGACGGTTGGACTCGGCAAAGCGAATGAACTCGACCGAGTGGACCGTTACCCGGCCGGCTGACTCCTGCTGGGGAACACTTTCCGCCTATTTCACTGCCGTGTGGGGCGCGACGACACCTTCAGGCGTTTTCGGCTGAGCCGGTTGGTGCTTCTGCCGTTCATGGCGGTGGTGCGCACGCACAGAATGTGGAGCTGCATGCGGATGAATCGGGCCATTATCCCCCGCAAACGGCCAGTTTCGCATAGCCCAGCATCCACCTCCTGATACTGGGGAGTATCTTCGATACAACGCATAAGCTTTTGTCCGATGTCATGGTTGTTTAATGCACTCAGCGCCTGCGTTTGAGTGATCTCGTAGGCCGCCGCCACAGCTCGGAACAGCGGCTCAGAAGGAGCCTTAAGGCTGCCGACGTCAGCAGAGGTGAGGCCGGTGTAACTCTTCAGTCCCAACAGAGTCTCTCTGCTGCGCCGGACAACCCTGTCCGGGCTGAGGAGGGCACTGGTGCACTGCTCACAGGAGTGGTTCTGGCCCTCCTTATGGGCCAGCCAACCAGCGACATACGTCAGTACGTTCTCGGTGACGCAGTCTACCATAATGGGACTAACTGAAGTGATATCACGTGCAAACTGCACGACGGTTTCAGGCATTGGGCGGTGAGGTCGAGATGCGGCAGACGTGGCGACGGCCAACAGTCTGTCTGCATCTGGTTCACAATTTGCGTCGTCAGGTGACCGCAGCATGCTGTTCATGCTGTTTTCCGGTAGGCTTGACGGAACTGAGTCCGGTCGGGATGGTCGTTTTGGCCATTGACCTGACGAATGGTGCCAAAGAAATTTTTCAGTGAATCCTGATTGAGTCGCCGTGTACAGAGGAATTTAAGGATGTCTTTGACACTGTTCCATAGCAGCAATGTAGCGTTGATAGTTAGCTGAAGTCCAGCGATGCTGTCCACGGTCGCGTTGTTGCCGACCCTCCACCGCGCCAGCCAGTCACGCGTCTCAGCGAGCAGGGATGCGTGCCGCCGCTCAGTCGCAGCCGAGAACGCGCGCCTGTTGCCGCACGGGTCCGCCGCTCCACTGCTGTTCAGGACGTCCAGAGTATCGTTGAGACGTAGGACGGCGTCAGCGGTACCCCGGCACTCCTCGGGCAGCAGACCTGCGTAAATAAAGAGCGTCAGTAAAAGGTCTATTTACAGCAAACAATGTCCTTGATGGAGTGTGGATGAGTGGACAGTAACGCCGTGTTCCTCTCCAATCGCTGTTCCTGCAAGGGTCCATGGGTTAGAGCAGCAAGAATTCGTCAGCAATAACGGCAGATGTTATATGCTTCGTAGGTCAGGTATGTGGCAGGACGAGCAACATGCAGGAGCGCTGGTACACAGAATATAGCAGATATATAGCAGATATAGCAGAAAACACAGATATAGCAGACCTTGTAATGATGCACATGTAACAGTTGTTCACCAAGTGACCAGAGGGGCCAGATTAGCCTTGGTTATTTCCACCTGTTTGGGATGATTGGGATGAGGAGGCTGGGAAAGGGATTGTAGTCCAGACAGTTCTGGAATCCATGAACAGTCGGGCGTGAGTACGTCGTCCGACACCCATCACAACGGCGCAGGCAAGGAATATCCATTTCTCTGTTTCACGAAGTACCCTACGCATCTCACGCCGTACAGGTGGTTTAGAACTTACATTAACATGCGAGAAGGCGCCTCACAATAGCAAGCAGATATCTAACCGCGGCGCGAAGCCAGAACTATCTTCCCCGAGCCGGCGCGACACGTGTCCACCACGTGCCCGTTGCCCGTAAACGTTTGCAGCGCTGCTCGGCTCCTCGCTCACAATATTCCTGTCAATAGATGGTGCCAGTGTCGCTGCTGTCGCGATTCTGCGGCGAGTTTCCAATCCAGTAGTATAATCCATGGTTTTCCGATTCACCGCGTTCCCGGGGAATTTCTCGAGAAATTCCCCGGGAATGAGACTCCGAACGACAAATCGCGCGGAATTCACCGTGGACGGTGAATATTCCCGGGGAATCCGCGACCCCGAACGCACCCCAAAGCCACGATCAATTAGGGTCAAGATCATCAAAAGCCAAGGTTAAACAGCTTGTGGCCTGATCCAGATTTGCTTTGCAACATGTCGGTTTGTATGAAATATGCGTTCAAAGGCCCCAATAAAAACACATGTGCGCACACTGATACGCTTACATATACCAAGGTCAGTCAAGGTCAAGGCCATCAAAGGCCATGGTCAAATATCTTGTGACTCGGCCCAGATTTGTTTTGCGACATGTCGTTTTGTGTGAAATATACATTCAAAGACCCTAATAAAAACATGTGCGCGTACATGGATGAGCTTACATATGTACCAGGGCCATTTTACGTCAGGGTCATCAAAGGCCAAGTGCAACTATTTTGTGACCTGGTCCAGATTTGCTTTGCGATATGTTGATTTGTATGAAATATGCATTCAAAGACCGTACTAAAAACACATTTGGCACATTGATACTCACATATGTGTACATATACACAAATACATACATACATAAAAATAAGCGCTAGAAGTGACCAAATGCATCAATGCTGGCTACCTTCACTGAAAATGCCCCAGAAGATACGTGTTGCGCCCTTATTTAAACACAAGCTGTTCCGTGTTGCTCGAAATCTGATCTGCAAAAGATGAAAAAAATGGCGCCATAGGTCAGTGGCGTGACATGACCTCGACCCGAAATTTTCAGCCAAAACGCCAAATGAATGGAAATTGTCGTATTCCACGTTTCAACGGCAAAACAAACATCCTTTTCCCGTTCCGTCCGAAAAGTTGTACGGAATGGCCTGTACGGGCTGAGAAAGCGTCCAAAGTCGACCCTTTCGACCCCATTTAGCCCTGAAGATATTGACCTAGGGTCTTGAAAATTGCGCGCAATGTAAATTGTTATAGTCCCACTCCGTCCACGAAATTTCATATCTCTAGATTTTTCCGTTGCCGAGATCAGAAGGGGGCATTTTCGACCCCCCTTCCAGTGCGCGTTAGCGCGAAACCGCCTTCCACTGCGCGGGTTCACATCAGCTTTCAAGTTTTGTTTAACCTATTCTAAACATAAATTTGTACTTCTCGAGATGACGCATGTGACCAGAATAATAACATGATTAACCAGTTGTGTATTCCCGAGCCCAAACATGTTATCCTGCTCCTGAAGCATACTTCAATGATCAATTTCCGTTTCAACTAGCCAATCATGAGCGGCAATCCATAACTCCTGAACGTGTCGGCAACTCCAGAATTTATTTCGCAAAGGCTCTCAGAGTGGGGGCAAATGTTGGAATCGGTAATCCCAATATTTTTCAGTATCGACTTCGTTACATGAGTCTTCGTGACTATTTTATAATGTAATGCTCGGTATAAAGAGAAAGAGGACGCCTAACCTACACTTTTATAGACATTTGGACATTCTGTCTCATCGTGTTGATATGTCGATATCGCCGATATCGATATGTCGATCATCATGTCGATATTGCTCCTCCCATGACTTTCCCCGAAAATCTGTGTAAGTGTGATATTTGTGCGTAAGAAGAAGCTCATGGAAATATTTCGCGCCGGTCGCTTCTTGCAATAGTTTGCGAATGACGTGGTGTATGACTGGGGCTTGGCTTTCACTTTTGGCCCCTTTTTCCATTGTGCTGGCGTACTGTTAACCAACGCAGAATAATCAAAGCTTATTCCGGAGAGAACGTACGTTTCCTTAATGTTCTTGTACGCCATAATCCTTCCACCGTCACCCAATACATCACTGAAATGTCTAAGACCCTTTCTATCCCAGGAACATATGCAGCTTGTCTTGAATTTTGTCATATTTGAATACCAGAACAGGCACGTATTCCAGTCATCTGGCAATATTACGCGTGCACCGGAAAACTTATTAACACTTGTTTAACTTATTTATAACATCCTGCCAGAAGTAACTGCTGACGTTTTCTGAAAGTTTTATAAGCGAAGCACGATTTCTCTCCCAAATGTACTGGCCGTTACTTACATTTTCTTCAAAGACCTGTACCCAGCTATGGATTGACGTGAGCTCGCGCCTGGTCGAAGTTATCTTTAATGCATTAATAAACATCATTATGTCAGTTATACCCAAACCGCCGCACTTCATCTTCCGCATGAAGCTTTTACGCTTAATCCACTCTGTCTTCCCGTTCCAGAGAAACTTGAACAGCAAACAATGCAAGCGCTGAATATAGTATGTCCTGGGGTTCGCCAACACCAGGAATCAAAGCGTGAGTTTCGAGGGCAAAAGTGACTTAACAATGGTTGTTTTGCCATTCCACGACAGCTTTCGCTTTGAACAACTTTTTTTCATTGCCTGTAATTCTTTTTCCTTGGACCAAAAGTTTATTTCACTTATTGTTTTTTCATCTGCATTTTCAAAAATTATCCCAAGGACCTTCATCCACGCCACTCAGCTGATGGGGGATTCTGTGCTCATATAATCCATATCCCTATGTTTCCCTACCTACATTGCTTTTGCCAAAAACACCTTAGTCGTAAAATACAGCTGTCTTCTGAGCCATAAAGCATGCTCATTGTGTCATCGGCATAACAAGACAGTTTGAATTCCTTATTTCCTATCTTAATGCCTTTGATGTTCGGATTCCGGCCAATTTGTCTTAGAAGACAGTCGACGACCAGCAAAAATAGAGAACAACTTAGCGGGTCTTCTTGTTTACACGACCGTTCCAGACCGATGTCCTCTGATAAACAACCATTGCAAAGAAGCCGGGTCTTCGAATTATTGTAAAGAGTGTGAAACCAATTGATAACCTCTGATGGAAACTCTTGTTTCATTAGCACGTCAGTAAGGAAACCTCAGCTGACCGAACTGAATGCCCACTCGATATCTAGACTGACAAACAAACCTCTTTTGCGCTTCTTCCTCCAAAAATCAATCATGCCAGCAATCGAACGCGTATTCTCCCCCAATGAGCCTGTTCTTAAGAAAAGCCTGTTTGGGCTGGGTATATAACCCTGGGTATCACACGCTTAAATCTTTCAGATAATACGCCCGTTATTACTGTACAGCACGTATTCAAGAGTATTATGGGTCTGCATAATGTTACCTGATTTCTCGGCTTTCCTGGTTTTGGTATAAGTATCATAGTAAGTCTCTTTCAGCGCCACTGGCAACGAACGCCTTTTGTGAATTTTTTGGATCATGCGATATATGAAACATCCCAACTCATTCCACAAATACTTGAAA
Organism: Capitulum mitella; assembly: GCA_030062745.1. Lineage (NCBI taxonomy): Eukaryota > Metazoa > Arthropoda > Thecostraca > Pollicipedomorpha > Pollicipedidae > Capitulum > Capitulum mitella. The sequence continues at coordinate 31,413,736 of CP099845.1, read as the reverse complement.
AATTCGGCTGGAAAGCCATCACCCCCAGGTGTTTTGTTACTTTTCATTTCAAATAGCGCCGTTTTAATTTCTTGCATTTCAGTTGGGCGTTTCATCACTTCCTTGTCTGTCTCGTTAAGCTTTTTTAGATCTAGCCCATCAAGGAATCCTCCACAATCGTCTTGGCAATGATGGTGGCAAAGCACTTCGCGAAGGCGCACGCTAAGAAACTCCAGTATACTTTCCTGATTTTCGAAACTTTTCAAACGAAACGGGAAAAGGGTGTTTGTTTTGCCGTTGAAACGTGGAATACGACAATTTCCATTCATTTGGCGTCTTGGCTGAGGATTTCGGGTCGAGGTCATGTCAGGCCACTGACCTATGGCGCCATTTTTTCATCTTTTGCAGATCAGATTTCGAGCGACACGGAACAGCTTGTGTGTAAATAAGGGCGCAACACGTATCTTCTGGGGCATTTTCAGTGAAGGTAGCCAGCATCGATGCATTTGGTCACTTCTAGCGCTTATTTTTATGTATGTATGTATTTGTATATATGTACACACAAGTGAGTATCAATGTGCCAAATGTGTTTTTAGTACGGTCTTTGAATGCATATTTCATACAAATCGACATATCGCAAAGCAAATCTGGACCAGGTCACAAAATAGTTGCACTTGGCCTTTGATGAACCTGACCTAAAATGGCCCTGGTACATATGTAAGCTCATCCATGTACGCACACGTGTTTTTATTGCGGTCTTTGAATGTATATTTCATACAAAACGACATGTCGCAAAACAAATCTGGGCCGAGTCACAAGATATTTGACCATGGCCTTTGATGGCCTTGACCTTGACTGACCTTGGTATATGTAAGCGTATCAGTGTGCGCACATGTGTTTTTATTGGGGCCTTTGAACGCATATTTCATACAAACCGATATGTTGCAAAGCAAATCTGTGATGATCTTGACCCTAATTGATCCTGGCTTTGGTCTTGGTACATCCATCACGTAAGCCTGAATGACGTCGCGTGATTGCGTTCAAGCGGTAATCTTAGGCAGAACGCTGGTTCTTTCACAAGGTTCCCACTTGTCAGCGACAACAGTCGTTTTCGTCATGTTTGCCTGACTTCAAATGCTTGAAACTTGAAAAATTTCCGGCCGATTTTCATTTTTTTTGCGTCAATCGACGAGTAATTTAACTGTCATAAATGTCACGAAGTAGCAGCAACCAGCTCCGATACGTTCTCGAGATATTCAAGAAAAACAGGTGGGGGGGGGGGGGTACAAAAATCTCCCTCCTTCTAGTGAACGTGTTAAAACAGAATACTTGATAGCTTTGTTATGGGGCGCAGAACGCAAATGGATCAAAAAGTGGTCTAACTTGTGAGCTGTGTTGGTGATTTTGTTGGTGATTCTGTAGTAAACGATGAGATGTATGAGATGTTTGTATTTATGAGTGTGAGTATGAGATGTATGAGTATGAGTATGCAGTAGTATGAGAGGTGTGAATGTAATGTAATTAGTGGTGTATGTCAGTGAGTTAATAAACTAGCCCTTAGGTGGGAACAAACGTAAGAAATTGGAGAGAAAACCGAAGTGGTAACAGGTATATCGTATGTGAATTTTTGGCACATTGCCGACATGTTAACAAAGGTTGTGGTAACGACGACGTTACGTCGTTTTTGGTTGGGCTATTAAATTGCCAAGTCATAAAAAAGAAACGCTAAAATTAGTTCCCGTTCATTTCATACCGCGTTCCGTTACAGCACCCATAGGAAGTCGGCCCAAAAATTTTACTCAACATTTTGGCGTGTATATTCAACAAATCAGAGAAATTAGGCGTCTATTGGCATCTGTGGACTTTCACCTGTTCGTTGCTGCCTTTACCTAAACATTATTAATTATTATATACAAAGTTCAAGCTAATCGAAACACCTCACAAAATGATATCCCTCTTTTGTTTTTATTCCTTTTTTTTGCGGGGAAACATGGTCTTTCTTGACCAGTCCAATGTCTATCATCTGAAGTGACTTGGTTTAGAAAAAAATGGCACAAGGTGTTAATATAATGTATAATACACACACTAAGTTTCGCATCTTTGCGTCTTTTCGTTTTTCTGGTTACTCGCAAACAACCTGACGGGGTTCTCGTGAACCCCTGGCTGGGCCGAGGTTAACAGCACGGTACAGCTACAAAATCCCCAATCCCGTCAGAGAACGAGCATAAAAGTTAAGCAGACGCAACTGTGGTAAAATCCCTAAGGCGAGGCGACTCGCACACGGCGCCTAGCAGAGTCACTAATGCTGCAAATGACACGCAATGAGGATTAAGCAAAACGAATTCTACCGAAACTTCTTACTCGGAAACGACGTCCACTTCAGACATCACAAAAAAGTAACGATCGTTGCGCCGAGTCAACATTTCGCAGCGCGGAGATGGGAGAGCCCACCTGAGCTGATTTATGTCGCCATGCCGAGCGATAACACCGCAGGAGAGCGGGCCGCCCTTCTCTACGCCACCTCACGCAGCAGCGTTCAGATAACGGCTATGGATTCCCGATGCAAACCCTGATAATGAGAGTACCGTAATTGAGATATTTTGGTGTTATTTCAAACTTATATTACGCCCCGTTAATAATATGTGTTTCACATCATACATAAGTAAGTATTCCGTGACCGAGGCCACGACGTTTTCCCTCTGTCAGCGCCGCGTAACGCGATTGGCCCAGAACGTGCTACAATAACTAAGATAGCTTTTGGGAAAATCCATTAACCGCAACCAGGGGCCAGTATGAACTTTTTCGCCACCTTCCACATCACTGGGTGGGGGGAATTCGACCCGTCCAGCCGTTTCCAAACCTGACGTAACAGAGCGATGAAACAACAGGAGCATATGACTTGGTCTTTTAGCTAAATGCTGATGCCCTGTTTGACCCTCCTAGGTCATCTAATGATCTTGCAGACGACATCGAAGAAGGTCACGTCAATGGATTCCGGTTTTTACTGGATCCCATGGATCGCAGAGGCGCAGCCAAGATTTTGGTAAGGATGGAGCCAGGATAAACCTAACCGCCCTTAAAATGGGAAACTCCTCGGATTTCCTCCATTTTATTTTCATTTTCCGGAAATTTTTGCTTATTTTCATTTCTGTTGCATGAAGAAACGGATTTGAATTCTTTGCACTTGCTCCTCTTGGTTACAATCCGGACGGAACGTAATTATATATATCTGTATACATATCTCCCTCTCTCTCTTTCTGCCTCTCTCTCTCTGTATATATATATATATATATATATATATATATATATATATATATATATATATATATATATATATATATATACTGCCAGGTATTTAACTTCCCAGTGTACAATCAAGACGTCGCTCTAATGTCTGCCTGCAAAACCGTTTCAGGGGAAACGTGGCTTGTATTAGATTGGCGATGTAACTGGCAGTTACAGGTCGGTCTGGAGACCTTGGAGCCAATACTTTTCTGTATTGGTCCGGGAGGGTTCGGACATATTTTGCAAGAATGGGACTCAAGTTCATAACTGTGAAACAATAGCCAGCATGCGGTCAGCAGCCCATCTTATGATTTATCATCTTCCTTTTTTCCGAATATTTCTTATCTTTCTCAAATTCTCTGACACAAATGCATTGAGGGAAAATATAAGGTGTGGGCACTGGGAAATGAGACAGTATTTAAAGTCATACCGGAAGCACATTTATTACTGTACGAACAACGGGAACGGGAGGACGTCACTCCGGGGTCGTTGATAGCAAAAACAGCTATCCTATGGCCGATAAAACTGGTGACACCTTCGTGGGTGCTGCTAGTTTGACGAAGGTGGATGCTAGGCGACGATTTCACCGCACGTGCGACATGCGAAACCAATCTTTCCCGCGGATATAAGTAAACGATTCCTGTAGCAAACAAGCTAAACGTAAAGCTGTAAACAAGCGGATTCCTGTATGTTCTCGTTAGCGTAGTGGATAGAGACTCGCCGACAAACCGCAACGAAATTGCGGTTCGTCGGCTGTCGGTCTGCGGCTTTGAATCGTGAATGCCAGTGAGCCGTGTTCAGGTTTGCTGCAGTGATTGACCCCAGTGCGAAATGGTTTACGCTCACTATGTGCAACAAACAATGGAACTATTCTTTGCGTAATTTTAACACATTTAGGTACCTAAATGCCTAGTATTAATTTTTTTGAACCATTTTGCAGTGGTGATTACATGGAAATTTGTGTTGTGTTAAACATCAACTGTAGGTTATGTATGGTTGGCCAAATGAAGACAAGAGTAACATGCTTTTATGGCTTCTTATGGCAAAAAATGACTAATGAGGCATTTTCTGTTGCATAAACACTTGATATGATTTGCCACCATGGAAAGGGTCAATTTTTCATTGGAAAAATGGATGCTCTATCACATTCCTGCCAAATGCTTGTTTTGTGGCAAAAATGATAAGAATAGCAAAAAGGTAATATTTTGGAGAAATGCTGATGATGCATAATTGCTAAATATCATGGCAAGATGTGGGATATAAAAATGTGGAGTAATATTGCACTGCATCTCCTGGACACTGCTGTGCCATTAGCCTCTTTTGTATTTTGTGACATCTATATTGATTACCATGTGAAAGAAGTTTTGTTTCTCTTTGTTGAAAATTTATACCTCTTATGATTTGGGAATGACGTATTGATACCAAAGATACAGATTAAATTTTATTGAGTCCAGTAGGGGCCTTATTTTTAAAGTAAATTTGATACTCAATGATGGGTGCTAGGAAACTGGATATGCTCAGTGTAGGCCATATTTACAATGTACCAAAAATTACTTCATTGGTATCAGAACTAACATTTGTGAGATGCATCTGGAATTGTAGTTATTGCCAATAGTTGCTAATACTGTGGCTGTGCTGCCATGTTTTCTGTGTTACAGAATTCAAAGCTGATGGCTGCTGTAATGTATAGATGTGACCACCTGCATATTAATTTGTATCACAGTTCTCATTATGTGATGACCATTTTTCAGGACTTGCAGGCTGCCTTCTAGAACTGAGTTGAAATAAGGTTATGTTCATGATGCTGGGCTGTGCTTCATTTCTAGACTATGTCTACTTGCTGTTGCACATTGTGCCATAAAGAACTTAAACTTAGATCAAGTGATAACCATGCCAGAAATCAAACTAAGCCAGGTGATGTCATTCACCAGTGAGGACCCTGTGAGTATATCTCTTGTCATAAAAGTGACATTTATTTCTTCTTGAGTATAATTGTTTTCCATGTGTATGCAAGGTTTTCTCTTGTGAATCAAATCAGGAAGTAGTTTGTGTGATACCTTAAAGCTATATTTTATGTTAATCTCATGTTAAGTTGTATGATATGGTCCAGGCAGTGTATGTAACCTTTAAGCTATATGATACTTTCATGCAATTTATACCACAAAAAACATTGTATGAAATGTCACCTTCCTTGACATGTTTGATCCATGTAAGATGATGATCATGATTTGTGTAACCATTGCCACATGGCTGCAGTTGTCATCACACATGGTATTTAATTGATCTGCTCTTATAATTCAAAGGAGAATGAAGATACACATGATGCATGCACAACATTCACATTCTGCATGTGATAAGCTGTCATCTGTTTCAGAACTTTCCTGTGAAGAATCTGCTTGGTTCTGAAAGTTTTAAGAAGTGGAAGTGCAAGAGTGCTGGTGAGAAGGAAGCAGCAGTGGTTTTGAAATTTGAGAATAGCTCCCAGATTGAAGCTGTCCATGTTGGAAATGAGGGCTCTGCCTTTGTGGAAATCCTTGTTGGAAAGCTTGGTGATGATGTGAAGAACTTTCAGGTAATTTTGGGCATGAATTTGACCCTACAAACCCCTTTTACCTCTGCAACAAAAAAAGCAAAAAGGTCAAATGGCCAGATGGCTAGGAAATTGACTGGTAAGCAAATCCACTTTTGTTTTTTTTCAATGCTGGCTTTACTCATACCTACTCATATCTTACTTTCATCACCTATCTCAGTCAGTCTGCTGTCTTTGTAGATACATCATCATTTAGACCACTGCAGAGTAGGACAGCCAACCATATTTTAGTGTTATGATAAAAGTCTGCCCCCAGATTTTGACATCCCATTGAAATGATTAAGATTGCTGCACTGTAGTTCATTTTTTATGTAGTTTGGGAGGTATGTTCTTGCAATTACAAAATCTTCAGTATTGCCTCTTTTGTTGCCATTTTAGCAAACTGTCTTTCTGGTAACAGCCAAAAAAGTTGAACCAGCCCAGACTGTTATCGCGAAATCCCCGTTGATATTACAAGAGGCAACTCGTCATCATCTTTGCTATTTTCACCTGCATTGTGAATGGTGTGTGGCGGAATGTTTGGTAAATGGAGTATGTACCTGGAATGATCCATGGTGTGTAATACATTTCACTACTTAACCCTGTTCCCGGCAAGGGGGCTGAATCCGTTCCCCTCGGGTTTTTTGCTTGCCAATTCCAGGCTTTTTAACGCAGTTTCACGAAACTTGGCGACTTTTCCTAGCTATTCTTCCTATGCGCCGTGACAAAATTTCAAAATTCCATTATGCTCAGGGGCGGAGCCAGGCAACGTTTTTGGGAGGCACCTCAGGCCATTTTTGGCCATGTTGAGGGTAAATTGATAATGTCTGCCAAAAACAGAATTTTTAAGATAAAACTTTATATGGATGTACAGCTATATAATTGGGCTATGTGCAAGTGTAAATTTGTTCATCTGAGGTAACTTTACAAGGTCAGGTGAAGGTCAAAATTCAAATTTTTTTTTTGCAGTAATTTCGGCGCCGTTTTTCAAATGCCAAACCCAGAATATGTATGACGTAGAACGGTGCCCTCTACTTGTGTATCAAGTTTCAGCTTGATATCAGGTCGGGTCACGGAGATATGACCTAAAATGTCAGTGCGAGTACCCTACATCGCAGTAGCCATAAAATGAAATTTTTGAAATAGAGTGAATTCGAATGATTGAAAACGTTGACAGATAATATTAAATGCACACGAGATCATTCCAAGTGACCCCAAGGTCACTGGAGGTCATTTAAGGTCAAAGGTCACAAGTTGATCTGAGAAACGTGTGACCGTGAAAGCTCCCCCTTTTTCATGTCCCTGGCACCGCCTATGCTAACATTATACAAACATCGTAATGCGATTTGTACTTATTTAGTATAACATGACTAGCAGAAGCCAAAAAAGGGTGTTTGCCTCTTTTGTTCATTCAGTTGTTAGAAAACTAGTCCTAATTTTGAAACCCTGTGAACGCCCATGAATTTTCTCAAAATTTCAGATTTGCGGACCCGTGGTAAAAGCCCTATCCATAATCTCTCGATTGATGCCAGTTTTATCGAAATCGGTCCATAAACAACGGAGTTATAACAAGTCCAAAAGTACCCCCCATTTTGACCTTTTTGCCCCCCTGTATCCACAAATTTCAAAATTTTGAAAATTTCTTTTTATAAAAATGTAGTTCACATCACGGCGAATCGATTGCCGTTTGTTGCGATGAAATCGGACAAGTAGTTCTCGAGATCTCGGGGGGGGCCGAATCCGCCCCCCCCCCTGCCGGGAATCGACCATACCGTCTAGCCCTCCGGGAATAGGGTTAAACCAGTTTTGGTGTCTCATAGGAATTGTCATTGGAAATACCTAGGGCATTCAGACCATTGGGTCTCTTAAATGCTTTGTTAAGTCTTGTGGCAACATGCACAACATTCTGTGAAAATGTGTATGGCTGATGAATGAACAATAAAAGGAGGCATCTTAGTGGCATAACGCGAATTGTCGCTCAGGAGGCAGAATCTTCCAGACCAAATTTTGGCATCATGGTTATGAAAATGTATGCGCCGAATAGGGCAGTGTGCGATGGCTCTGAGCTTTGCCTGCTTCTGACAGTTCACAATCATGACTTTCCACACACTGATTGCTTTATCCACCCCACACTCAGGTGCTGCTGCCCACTTCTTCATTCATGAGCCCTGTCGAGGCTCGGAACAGCACCAGCACCAGCCGTGTCCGCCTGTTCGAGAGGGAGAAACTCTCGTCCGCGGCGCTCGACCGGCCCTGGGACTGCGCGCGCGTCGTCTGCACTCAGCCGTTCTGTCGCACGCTCGCCTACGGGCTGGCGTTCGTCAAGTTCCGGTCGCCGGAGGAGGCGGCGCGGCCGGCGGCGGACGGCGCCGTCCAGCTGGGCGCCTTCACGCTCCGGCCCGACACCGGAGACGACATCGCCGCCGGCGGCCTGTTCCGGCGCCGCGGCCAGCTCACCGCCGCAGGTAGCGGGTACCGAGCCGTCACTGCCGCAGGTACGGGTACCGAGCCGTCACTGCCGCAGGTAACGGGTACCGAGCCGTCACTGCCGCAGGTAACGGGTACCGAGCCGCCGCCGCCTCAGAACCCGCAGGTAACTGGTACCGAGCCGCCACCGCCGCAGGTAACGGGTACCGAGCCGCCACCGCCGCAGCGCGGTTTTGGCAGCGGAATCGTGGCGCCGTACAGCAGCTCGAATGGTCTGATGCGATACTGCTGCGGTTCTGTACGCTTGGAACACGCGTATGTTCGGCCATGTTATCATTTCATACTTTTTTCGGACAACATTTTCAATTGGACGTGCTGACATGACCAGATTTGTTACCAGCCGCTCTTGCCAATGGAACCGGATTGTCTGGCTGCCGATGGGTCGCGGTCGGGTGCGGCGAGTGAAGAGGTGTCTCTCCTGATGTCGGACCATGTCCCCAGCCGGCGGGAGTTTGAAGCGAGAGGACCGCACGGACCGCGTGGTGCCGCCGCGACACCCGCCCAGCGCCGTGCAGCTCCCGTCAGAAGAGCCGCCCCGACCCACCAACCACTACCAACTGAAACCGGAGACCAAGCAGAAGCCGCCTGAGAGCCGGCCGCGGCCGGCAGAGAGCAGACAGAAAAAGCCGCCAGAAATCAGGCCTGCCAGGACGGAGACTAAACCAGGCAGGCCGATAGGGTCTCATGTGCAGCTACTACAGCTAACGGCATTTGCTTTCAGATAGGGGCATTGCCCGATAAACATGAGGAAAAAGATTTTCGATTTGCCGAAGATATGATGTTTGATGTCAGTTATGGCGTGGGACATAATTGTTTCTGCCTTCTGCGATGCACCTTTGTTGGATTCCTGGCGTCGTTTAAATAGCTTAAACAGTTGGAAGCAGAACGTTCCTCAGACTGCAATGGTGAAATGCGTTGCATTTATATTCAGGAAACAGGTCACCTTGGCAGTGGTATGTAGAACAGGCAGATTCCCATGTTTGCTGCGAGAGTTTTATTGTGCGGGCTGTTTTCAGCAGTGCGGCCTGACGGAGCTGGAACATCGTCCCCCGCGGCGCTGAGGCCTGACAAGGCACCGCCGCGGGCGCAGAAAGTGGCCGGAGCCACGGCCTCGGCCGACCCGCCGACCCGAAACGGCGCCAACCTCCGCCCGGCCGCCGGCCACTGCCATCTACCGGCCGCTGAACAAACTGCTGTCCGGTGTGGTGTTCGCCATGAGCGGTTACAAGAACCCGGAGCGGGCCACACTGCGGGAGCAGGCCGTCCGGCTGGGCGCCTCCTACCGTCCTGACTGGGGACCCGACTGTACCCACCTGATGTAAGTCCTGCCTTTGGGACCTATCGGCTGATGGTTGGGAATGCATTTGATGTGAAAAGGTACCAGGCACATCCCTCCCGGACGCAATATATATATATATATATATATATATATATATATATATATATATATATATTTGCGGGAGGCTGTGCCAAACATTACACTGTGAAAGAGGAGAGGCGCTTGGACCGGTTCCATTTATCCGTTTTTGTTCGTTACGTTATGAAATGTCACCATGAATCGATGTTTAGTCGTATGTTGGTTCCGGTGACTGAAGGTGGCGTAGCCAGCGGTTGTACAGGCTTTGCTGTTCGGTCTCCTGCCGCCGTCCTGGTCTGTGGTTTCGGCGCATCAGTGGAAACCAGTTTCTTGCGGGTCTGCTCGGCGCCGTTTTGGCGCGGACCAGGGTCTCGCTGTCCCGCCCCTGCCGCCGTAACCGCGCGCTCCGGCCGCCAGCTGCGCCTTTCGCAACACGCCCAAGGCGGCGCAGGTGCGCGGCCGCGGCCGCATCGTCGGCGGCGACTGGGTGGCGGCGTGCGCTGCCCAGAAGCGGCGCGTGCCCTGGCGACGTCACGCGCTCGACCCGGCCGACGGCCGCGCGCCGGACAGCGGGGACGAGATCTGGGCCGAGGAGCTGCGACCCCGTCCGCCTGTCGCCGCCGCCGCCGCAGGCGAGTGGGAGCTCACGGCAGCCGGCGCGGTGTGGGCCCGCGGGGGATAGGCGTGAATGAGGCGTTGCAGCGATGTGCAAGTGACGAGCTGGTATGGGAGGGACTTGTGTGTTGTCGGATGCGTGTCCGTGGGGACTCACTGCTGGTGGGAGTGCGTGCGGCTGGTGACTTACTGGGGTCGGATGGGCACGAACGGTAATTCACGAGTCACGGTAGTCTGAACAGTTGAAGACAGTTGGGCTGGCGTGATGACGTGAAGTCGGCACGCCTGCAGTGCCTGTGTGCGTATACAGCACCGACACATCGTTGGTGTCATCAGTAACATTCAAGCCACAGACATTCAGACGCACGAGATGGGGCGTGCTCCGGCCCGTTTAAGCTTTCAGGGCAGTTTAGTGTGGGAAATGGGGTCCAGCCTTCTCAGAGCCGCGCCCGCATTGAGACTCTGATGAGACGCCTTAGACCGTGACCTGCTGGATGACTGGATCACTGATGAGACGCCTTAGACCGTGACCTGCTGGATGACTGGATCACTGATGAGACGCCTTAGACCGTGACCTGCTGGATGACTGCATCACTAGATGATCTGATGTCAGCAAGAGGCAGTGCGTCACGGTCAGTGGTGAGCAGCCCGGCTAACGGCACCTTTTACCGCAGACATCCCGTCTTCGTCTCAGCCAGCCGATGACGACTACGGCGGCAGCACGGATGAAATGGACACAGACGACGAAATACGAATGTGAGGAGGCCCACCGTGCGTGGTTCTTGAGCGTTACTGTCGTTAACGTGTATGGCGAAATGCCGGTTATGTGAACCTATTTGGATAACTAGAAAACCCGTTGTCCACTAAAACTAGTAATTTCATTTTCTGTGGACTGTCAAGGACTCAGTTTGTTGCGTTTTTAGAGTCCAGACAGCACCGATGACCAGTACGTATTATTGGACCACAGTGACAGGTTCTTGGCTGACGCTAATTGCGTGAGGAGGTGTGACGTCTGGCGTAACTTGCGCACCGCCAGCAGGGTCCAGACATCGATGACCCCGGCCGCTGGCCCGGCGGGCCCGGCTAAGACCTCCGCTGGCTCGTCCAGCGCGACTGCTGACAGTCCTCAGCCGGGGCCGTCCTCCGCCGGCACTCAGAGGCCGAGACCGTCCCCGTCCTCTTCAGCTGCGCCGTCCTCCGGCGGCACTCAGAGGCCGAGACCGTCCCCGTCCTCTTCAGCCGCGCCGTCCTCCGCCGGCACTCAGAGGCCGAGACCGTCCCCGTCCTCTTCAGCTGCGCCGTCATCCTCGGCCGGGAGTCGTCGTCGTTCGTCGTCTTCGCCGCCGGCCGCTCCGCCGGCGAAGCGGCCGGCCGCCGCCGCCGACGCGACCGATTCAGACGAGGCGTACGACGCCGAGACGGACGAGGACGAGCCGGCGGACGAGCGCCGGCCGGACACGAGCGGGCTGAGCGTTGCCCGAGCTGCCGGACTTCTTGGCGGGCAAAACGTTCCTGCTGTACGGGGACGCCATGTCGGCGGAGAGCCGGCGGCGGGCGGCCCGCTACATCACGGCTTACGACGGGTCAGTGCCGGCCGGGATCCGCTCAGTCGCCAGCGTGTGTCACGTCGACGCGTGTGGAGATATCGCACATCGTCTGCTGCTTGTCGCGAGGTGACCTTGGGGTGTGGAGGAGCCTATACGCAGCCAGCTTGGCGTTGGGTCAGACAGGAAGAGGTGTTCCAGTATGCTGACAAAGCGTGCCTGTTTACAGGAAGCTCGAGCAATATTTCGGCAAGGGCATTGATTACGTCATCACGGCGGATCCATGGGACGACAACTTTGATGAGGTGAGTTGTGAACGCAGTGCGTGTACGCACGTGGCGCGTCAGAGATGCTTGGTGCTCTAATTTTGTTTCCTCCACCTGGAATGTACATCACGCCTGGTGCGCAGTAGCGTGCCTAAGTAAATACAGTGCCGATAGTCATGTCAATGTGAATGTCATGTCGAGAAGGTGCAGTCAAGTATTCATTCAAGCTTCTTGCAGTGTCCAAGGCTAGGTACAAGGCGGGGTCAGAAATGGGCCGCTCGTGTTCCCATTCCGTACTGATGCTGTAGTCGGGCTGGATTAGTTAAACTGCGCGGGTTTTCGAGAGCTCCCCGATTCTCACGTGTGACCTGTTTGGTGTTGTGGTGCGATTATGGTTTGACCCTGTTGTAATGGACCGTGCCGCTGCTGCTGCCGGCCGCCGGGCTGACCTGATCCCGGCCGGCGCCCCCAGGCGTTGTCCGACTGCCCGCAGCTGATGTTTGCCCGTCCCTCGTGGCTGGAGGCGTGTCACCGGAAGGGTCGCCTGGTGCCACCTCAGGCCTATCTGGTCACGGCCGACCTATGACCCCCGAACATGGGGGGGAGAAGCGGGGCAGGGGACCGAGGGGGACCGCCTCGCCACGGATAGGAGGAGCAGGCGAAGGGCTGTAATGGGACGTCTGTGGGGCAGAGACGTGCCAGAGGGAGGTGGAAGCTATACCACGGCGATGGCGAGGTGTCCCGCTGGGAGTGGCTAAAACACTGAGTGTACCTGCTGCCGACGGACTAACCTGCCGGAATGGCCAGTACAAAACCGTCCGAGAGGGCACCGTTGTTTCAGCGGTAGCGCAGCCCTGTTCCGTGGAAGTCGCTGGGTGTAATCACACGATGACAAGATGGCGAGTCATTAGGCGTGCGGATATGTTAACGATGGTGGCCTGACCGTTTTGTTTTCGGACTCCGTGCGTGTTAGGCTGTTGCGTGATGAGTTGTATGTCCTGTGATTTTCGTAGATTTTTGCCCGGTTTCGCGTTTACGGGGTGTTGCGTTGTTTGATTTCATTCAGTGTGCATTGCTGATCTTCCTGTGTGATAGATGCACTGACTGTCTCTCATGTGTGCTGCCTTACCGTGCCAAGATGTGCCCCAACATCGAAAATGTGAAAACTGATGGTGATTTTGGTGGTGTTCGGCCTTGTAATGGAGTTCCGACGCTGTCAGATTTGCCGTCAGTGTTTGATGGATATCGCACGCTGCGAGAACCCCAAAGCTATGACAACCTTGCATGTTTAAATCATGCATTTCTGAACAGCCATTAGAGCCAACGTGTGTTTATTGAACATCGCTACCACGTGAAATGCGACACGTTCGAAAGTAAATGAAAGTTTTCTTAACAATCCAACTTTCGCCGTACAAACCCATTATTAACAAAGCGTCTTCGCGCAAGGTGAAATCTTGTGAACATATTTCTTTGCGAATATTCCATCGGGTAAGCTCCAAACACTGCGCTTAGTGCCGACTCGCGCTTTTTTGATAGCCGTTTACAGTGCCCGACATGTCAGGAATCTTAGTGACATGGTAGTCTATGACTCGCGATGATCCTGGGACATTGGCCTGATTTGAGCTGTTCGGATCCATTTTTGTTCCCTATCGTCTCTTCTTTTAATATCAGCGCGCAAATATCGCCAGCTTTCTTCGGGGCCTGTTCGTATGATACCAGAGTAAGAGACAATGGGATTGTTTCTCTTAGATATTAATGCATGCGAGGTAACCGCATGGACCTTTTCTGTTACGTCTGTCCAGTGGTTGGTTTTCTGTAACGGATGCGCCTTGACATAACTCGAAGTCCGTAGTAAAATGTTTGCACCATTTCGGACAATTTTGGCGACTTAATATATTCAAATTATATTCTTCATTGCATAAAATCCATCTCAGCCGCGCGCGTGTCTAGCAGCTTGAAGCTTGTGGGAACTTGGTCATGAACTAGCGTTGAACGGCCACTAGGACGAAATGGCCTTCAGTTCCGCCTTAACGGTGCGGATTTTGCATGACCGGAATAATATTCTCCAAAAATAAATATGGGAAAGCAAGCTAATATATCATCACATTGATTCATGCGACTAATGAGTAATTGCGCGAGCGGTTTGCGCAAATGGCCGGTTGCTTTCTTTTTTTCCTTGTACAAAGTAGTAGCAAAGTCAGCTGGCTTTTACACATCCGTTCATTTGTTCGCCAGAAATCGCAACAAATAACGGAATTTTCGTCGGCTGCGCGGGCGTCGGTACCGGAACACAGATTTTGTACCATTTTATGTCACGTTACGAGAGTCGATAAGAACCATTTCCTTGACAGTGCATTTTTTGTACGTGTCTGTGTGAACACTGCCTCGGCTGCTCCGGAAAAAGGGCATGCCTTGGAAACGCACACATCAGAGGGCAGACGCAATTCAGCGGGCAATGTAGGAACGCAAAGGAGACAACAGCGAACTCGAAGCTAAACACAAGGTGCAGATTGTCGTACACTCATACTGCGTACATTGAGCGCCAGGACTAATATGACGACAAATACAAATAAAAGTTCCGTAAATATCGCCCGCACAATGTTCGGAGTTGTCATATGCACGCGCGATGACAGGCATAAAACTTGGACGTTTTTTCGTCACCAGTGGTCCGTAGTAGTGGACCATATAATGGACAGTCGCGTAGAGCGGGTATCACAACCATAATCAATAGCGCGACAGTCAACAACACGTCACACGTGTCGTCATTCCCTCATATGAAGATCATCACGGCCCGGCTGCAGAGAACGCCTCAGCAACATGAGGGCATTTGTCCTCACACCGCCTGTCACCCATCCCGTCGCGCTACGGCCCGCAGCTCCATTCACGGCCCCAGAGTATGCACATAGCGCACCCAGCGGCACCAACTGTAACCTGTTCTCCCGCCAGAAAACCACTGGCCAGGCAGAATCTCCGGAGACACTCGTGGTCGGAGCTCCCACGGCAGAAAATCCCACGGCTCGTTGCCTCAGAGCTGTGCGCGGCCGGTTTCCGGCAGCTCATGTGCCCGGTTTCGGTCGGCGGAGCTAAACGTGATCTGGTCTTCAGGCGAGGGACACCACGAGCCGCTAGAGCATACTCTCGGCCGCTCTCTCAGATCATATCGCCGCAGCCTGGACCAAGGTACTTCACGAGTCACTAGAGCCTGCTCTCGGCTCTCCAGGGGGACAAGTCGGGCAAGTCCTGGACCTGCGGGGCAGCAGGAGACCACTAGAGCCTGCTCTCGGAGTTCTGGGGGAACACGTCGGGCAGGCCCTGGACCTGCGGGGCTACAGGAGCCACTAGAGCCTGCTCTCCGAGTTCTGGGGGAACACGTCGGGCAGGTCCTGGGTCTGAGGTCCCGGAGTCTCACGCATCTCGCTGTCCGTCATCGAGACCTGCGACATCAAAGTCTTGGAGGCCGGGTTGGCAGCTCTCAAGCGGTCCTCCCTCGCTGCAAAAGCAAACGGCGTTTCAATCCGCGTTGTTTATCGGGCGGCGGAAGATCATGTTCTCGCGACGCCATTTCAGACAAAGAATGACAATTATTACCAGTGCAACATTTCTGAGACTGAAAGATTCTTTTGATTTTACTGCTTTGTCGAATGGGTTACATGACTGTTTTTAATATTTAAAAGTGCACATCATGACACATATGATCTTGGATGGATGACATTGAACTGAACTTCGCGACTAAAATATCACTCGATGTTATTAACTATTTTCTTAGATAAATTTCACCGAGAAACTTCAGGCAGTGTTACGGTACAGCCATTATCCCGTCCGGAACCCTTTTTTCTCCAGTAATGACTTCTGATATTCCCCTGAATCCATGCGGTAGCTTTTGCGCAGACAAAGACTCACACTGTGAAGAGCTTTCAGAAAAGAGTCGTGGTCTCCGACAAAGCAGCACTGTCTTATAGGCCTGCCTGTACTGCTTGCTCATCGTGACGTAGATGATGGGGTTGATGCAGGCCGACAGGTAAATCAGGATGTAGCCGAGAATATGTACGCCTGCGGCAGGCCATCTGTTACCAACTCGGCCATAGACAAGCGTCAACGCGTGCGGCTTGGCGGTTTCAGTTCACTTTGAACACTGCAAGAACGCGCTAAAAATCCGAGCATCTTGGCCCTGCAACATATGATGATGCAGGGCCTCCTTCCTCCTTCCGATAACTTCTATCTACCATAGTAACCATCGAATGTGAACATAAGACACCGCTCTCATATCAGCGTGAACCTGTGAACTGAGCGAGCGCACTGTGATGCAAAAACAGCACTGTTTGCTTCCTCGCAGAGGTCGATTGTATCGATGACACTAGTGCCATTGTGCTCATCATATACCAAACCATGCCATACCAGAGTTGAGCCCCTAGTCAGACCAAGCGACGCGCCGCCGACGCCCGCACCAATTGACGACTTGCCTGGGTATCTGACGGTGGGGTCCTTCACCTTGGCGACCGTGATGGGCAGGTAACAGACGACAAAGGTCAGAAAGACGGCCGCCGACATTTTGGTGATTCGCATTTCGTTCCGCCTGTGACGTTCCTGGCGCGACTTTTTCTGCTGCGGCGTTTCCCGCGTGCTGTGGCGGCGCATTCGCCGATTGGACCTGCATTCACGGAGGATTCAACATTCAGTGGTCTCACACTGGTGCCGCAGAGAGCAAATCAAACCGTACCTCAATTTCCTTTGCTTTCTGACCATGAAGAAATCACCAGCGTATGGCTGGTGGGGTAGCTTATGATTTATTTTACAATGCTGGCTGTGTCATACATATTAGGTATGTTACGGTAAGCGAGGCCGACAGTCCACGGTACTTACATCCAACAAGATCGCTCCCTTTCATGAAGTACATTTCATTTCAGCAATAAACATGTCATATGACAATCATCTTAAAAAAATCACAACTACGAATGGGTATGGAAAGCCAGACTACATAAAAACAATTCTTTGAGCAGTGTTGTTCGCAGGCAGTCATATTTTTTATTGTACAATGGTGACGGGCATCAGTGGACGGCGGTGCCGGGGGAATAGGGATCCGTACCCCTCCCCCAATATTCAGGAATTTTAACTTTAAGCCTATAGCAATAGCTTGAACGAAACCATCTGAAATTCCGTGTACCCCCCCAAAAAAACGGAAATTTCCAGCCACGCTTACATTATAACAACGATGAGAATGCCTGCATAGCACATGCATATGGCTACGCATGGCACCAAGAATCCAATGATAAAGAGCGCGATCTTGGAGGAGCGTCCGTCGACCTTGACGATAGTGCACGTCATCAGACGCTCGCTGTAGCCAAACCTGCCTGCAATGATACGAACCAATCAGCGACATGGTTTTTGACAACATTCGCATTTGTGCATCTATGCAGAAGACGATGGTCATGGAACAGATCTTCGTACGGTCCAAAAAAGATGTTGCAGGCGAGTGGGGGGGGGGCAAAAAACGGAGCACCCTATTGCGTGTGTTCATCATTTGGCATTTCAAGCGCACAACGCACGGCCACGTACCCCAGCGGCCAGCCAGCGTGGGGATGAGCATGCCGAAGCTGTAGAGCCAGATGAAGGCGATCTGCAGGGCGACCCAACGTTTCTGGTAGATGCGCTGATACGCCTCGCTAAAGGCGATCATCACGAATCTACGGCAGCGACCATTGGTGATGACAACGACGCACTTGGTTTAGGGCACGACCAGAGCGAAGCAAACGATTTTTATTGGCTGCGTCCGGAATAAGTCGTCGATTAATTTTTTGAACATGAAGCTCAATAAAACCTAATGTAAAAAGACGGCACTGAACCAGGAAGCGAAGCTAAAGCACATAAATGATAATTCCTAATGGAAGAAACTAGATGGATAAAATACGTAAGCACTAAACCAAAGAAAGGCTTTTGCTTAGAGCGAAACATTCTCGTTTCCTGGTGGTGCCAAAATGTGTTGCAGTCCCACTGGTGGCTGCAACAATTCCATTTGGTCGTGTCCAGCTCACCTGTTGACGGTGATCTGAAACGCATTAAGCGTGCGATTAGGGCCAAACAAGGATGCGACACATGGAAACAGAAAGCAGTCGTTGCAGGAACGAAAGGCAGCAGTCGTTCACTTTGATAAAAACACGACCTACTGAGACTCTTATTCGTCCTGCCTCCCTGCGAAGTTCTGAAAAAAAAATCGGCAATGTACGATACGTTTCTGGCTTTTATATCCATTATGCTTCCTTGGTTTTTATATGTTCAAATTATGTGTTGATTTTTTACCTCCAGTGAAAGGTCATCTGTCATTAGTTCACTCCGTAGCCACATCACCGCACGAGACAGCTTTGAACAACTGTTCCCAAGGCCCTAACAAAACCGCATGGCTCGTCCAAACATGGGCGAGTCAGGTTTCGCTACAGATCACCGGGCACGGGGGCCCCGTGTTACGGCTGTGATACAGCTCCGGGACGCAGTTCTGACCCGATGGTGCCAGGAGGCGGCACCACACCCACCATGGCGATGGAGAGCAGGGAGCAGCCGACGTTCCAGTAGCGCAGCAGCGGGAACAGCACGCACACGAAGCCTTCGCCGAGCGTCCAGCCGCCGTGCGAGAACCGAGAGATCTCAAACGGCAGCACCAGCAGGCAGAACGAGAAGTCTGCCACGCACAGACTGCCAGAGAAAGCAGCGAATTATGCACACAGGCAGAACGAGAAGTCTGCCACGCACAGGCTGCCAGAGAAAGCAGCGAATTATGCACGGAACGGCATTGTTCTGAACTCAATCCGCTCATGGCACTGAATTGTTCCACCGGAACGTCCGGGCACGTCAATGCCCAACACGTAAAATCTCGCAAGGATGACTTGCAAGCTAGAACGGTTTGGACCACTGTGTTCTGCACACATTATGGAACACTAGTTATCTATGGGGAGCAAAAGCACACATGTATACGTTCAGAGCGATAGTTTCGTGGTACAAACGGGACCAAATCCAGCAGCTGCTGGCCAGCAGGGCTCACCAGACGATGAAGGCCGTGGTGACGTTGCGGACTCGTGGGCAGCGCAGCAGCGCCACAATTGTCACCGCGTTGCCGAACAGACCAACGATCATGAAGACAGCGATCAGGACGGCCGTCAGGGTCATCAGCGGCTGTGAGAACCTGCCGCACAGGCGGGCGCCAGCGTCATCAGCGGCTGTGAGAACCTGCCGCACAGGCGGCCGCCAGCGTCATCAGCGGCTGTGAGAAACTGCATCAGGGACGCAATGGTGACGCAACCGGCTCGGGGGGGGGAGGGCAGCGGGGCAAATACCTCCTAGTTCGGAGTGTAATACTGAATGTTATGCCACATAAATATCGTTTCGTTTAAACTAATGATGGCCAAGCTGTCTGAAGGTCAACGTTATCGCAGGACTTCCTGTCTTCGACTGAAAAAAGCTGAGGAAGGTTGCACGCTGAACATGATGGAGCGCCCGGAGGCGGACTGGACCGGACGTGGCCCCGGCCTCCTCCGTCCCGGGCGCCATCTAGACCGGAAACCGCTGTGTTCCGGCGGTGTCCTGCCGTGCCGGCCACCAGTTCGGCGGCGCATGGTGTGGGCGAGATGCTCGCTTCGTCTTCAGAGCTGTCCCCAGGATAAACCAGGGGCCGCGCATCGTTGGGCGGTTTCGTTTTTTTTTTTTTTTTGTTTCAACGCACAGTTTACCAGCGTTTGTCGCTGAAGTAAGGTTGACCTCCTCGTCAAGCGTCTAATGCTACTTTGTGCTACATTGACCTAAATCAAGTTATCGTCGTGGCAACACATGGGTGGGAGATAAAATAAGGAAAACGGCAGGAAAAGCTAAAACAGAAATGGCGATGTGGAGTTTTAAAATGGATTAACACCATCACCCATTGCGTATAACTGACAGAAAAAGGATTTCTTCGCCCAGGGGCCAGGCCCCTGATGACACGCTTTTTGTTCTGCTGATAACGCATCGAGCCACTCTTGCTTACTTGCTGAGTTCGTTCATGTCGCCGCCGGCAGTGGCGTTGTTGACAGACATGGCTGAAACCTCAGATGTTCAGCGAACGCCGCTGGAAAAGCACCGGAGAGGCCGAGAGAGTAAGACAGGTGAACCGCTCAGCCACCGGACGGACTAGCTGAGAGGGCATTAACGACACCGCTGGGGCACGTGAAACGAAACTGTTGGGGAAAGAACCCAGGTCAAACAGCGAGCTGCTGCCATCATGATGTGCGAACCAAGGCGGTGCCAATGTTCATCAACAATTCTTGTGCACATGAAAACAATCACCCCAAGGACATCGAGTCAACAACGCCAACAAAAACAGGAACGAACATCACGAATCCACAAACAAGAAACAGAAAACCAATGAAGCAGCTGAACTGTTCAACTTACCGTCCACAGCAGTGGTGGCGTTATGTGGTGTGGTCAGCGTTACACGCCCAGTCTCGGCCTCACCAATCTGCAGCGCGTCTAGCAGCCTCGGCACCAGGGGTGCCGCTGTCAGACTGCGGCCAGCGCTATCCTCCCCTCCCCTCCTCCTCCGCGGCCATTTCCGCCGGCGTCCTGACGTAAACCGGAGACTGCCCACAGACCGGACACGAACACCGCCGCACTATCACCGGCGCCTTCCTGTCGCGCTACCGGTCCGCACTCGAGAAAGACACGCATTGGAGGCCCAACGTCGCGACGTCTCGCCTGAGGCACACAAGGAAACACGAAAAGATTTTCGAGCAGGCCCCCCGCTCGGGGCCAATGGGCGATCAGAAACGGACGGTGAACGTGTGGAATTTTCTTTTTTACATCAGTTCAGTTCGCGATGAGAGCAGGCGAAAACGGAGCTTGCAACACATCCCCCTCATCTTCTAAAAAGTGTTTTCTGGACATGTTCGGTCGCTGCAGAAAGGACCGTAGGGTTTTTCTGGTCCAGTCATCCTTATAAGCGAAGCCGCGGTGCAGTCCGTTAAAAAACTGTGTTTCACGAGCACCGATTCTGGAAAACATCCATTGTTCGTTCGTTGCACACCATTAATGTACTGCTCCATTCGCAAAACATACTGGAAAGAACGTTTTCCTCTTCGGCAGGTCTCAGCCAACTACGTTCACCCCCCTGAATGCCATTATTTTCAATTCGCACATCCCAGTATATTTGTCACGCCACATTCTGCTCACACAACTTGACGACTAGCTTCAAGTTCTGCCGGGCGCACAGGCAAGGGTCCTTCAAACACGCAAGCGTTATCAACGCAAGAGATCTACAAAAAGGCACACCAGGATACCGTCACACCGAGCCGTGCCTGCGCCAAGTTCAGCAAACACGACCGCCAGCCACCAGCCACGGTCAACGTCCCAGAAGCAGTCCCTGACCTCCATAAGACATCCCTGACACCGTCCGCAGCAGCTGCGGCCAGCGGGCGACCGTCAGCTGCAGCTGACCACCAGCAGTGCTGGCCAGCCGACATCAACCAGCGACCACCATCTAGCCGACATCAACCAGACGTCAGTTGGTGCTCAGCTGCCATCATCTGGTGATCAGCAGCAGCCATGGGTGAGCTGGTGATGAGCCGACGGTCGCCTGTCGTCCGCTGGTGGTCAGCCCGTGGTCAGCTGTCATCAGCAGGTGGGTCAGTTGTCATCCGATCATGAGCTGGTGATCCACCGGTGGTCAGCTGTCGTCAGCTGGTGATCAGCTGGTGGTCAGACGGTGGTCACCTGTCGTCAGCCGGTGATTAGCCAGTGGTCAGCTGTAGTCAGCCTAAGGTCGGCGTCGGTGGTGAGCTGTCACCATCCTGCGGTCAGCCGGTGGTCAGCCTGCGGTCAGCCTGCAGGCAGCTGACGGTCAGCCGGCGGTCAGCTGTCGCCGACCACGGCCCGGCAGCCGGTGCAGAGCCGGCCGGCAGCGGCGGCCGTGTGCCGGAAGCAGCGGTCGCAGCGCAGGCCGCGCGCCGGCGTCAGCGCCACGCCCAGACCGTGCAGCCGGGCCGCGGCCACGGCGTCCGGCTGGACCGGTGCGGCCGCCTCCTGCACGGTGACGCGGGACACGGGCAGCACCTCGGCCAGCTCTGAGTCGTCCCGGGCCGGACCGGTGGGCTGCAGCAGCTGTACAGCGGCCAGACAGAGGCCGGCATCAACCGACTGCAGGCTCGCCGCGCTGCCATCCGCAGCACAGGCACAGAGAACGACTGTGTAACACAGTACGGAACAACACACACCACACACGAAAATACGCGATTTTATCACTGTTATAGCAAAATTCCATTACTGCACGTCTTCCATGAGAAAAAAGGCTGCTAAAAGCAGAGCACCGAAGTCGATGATACACAGCGAACAGTCATGTAACGAATTATCTGCCCCATGCTGTTCGTTTGCGACAGTGTTACCATCTACGTTTGTCAAAGTCGGCCTTGGCCCGGGACGCGTTAGTCCGTCTGTCCTCTCCGTGTCGGGACTCGAATACAGGCCTTGGCTGCGACAAGCTGTGAGCCGCGGTGCGCGACCGAGCACTGCAACGCAGCCGGACCCAGAGACGTAGCACAGGCCATACAAAACTTAATCAACGTCATATAATGGAGAGGTCCCCATCCCGACCAGGAACCCGGCCTGCACCGACTGTGGTCCCGCCCCAAAATGACTGTGGTCCCGCCCTACACTGTCTGCGGCCCTGCCCTACACAGACTGTGGACCCCACCCTACACTGTCTGCCGCCCTGCCCTACACGGACTGTGGTCCCGCCCTACACTGTTTGCGGCCCTGCCCTACACAGACTGTGACCCCGCCCTACACTGTCTGCGGCCCTGCCCTAGACACGGACTGTGGTCCCGCCCTACACTGTCTGCGGCCCTGCCCTACACGGACTGTGGTCCCGCCCTACACTGTTTGCGGCCCTGCCCTACACGGTCTGTGACCCCGCCCTACACTGTCTGCGGCCCTGCCCTACACGGACTGTGGTCCCGCCCTACACTGTCTGCGGCCCTGCGCCGCGGCCCTGGCCTACACAGACCGTGACGCCACCCTTCACTGACCGTGACGCCACCCTTCACTGACCGTGACGCCACCCTTCACTGACCGTGACGGCTCGTCGCCAGTCGAGTTCGGCGCCCTCCAGCGTCAGCGTGGCGTCGAATGTGAGCATGTTGGAGGAGGGGATCAGCTTGTTGAGCAGTTCGCGCAGCTCGATGGCCGGAGTGAGGATCCGGACCGCCTCCGGGCACAGCCAGTCGGACGGCCGGTCCGGCCAGCCGCGCTCAAACACAGGCGTGTCTGCGAAGACAGCGGGACACGGTCAGACAGACAACAGACGGCCGAATACAGTCACACAAAACAGACGACAGAATCGGACAGACAATCAACGGCCGGGAGTGACACAAAACGGCCAGAATTAACTGCCAATGCCACAACCTCAGGAAAATATCGGCGGCAAACTGCAAGAAAAAACGCAGAACGGTCAAACAAAACAGAGAGCATCGAAGAGCTCAGCTCTGACGAAGCAACGCTGCGCAGTCTGACGCTGCCCTGAGATGGCGGGATACTCGTGAGGCTGATCAGTCTGACGCTGCCCTGAGACGGCGGGATACTCGTGAGGCTGATCAGTCTGACGCTGCCTTGAGACGGCGGGATACTCGTGAGGCTGATCAGTCTGACGCTGCCCTGAGACGGCGGGATACTCGTGAGGCTGATCAGTCTGACGCGTGACTGAGACGGCGGGATACTCGTGAGGCTGATCAGTCTGTCGCGTGACTGAGACGGCGGGATACTCGTGAGGCTGATCAGTCTGTCGCGTGACTGAGACGGCGGGATACTCGTGAGGCTGATCAGTCTGACGCTGCCCTGAGACGGCGGGATACTCGTGAGGCTGATCAGTCTGTCGCCTGACTGAGATGGCGGGATACTCGTGAGGCTGATCAGTCTGACGCTGCCCTGAGACGGCGGGATACTCGTGAGGCTGATCAGTCTGTCGCGTGACTGAGACGGCGGGATACTCGTGAGGCTGATCAGTCTGTCGCCTGACTGAGATGGCGGGATACTCGTGAGGCTGATCAGTCTGTCGCCTGACTGAGATGGCGGACTGGCCGCGACGCTGCGCTGTCTGGCAGCGCTGCACACTACACCGCGGTCCTGGCTGACGGCTCCTGGGCGGTGGGCGGCCGACTCACCTCCGTCCGTGCCGTGCAGGACCAGCTCCTCGGCCAGGTGCGGCACCACCGGCGCCATCGTCTGCCGCAGAACGGTCAGCACGTGCTGCATGGTGGTCAGCGCCGAACGACCGGGCACGCTCCTCAGGTCACCGCAGTACAGCCTGAGGGGTACACAGGTCCACTGCTCAGGTCACCACAGTACAGCCTGAGGGGTACATGTGTCCACTGCTCAGGTCGCCGCCTGTACCCCTCAGGCCGCAGTACAGCCTGAGGGGTACACAGGTCCACTGATCAGGTCACCGCAGTACAGCCTGAGGGATACACAGGTCCACTGCTCAGGTCATCGCAGTACAGCCTGAGGGGTACACAGGTCCACTGATCGGGTCACTACAGTACAGCCTGAGGGGTACACAGGTCCACTGATCGGGTCACTACAGTACAGCCTGAGGGGTACACAGGTCCACTGATCGGGTCACTACAGTACAGCCTGAGGGATACACAGGTCCACTGCTCAGGTCACCGCAGTACAGCCTGAGGGGTACACAGGTCCACTGATCAGGTCACTACAGTACAGCCTGAGGGGTGCACAGGTCCACTGTTCAGATCACCGCAGGACAGCCTGAGGGGTACAGAGGTCCACTGATCAGGTCACTGCAGTACAGCCTGAGGGATGCAGAGGTCCAATGATCAGGTCACTGCAGTACAGCCTGAGGGGTACACAGGTCCACTGATCAGGTCACTACAGTACAGCCTGAGGGGTGCACAGGTCCACTGTTCAGATCACCGCAGGACAGCCTGAGGGGTACAGAGGTCCACTGATCAGGTCACTGCAGTACAGCCTGAGGGGTACAGAGGTCCACTGATCAGGTCACTACAGTACAGCCTGAGGGGTGCACAGGTCCACTGTTCAGATCACCGCAGGACAGCCTGAGGGGTACAGAGGTCCACTGATCAGGTCACTGCAGTACAGCCTGAGGGGTACAGAGGTCCACTGATCAGGTCACCGCAGTACAGCCTGAGGGGTGCACAGGTCCACTGTTCAGATCACCGCAGGACAGCCTGAGGGGTACAGAGGTCCACTGATCAGGTCACTGCAGTACAGCCTGAGGGATGCAGAGGTCCACTGATCAGGTCACCGCAGTACAGCCTGAGGGATGCAGAGGTCCACTTATCAGACCATCATTGCATATATTCATTTCTTTTACTGGCTTACAAGAACCTATGTTTTTCTTTACAAAGCAAGGGCAAACGCTACAAACAGCTTCAAATAATCGGTTCAACTCCTGTGACAACGAAATAATCCCATCACACGGACTTCTACCGACTAAATGAACGGCCCGCTGACTGTCGCTGGCCGCCGGCGGGCAGACAGTCAATAGTCAACCAGCACGCCCACACCAGCGGGCGTGCCGAGCACGCGGCGCCCACCTGTGACGCGTCATGTGGATGTAGAGCCCCGATATCTCGCTGTTCACCAGGTTGTACAGCAGCGTCAGCACCCGGTTAAACTGGTACTTGTCGTAGGCTTTTGCACACTGAAAAAAGACCCGCGTGGAAACTTGAAATACGATTGGCGAAGCCGTTCGCACATCCGACAAATGTAATATGGGGTGTCAACAGCACCACTGGTCCCGTTCAATGAAATACAGCCAGGAGTTCAAGGAACCTTGTACGTCAAAGTCAAACTATAGCTATGTGCGAAAGTTGCAATTCAAATGACGCCAGCGACAGCAGCAAAAGGAAAAGACAGGCGCCAACAAATCCAAAACCTCACCCCTACCAGCCGATCCAATCCCTTCATTTCCCCTTGCCCTCTGCCCCGCCCGCCATACCTGCTCGGTGTACTCGGCCAACCGGTGCAGCATGTAGCGGTCGACCCAGGTCATCTGCGGCACGGGCAGCGGCCGGGCCGGGTCGTGCCGGTGCAGCACGCCCAGCAGGAAGCGGGCCGTGTTGCGCACCTTCTGCAGCCGCTCGGCGCTGGCGGACAGCACCGCCTCCCCCACCGTGATGTGCGTGTTGTTGGTGGCGTGGCCGGCCACCCAGAGCCTGCGGGTGCCGGCAGGCGGCCGGCCGGTCTGAGCACACGGTGACAAACCACTGACGACAAGACGGGACCGGCCGACACAAGACCCGCGTCGAGCAGGAGCGGGCCGACGCAAGTCAGGCTTCAGCAGGGCCAGCATCGATACTAGACAGGATTAATACAGGCCAGGGGTGGTTGGTTGGTTAGTTCGTTAGCTCATGGTACAAAGGGATTCAGGTCGGGCAACGACGTTCACAGATGGGGTGCAGTAGCCCAGAGAGAAACACAACAAAGTTCATCGGAAAGCTCAAGTTGTCAAGCACTGCAATGAAAAAAGATGGCACTTAAATCTGCTATACCGGACTGCAAAAATGCATCTCAAAGAATTAAAATCCGAGATCATATGAAGAGAATATGGGCGCATTTCTACCTATCCGTGCATCAAACGCGAGGCATATGCGTACCATTATGCATGGGCGCAACTTTTTACATGGCGACTAACCCACGTTTTCCTTCAAAAACGTCGCGAGAAAATAAATCCAAAGCCACGAACCAAAACCACTCGATCAGGAACATCGGCATCATTTCTAATAATTCCGCTACTCCTATCCCGTAAAACATCCTCCAAACAATCGTTGCGTTCAAAAAAGGCTTCCCATCCTGCAAAACATCCTCCAAACAATCGTCACGTCCAAAAAAGGTGTAGACGGCGACAGAGTATCGAATACCTGAGACAGCCTGGGTCGTAGGCGGTGTGGCGCGGCCCAGCCCGGCTGACACAATGAGACAGTTGGACAGTGAGATCACACGTCTAAGTGTGCGTTGTAGGCGGCGCCGCGCGGCTCCGCAGACAATGAGACCACACACCTGAGACAGTCTGCGCCGTAGGCAGTGCGGCGCGGCTCAGCCTGACAGTGAAACAGTGAGACCACGTACCTGAGACAGTCTGCGCCGTAGGCAGTGCGGCGCGGCTCAGCCTGACAGTGAAACAGTGAGACCACGTACCTGAGACAGTCTGCGCCGTAGGCAGTGCGGCGCGGCTCAGCCTGACAGTGAGACAGTGAGACCATTCACCTGAGACAGTCTGCACCGTAGGCGGTACGGCGCGGCTCCGCCTGGCTGCCCAGCACCACGTCTGTCGGGTCCACCACATTCCCCAGAGACTTGGACATCTTGCGGCCATGCTCGTCCATGACAAAGCCGTGCACGAAGATGGACCTGCAAGAGGCGGCAGTGGTGAGCGGCGGCGGCTGCATTCGCCGGCGGCAGGCGCCTCCTCGGCTCAATCTGGGGCGCGGCACCGGCTGCACGGCTGGGGTGCGTCAAAAACGCTCTGTCCAACTTCCCACAAAGATCAACAGCATTATCATCGTTTCCACATACCACCATCTCTAAGTATTTCACGCACTTTCATGAAAATTTATAACAACAAATTTGAAATAACATATTGAAACAGGGACTTGAAGTTTAAAAACCTTCTGTACTCCGTTACCACAGGCACAAATAAACCGAATGAACAATCTGAGAAACGCAGGATTCTTGGTTTACCGTCGACCGTTAGGGTTCCGCGTGCCTCACCTGTACGGCGTGCGGTCCTGCACGGCAGTGGAGGTGAGCAGCGAGCTCTGGAACCAGCCGGTGAACTGGTCCAGGCCCTCCAGATAGAGGTCGGCCACGCGCCGGTCGCCGGCCGCCTCGGCCGCCCACCATGACACGCCTGAGTCAAACCAGATGTCCAGGATGTCCTGACGAGGCGGAGTGCTGAGTTAGTCACCAGAACACGCCCGGCCAGCATGTCCTGATGAAGGCGGAGACGGGAGTTAGCCCCCATGACACACAAGGTCACGATGATGAGGCAGAGGTGTGAGTCAGTCCCCACGACATGTCCGGTCAGGATGACCTGACAATGCTGGATGGGAGCAAGCCATCAGGTCACGCCCGGCCAGAGCGACCTGATAATGCTGGGGATGAAAGCTTGCCCTCAAGACACGGCCGGTCACGATGTCCTGGCGGAGCTGGAGATGGAAGCTGCGTTAGTCTCCAACACGGTCGGTGTTGGAGACTACTATATTCTGGTGTCAGGGGCCACCGTCATCGATATTTACAAAGGTCTGTGACTGGAATACATATGACTGGATTGTTCTCAATCTCATCACTGCAATCTGTGACATCACGCGATACTTGATCGGGATACATTGGTCGGCAACGGATTACCATGCACATAGCCTGACCTTGACGACAGGCAGCGGAATGTCCACAGTTTTTTCATGATAAGAGGTCATGGTGCCGGACTACGGTCTCTGCGGCACACCGCAGCGAGTAACAGTGCGGGCAGTACCGGCCTCTTCTTCATAAGGTACCATTATGCTTCACTACGGTCTCAACGGCACAACACATCGAGTACCAAACAAACCGGGCAATACCGGCCGGTCTCCTACCCGGCACACAGGACCCAGCACTCACGGCGCCTTTCCTGGGCAGAGCGCGGCCGTCGGCCCTGTAGGAGGCCACCATCTCGGGACGGCAGCAGCTCCTCCTCCAGTCCGGCGCCACCAGACGTCGGCACCCTCCTGTTCCACCAGCTTTCGCAGCCGGCCCATTGTCCCACTGCCCCGTCACAAACGAACGGTGGCGTCACATCAGCGGTACTGACATCACGCTGGCGGTACTGAAGCCATGCCAGCGGCGCTGTGGTCACACCGGCGGTACCGACATCGCACCGGTGGCTCGCCGTCACATCTAATCATGGCACGATTGCAACGCGGATCCAGTCAACGTCCTCCGTGTGACGACGACCTCTCCAACACGACCAACGCAAAACGGCGCAACGCTAGCAGATCCGACCCATACGCAAGTTTAACAAATTGGCTACGACATGTGTTCATTCGTCTATTGGCGCGCCAATGATCACCGTCCATCCAGTATTCTTTCCTATGTCCGGACAACGGTCAATGCTCGGACAGCGGCCGCTGCCATGTCAGCTCCGACTGCACTAGTGATGCCAACCGCCCGACCAGTGGGTGACGCTCTCTCGAGACCGCCGCCACACACCTAGTGACGACGGGCTCTCCGCTCTGGGCGTCATAGAAGACAGGCACAGGCACGCCCCAGACGCGCTGCCGCGAGATGCACCAGTAGGGGCGCCGGCGCAGCTGGTCGGCCATGTTGGACTGGATGTTCTCCGGCAGGATGGTGACGTCAGAGAGGCACTCCTGCCGAGCACGGCGCTGTCACGAAGGGCCTCGCAGCACGCCGCGCACGCGCCAGGCTCCGGGGCTGTGGCACCGGTCACATTCTCCAGACGTAAACAGAGGGAATGGCGGCGAGGACGCTTCCCGTACAACTCCGACCACGCGACGTTTCGGGACAGTGACCTGTGGTACGTCCTCCCAAAGCAGTTATGAGTGGAAAATATTCCCACACACAGAAATGAAGCACCGACTACATCCAAGGCTTCCCACACACTTTCCGGAGGCCCCACGATAAGGATAAGGCGCTACGTCACACGGCGTTGCTCGAGGTCAAGACTAATAACCAGCGACCAGCGCTGCTCCGGCAGTGGCTGCTGGTTCAGTTGCTCCCGACCCCAGGTAGACCGTGTCAGGGCCCGTGCGGCACAGCCACCGGGTGAAGGTCGACAGCGAAATCCAGACACCGTCAGGCACGAGCTCGGCGCACACCCGTCCTGACGTACCAGAGCCCGCTGCTTGATGCGGTCTGTGTCGATGAACCACTGCTGGCTGGCCAGCAGCAACACCGGCTGCTTGGTGCGCCAGTCGTACGGATAGCTGTGCACGTACCGCTCCACGTGCACAACGTCCTCACCTGCCACAGAACAAGGATTACTGCTGGACCCGCCGGAGCTGCACGAGACAATACATCCTGGAAACGGACAGTCTTCTATTCAAAACAATAGGCCTCGTGAGAAACGACATCACTGCTATGTTGCAAAGGGTAGCGCTTCACGGACATGACATACGGCAACCCTACAATAGCATTCAAATTACCACCCCAGTGCTTCAGCAACGACTGCGTTTCGTCCCCGTGCGAGCGGTGCGACAATGATAGCAGGTTTCAAGCACCACCACAACATGGTCTCAAGATGACCACTGATATCGGGATATCTCAGGTCTCCGAATGAGGACAGCGCACCACGGGCATGTGTGTCGCCCACAAACAAAATACCATTACATCAGGGTTCAGTACAAGGATTTGGTATTTACTCATACACCAGAGAACAGGGGTATGGGCATATCGCTGCGCCCCCGGCCGCAGTGCGGGCCACACCGTGCCGGCGTTCGGCCGGCCGTACCCAGCCTCTGCAGCACCAGCGAGTCGCCCTCGGTCAGCACGGCGCGCCGGTGCAGCTCCGGCCCGGCGCCGGCCGTGTAGCAGCCGTCCTCGTCCACCAGCGTCTCCTGCGGCCGGCCAGGTCAGCAGGTCAGCAGGTCAGGTCAGGACAGGACACGGATCACCCGGTGTTCGCGGGCAGACCATGGACCAGATTGTGCCTGAGCAGCCTCCGGTCAGGTCAGCAGGTCCCATCAGCAGGTCACGGGTCACAAGGGAGCGGCGGGCAGACCCGCATCACACAATGAAAACAAAGCCACAGGCTGGCGGTCGATTTCCGGCATCGCATGCGTCAGTGGGACGTTTGGTCGAAACGCATCTTGCCGCCCCATGAAGAGGAACGTTCCACCGAGGCACTAAATTTGGGCTCACTTGAATGGCATTCTTGGGATTTACACAGCAAGCTCTGCCCGATACCCAGTCTAGTCCGAAAGCTATAAACATCAAACGCTGGGCCCGGCAAACAACAATCGTAAATTATCTCAAGCGATTGCTCCAAAGCTATGTGACAGTTTTCAAACACTCTGCACGCAAACACCTCTCAAATGTCTCTCACATGGACAGATCAGGCGGCGGCAGCGGAGACGCCCGGTCCAGACTCACCACGGGCAGCCGGTGTTTCAGCGCCACCTGAAAGTCGTCGGGTCCGTGCGCCGGGGCCGTGTGCACCAGGCCCGTTCCCTTGGTGACCGTCACGTGGTCGGCCGGCAACAGCGGCAGGGGGGCTGAGTCGGGGCCGGCCACGGGCGGCCGGTACCGCCAGCCGGCCAGCTCAGCACCTGGCGTCATACGCACAGCATGCAGACAGAAACAGCAGACCGAAACAGCACGGCGCCGAACACCGGGCATGTCACGGCAGCCAATAGGCGCGTTTATACGGGTATTTGGAAAGCTGCCAGATTCCCGGCCAGGTTGGCCGGATTGACCAGCTTCAAAATAAATGCTACTTTAAACTACAATTGGTCCTGCAAAGGCGTGTTTTAAAATCGTGGGACAGAATGAATGGATTGCTATGCAAACAAGCTTGAAATAAAAGGAGGAGAAACTTTGGCTTCTGTACTAAATGCCATGCGTAGTAATTTCCTCGAGTGTTCTGCGGTTTACTTGGTAGCTTCTGGCCAGCCTGGCCGCGTCTCGCCAGTGCGGTCGCTGGCCAAATCCAGTGGTTCACAAAGGCTACGCACCGTGACAAGGCTGAAAGGTTTTACAACGAAGGCGCTGATTCGTCGAAAACTTATAAGCCGGAAGCGCAGGAAGAGTGACGAGGGAGCGGAAAATTCCTTCGCTCGTTATGCACGTGGTCGTTGTTTAAGATCGTAGCGTCTGTGTTTGAAGCGACCTAACTTAACCTAACCTAACCTAACCTAACCTAACCTGATTTTCAAAACCTAAAGAAGGTAAGTGGGTTGGTGAACGGATTTACTTGGCTGTAATGCAAACCAGCATAGGTCGCAGTGGTGTTTCAACTGACATGTCTAACAACAAGTGAAGGGAACGTAAAGGAAACCAAGAACCTCGCGGATGCTTAAACTGGCCAAAAAGGTGCACCCTGGCCAATCTGGCCGGGAAACTGGCAACTTTTCAAATGCCCGTATAAACGCGCCTAATGGTGCCGATACCTGAACATGGCAAGGCGTACTTACATCTGCAGTAAACGTGTCAAAATTCAGACCAGAAATGTGCTTATACACGACGTTTTCCACTGCCAGCATGAGTTCCACAGCCAAATGAACACTGCAGCCAGAAGGGAAGAGTCACGCACCTGATAACTGCTGGCAGACAGTGGTCTGTCGGCCCTAACAGTCTGCGAGAGAGACTCGACCAGGGCCGCCGACAGAACGTACAGGCCAGAGAGACCCTCGATCTTGGCCAGGACGTACTGTTCCTCCTCACCGAAACACACCGCCTGGAATTCACACCGGTAAGTAACGGATTCCCACGCGGCCGACCGATGACAGGACAGACGCCGAGGACGCCTGCTCTCTTCAGGAGCCATCCTGGAAACGAATACATCCATTTAACGGTTTGTTGTGCGTCCCTGAAAGCCACACGAACAATGCCGGAAATAATAGACTCGTGGTGTTCTTGGTGCCTGACTAGCCGACAGGCAACAACCACACCAGCAGCCCGTGGGCGTGAGCGACCTAAATTACAACTAAGACCATGTCATGGAGACGCACTGTGACATCACACTGTGTGAGGTTTTCCGGCAGTACTCGGCAGACCACCCGACCGCCGAGGAAGGCCCGACCCGGCGCCGCTGCTGGGCTCTGCCCACCTGGTTAGCTGGCAGCGTCCAGGGCGTGGTGGTCCAGATCAGCAGGAACACGTCCTCCGTCCGTCGCCAGCTGGTGCTGCACCACCTTCAGCCGCACGTGTGCCGCCTGGCTCACGTGGTTCGGGTTGTACTCCAGTTCGGCTTCAGCCAGCGCCGTCCTGGTCGGAGCGACACACTCCGACGTCAGTCCAGCCGTTCCTGGGCGCCACTGCCGCGGGCTGCCACGTCAATTTCATCCGCCTTTGCTTACCGACCATTACAAATGGTAATGTGATGGGCTTGCGCTACTCACATGCGTACCGGCACCATCACAGCGCCTCGACAAAAATCACAACATTGCTAAATATGCCGCCACGGTGCAGCCTAAGCCGGCGTCGGCCCCCGCAGCAATGCGCCGAGACTCAGCCCCCCTGGTCCTGACAGCAGCCCGGTCTGAGCCGGGGTGGCCCACGCGCCGACACCGGCACGGCCAGCAGAAGTCCTGGTCCTCCCTGGGCGACGAGCCGCCTCTCACCTGGACGAGGGCGACCAGTGGACGGGCTTCAGTCCGCGGTAGATCAGCCCCGCCGAGTGCAGCCGCTCGAACAGCTCCAGCTGGCGGCTCACGTACTGCGGCGACGAGGTGAGGTAGGTATGCCGCCAGTCGGCCAGAAGACCCCACCGCTGGAACGCCTCCCGCTGCAGCGCGACGGCCTCGGCGGCGAACCGGGACGCTGCCGCAGCCGACACGGGCGCACTCACAGCCACGGAAAACAGCGTCCCGCAGGGACAAGCCACCGCAGCACACCGCCAGTCAGCGCCAATGGCCGGCAGCAGACCAGCGCACGGATAAACCGCAAATGGTCCAAGGCTAACAACGGGCACGGCACAACTACGCGCCGTGTTTCACGTCAAAACGTCAGACAAACATGTCGGCATGAGACAATGAATTTGAAGCTTAAACTGGCATTCTGAGTTTAGCCGTTTGAAACACAACTCATGAACGGCGCACCTACACAGATGGTGTCACTTGCATTCACTGCACTAAATTACGCAAAAATACAGCTTTACTTCAAATGGTAACACAAAATACCCACTGAATTCAGACTCGCTGCTGAGCCACTGGGTCAGATCTCCCCCGCATCAGTGGCGACAGACACGGTGGCCTCAGCGTCTGCCGCAGCTCAGGGCGCCGTCGTCTGGGTGAGGAGACGCGGCCCCGCGCGGAACCCGGCCGTACCTGCCGCCCGGACCGCGAGAGGGTGCAGCCGAGTGTGGTCGTCCCTGGTGTGTGCCAGTGCCTTCAGCTCGATGGGCAGACCGTGACAGTCCCAGCCGGGCCGGTACCGGACGCGCACGCGCCGCAGCACCTTGTACCGCAAGATGATGTCCTTCAGGATCTGCGAACGGTCAGAACGCTGGCAACCCCAATCCCAGGCTGGGTTCAAACCGGCTCTAACAATGCATCATGCAAACAGAAGGGCATTATTTGTAAGTGAATGTACAGCGTCTGGTCGGCAAACATTTCAAAAGCAATCATTTGAAAAATACCTCGACTGATAAAAGCCGGAAATTTAAATGCAAATGGCCACTCACAGACATACGATGTGTCGACAGAGTTTACCACGTTTGCTGAACAAAGCAGCCAAGTTGAACCAGATGATGAACTAGATCAGATTGTCTGTTGGGACATGTGTTATTGCTATGACGTGTGGGATAACAGTGTTCCCAAGCGTGCGGGCTCCCCGACCGGCAGTTCCGGCTCACCTTGTTGACAGCGTGTCCGATGTGGGCTCTGCCATTGGCGTACGGAGGGCCGTCCTGCAGCACAAACTCGTCTGGCCACGGCTGCTGCCGCTGCCACTCATACAAGCCCTGAAAGCCACGACCCTGGCCGGCGGACACACAACATGGTCAGAGGTCAGCCAGCATGCAGAATCTTGTTTTAGAAGGGTCATCCTCCACATGAACACTGCCACTGTCTGCAGAATGACATACTGCCGAGTATAACTGAGAAATGCACACAGGCCTGTTGTTGTATACCATTTTCACCTCTATTTAAATGTTGGACAAGAAACTGACAGTATTTGTTTGGCCCCCACAGAAATGGGTACATGGAAGCACATTTTTGGTCACTGTCCATGACCTGTTCTGATATCAACCTGAAACATAGTACACTGTTAGATAGAAAGGTAACCTTTCATATATGCTCTGGTTTTTTCGCTGGAATAATTGGAATGAAAGTTCTGTGTTTGGGGATCACTTTTCACTTCTGACCTTGACCTATCCTTCAGATCAACAAATTTTTTCCCTATTTCTCAGTTAATTATCTCTGCAATCACACCAAGTTTGAAGGTTTGCCTTTAAAATGAAATCTGTGGCAGCAATTTGAAGTTGACCTGGAAAAAAACAATTTTTTAAACCCCAACCTGCCTTTGATGCACAAGTCACTGATCTTGAATGACCCTAATTCTCAGCACCAAAAATCTGCTGTTCAGTTTTGTGCAGAATTTGGTGTGGCACACCCTTTGGGACCTATCTTAAGTTAAAAGATAAGGCTGAATTAATTGACTCAAAACCCACACCCATTTTCCAGATTCACTGCAGTATTCAGTCAAAATGCATGCTTGATAATCCAGCAATTTACTGCACTGGATTGTTAAATAGCTTGTGCTGCAACACCAAAATAAAATCTGCTCCACAAAAAAATGAAGCATACACAGACAATGCACAGAAATGATGCATAATTGCATTTAGTTCTTCACATGCAGCATATTGTGAAAACCACACAACAAAGCATCAAAGTTTTCTTTGCTGAATGAATCTGTTGCATGAATGTGAGACAAACCTTTTGGAGAAAGGACTCCATTTCAATTCTTTCATTGTCCTTAGGCCTCAGTCTAAATTTTGTCTGAGGAACATTAACTGTTGAAGACCAGGTCTTGCTGCCCGTAGCCGCTTTAGAACTTGACTTGTTTTTATTTTTGCTAGGTGCAGTGCTTTTTCTGCATGTGAGAAATCTAAATCTTTCATGAAGGTGACTCAAACAACCCGAGTGTGGGGTGCAGCACAGTCTTGTAGTCTTCAGCATAATGTTTTTCAACCACTAGAAGTAGATCACACCCATATGTGTGGCAGGATCTGAAAAATACACAGGCTACCTTAGAACTGCACAACACTGCAACAAACCTTGTCCTGCTATTCCTGAGGACCATCAGATCTTGACAAGGAAAATGACTGGTCACTGGCCAATATGACCTTAAACAGACAACAGTTTGCTACCAATGCTAGACAAAGTGTATGGTAAATTTACATCAGGCAGAAATAAAGACATCATCAAACCATGCAACTTTTGTCTACTTATCAATCTGCAACTCTTAAATTGCATACAGCAGCTGTATCAATCTTTAAGTGGGGAGTTTGCACATTTTTTATTAAAATATTTTTGTATGTAACATAATGTAAATGCCCCATAAAGTTTATTTACCACAAAGCATATATTACACACAAAATGCTAAGAAATGGAGTAATAAGCCAATAGTACAGTTGAAATTTACAGAGTGGGAGTCCTTGCAGCCTACTTTTCCTGGATCCACTAAGTCCTAAGTCCTAGATGACCAGAACTCTTAATATGCTAGTGTTTTGTGCTGGTTTGCATATGAAAACTTTATGTCTTATGGTGGGGACAAGTCCTAGGAGAACAACTTATGGCAATACTAAATGCAATGTACGCCCACATAAGATACACTATCTGACAAGAAACACGTTTTCAAAATAAGTTTAGTAATGACAGCTCCTACAACCATTTCAGCTTTTGCATCCAGGTTACAGTGATCTTCCTTGCATGCAACAATACAGCAGAAACTAACAGAAGTATGACAAACTGCCCTTATTTAAAAGAAAACTGTCCCAGCACAAACTTATGTTTCACAGTATGACATGACTAATCTTGTTTATGTCACCACATCTAGATGAGTCCTGAGGCTGCAGCTGAACAAAACATTAAGGACTTTAAACAATTGGCTTAACCAAATGGTACCAATTATTGTCAATCAGATCAAACACAGTTTCAGGCCAAATTTGAACATGTGTATTATTAAGCAGACATAAATTGCCAATCTGACTGTGAGTTAGGATGGCCTCTTGGACTCAGACAATCGCACCTTGAACCAACTAATCTTTTTAAGTATTGGTCAGTTGTCTGTTTTCTGCAGAATATAACCCTGGGACCTGGATAAAAATTAACGTAAAACCCAGCACACTATCAGCATGGCACAATCTTATAAGAAAACGTATCTTGATCTTGGGTACAGTCCTCACCGGCATGTCAAACTGGGTGCAAGGGTCAGAGTCTAAGCAACAAGCTCTGCTTGCCATCGGCTCCGATCCCCCGATCCCCTAACATCACCACGTAAAACCCGCCGGAGGAATTTCACAAAAAAACACACTGCTTACAACGAAAGTTGATATAAAGCCCAAGGTCCGTATGAAAAACCCGGTGTATCACAAATACAAATAATGCGCTTTTGAGACAGATTAAGTTCATTAACTGTGTAATGTCATGAAAAAATCAATTTCTTGATTGATACAAATCTATTTAGCATACTTAAGATCCATATTTGTTGAGAAAAATTGATAAATTGCAGAAATATGTAAAAAATGCAACTAACATAATATCATCGCTAGGTTTCCTGCTACTTTTCATCAGTTTACGTGAACATGCTACAAATGTGTGCAAAATCGTATGTTGTGTCACGGCGAATCGTGAACATTGGGGTGAGTGTGATTCGTTGCGCGGCAGGCCGGTAAGAAAGCAGGGTCGTCCGTGATTGCCCTGAAATTAACGTTCCTTGGTTTGAGTTTTAGCGTCAGGAATGCGGCGCTCTGCACTCTTAAGCCGTTTTGTAAATTTCGCCAGAACCAAGAAATTCGCATTTCTGTCCTTTCCTTTTCATTGAAGTCTACACTGGGGCTTATCTTGAGAAAAACTTAACTACAAACCACCAGAATGCATGAATGAACTAACATACTTTTGGCTGGCACAAATTCAGAATAAACTGGGTATTTCAGGATGTAGCACAACAGAGTTGAGGAAACGTTTTGCACAGGAACTTGGAATGATTTAGAGAGCTGTGAACACAAATGTAAGATTGTTTCCCATGCATGCCATGACAACCTATACAAGCTTGCCACTCATATTTGGGTCAGAAGAACATTCTGATTCTGAAATAGCAATAACATGAATGGCAAAGATTGTGTTGTGAGACTACTTTTAAGTTGTTTGTGTGTGCCAAGTATTGATTTATTAATAGCCCTAACCATTGCCAACTGTGTGGCCCTGCTACTCCCTCTGCTCCCTGGACCTTACATGAACCAATCAGAAAAGACTTGGGGAAGTCAGCAAGGAGGGGAAGGGAGGCCATGACATCACCTGTTTGCTTCCTCTGCCCCATGAAGACCAGTAGCCAGAAGAGCAACTGTCATGGTACTCATTGATTATGCCAAGTTATATGTAACAGTGTAGTGGTGTAGTATGAATATTCCTGTTCATCTTAAACATGATGTCAGAGCAACAAGAATGATAATCCACTGATATGTTCCATTACAACTGGTATGGCAAAATTTGCACATGGCTGAAGCTGCTCCAAATTCATAGCATGGGAAACTACTTTGTTCAACAGCACCAATAATTGCTAGCCTTTGTTGTGGGTTTGGAGCAGGGAGCAGGGTGCTGAACATGGTCTTAATCAAAATTATGTCAAAATGATCACCAGTTCACAGGTCATGAATGAAATAGCCCCCAAAACCTTGCACAGTTTCTGTATTCTTTGAA
Organism: Capitulum mitella; assembly: GCA_030062745.1. Lineage (NCBI taxonomy): Eukaryota > Metazoa > Arthropoda > Thecostraca > Pollicipedomorpha > Pollicipedidae > Capitulum > Capitulum mitella. The sequence continues at coordinate 31,375,019 of CP099845.1, read as the reverse complement.
TAGCTCTCTATCTGTTTCAAATTAGATTGCATGAGTTGAGATGGTTTGTTAAGTCACATTTTATGCTTTTGACTGTTTATCTCAGTTCATCTCAGCTATACTGCATGGTGGTCAGCAATAAATGGATCAGCACAGTTTTTATGTGCCATTACCCATGAATGGATGACCAGTAATGCTCCTACCCACAAACTACAGCAATGCAAAGAATTGTACATTAACACCTCTAATCCAGAAAAAAAACTTAGAAATCAACAAATCATGGCACTCCCTGCAAGGAAAGGGAAACAACAAAAAAGAAAGCTGTAAATCAGGAGGAAATGTGGAAATAGTTGTTACATGCACTTCTGCAATAGTGAAGTTGCCAAAGGTGTAAAAAGTAAAGTATGCAGTGCTAAAGTCAGTGTCTGGATGGCCACCATTTCGTATGTTATACATAACATACTAGATACAACCAAAATCCTGTTTTTATTTCAGTTAGTCTTCACTTTCTTTTCCTTTTTACAGGTATTTTTAAGCCAAAGGAAAATGTTCCTTTGAAGTTCTTACAAGAAGTTACAAATGTCATCTACTGATCAGAAAGAATATTTGAAGAAGTATTTAGGGAATGGAAAGAAGAAAAAGAAAGTCAAGGTTTTGAAAGGAAAAGGGTTAGTAAAGAGGCTTAAGAATGCACAGATTTTATGGAGTCTGTGAGCTTCCATTAGCATGCTTCCATTGCAAAACATAGGCTATTAAACACCTTCATAGTTGATAGAATTTTGTCATTCCCTTTTTGTGACTGTTTTCATTGTCATCAAACTTTTTTCATTATTCTGGATGCTGCACTTGATAGTCCAGACGTTTATCAGTTTTAAGATGTTTGTTGTGTACCTATCAAAGAACCATTGTGCTAATAGATTGCCTGATATCATGAAAATTACTCAGACAAGTTTCATCACACCATTTTGAGGGGATTAAGCAGGCATGCATACTGTGCATTCAGACCGTACCCATTTTGTGCCCTCTTGGCCCAGATTTGTCTTGTTGTGTTGTCAGGACCCGCATAGTGGACGATGACGTGGCAGTGCCGGCCGGCGCCGATGACGCCGACCAGGGCCTGCTGGACGCGCCGGACGAGCAGCCGCAGGTGGCGGCCCTGACTTCGGACGCGCCGCCAGCGGCCGCCGACAAACGCTGGAAGACGCTGGACGAGTGCGACCTCGAGGAGCTGGAGTCGCAGCGCGAGATCCTCAGCGAGAGCCTCAAAATGCTGGAGCAGGAGGACGTGCCGCGACAGAAGCTGCTGCAGGGTGACGAGCCGGCGCGCGACGGCGAGGAGTCGCCGCCAGCGTCGGGCGGCGGGCGCGCCGCCGGGCGCCGCCGCCATGACTCGGAGGCCAGCTCCGGCAGCGAGAGCAGCTCCGACTCGGACTCGGGGCTGCGCCGCCGCGACCGCCGGCGACACGACTCGGACGAGAGCCCGCCCCGGAAGCGGCCGGCCGGCCGTGCTGACTCTGACGAGAGTCCGCCCCGGCAACGGCCCGGCGCCGGCGGCGGCCGGCGAGACTCGGACGAAAGTCCGCCCCGGAGACGGCCGGCCGGCCGCGCCGCCACCGACGGCGTCTCGCCGACGAAGCGGTCTCGGCCTCGGCCGCGGGCCGACTCGGACGAGAGTCCGCCGCGGAAGAAGGTCGGCGACGGCCGGCGGCGCGCCGACTCGGACGAAAGCCCGCCGCGCCGCCGGGGCCGGGACGAGCGTCCGTCGGACGGCCGCCGACGCGCCGAGCCCGACGCCGGCCCGTCGCGCAGGAAGCCGGCTGCCGACGACCGGCTGTCGCGGCCGGTCGCCGACGCCAGCTCGCGTCGCGGCCGCGCGGACAGCCCGGCTCGGCGGCGCGGCGACGAACGTCGCGGCGGCGGCGACGAACGGCGCGGTGGCGGCGACGAGCGGCGGCCGGCGCGCTCGCGTCGGGACTCAGACGAGAGTCCGCCGCGGCGTTCGCGGGCCGGCCGCGACGGCAGCGCCGACTCGGCCAGTCCGCCGCGCTCCTGGCGGCGGCCGCAGAACTCGAGCCGCGCCGGGTCCCCGCCGGCGGCGCCACCGTCGCATACGCTGGACGGCAAGAAGGCGGGCCTGCAGGACATCAACGCTCTGCGAGAGGAGAACCGTGCAGCGCGCCGGCGAGAACAGAAGACCTTGGCCGAGGTGAGGAGCTGTAGTGAGGTTGAAATATCTCCATTCTCATCTTGTGACTAACGTGTCTCTGGTGTCACGTCGTATCGCAAAGCTTCTGAGTCCCAAACTGGTTTCCGGTTTGATGCTGCTATCATCAAAAGGGTTTTCCATGGAGCTTTCATCAGTCATGCCAGTGCAGTTGTTTATTTAAATGTCTGCATGGCACGAACTGAAGTCATAGATCGTGTGTCCTGTGGTCTAGTCAGGGGCTTTGACATTTTACCTTCCTATGTTCCTCTTGCCTGACTGTTGTGTTTTGGGAGCAGATGGACGAGACGGTTTCGGGGAAGAATGCCGAAACCAAAGTCCGCGGCCGGAAGCTACAGGAAAACAAAGAACGAGCTGCCAAGAAAGCAGAAGAGGAAGAGAAAGCCAAGGAGAGAAAAAAGAAATATGACGCATGGGGAAAAGGGTAATAATGTCTATTTCACGAACTTCGGCGAATACTTTAAACCGAGCGCACCCAAAATTTCTATCTTGCGGTAGGCATGTGTATGGATGTATGGATATTGTTCTGTATCCGCCCATGTGCTTACTGGCCGCGGACATTGCGCACAGCGTAGCCAGGCTGAAATGTCTTGCGCCAGGCTGAGGACGTAACGGCTGGAGCTGGCCTGACCATCCGTACATCGCTGCTCGACGGACTCGACAGACCTAGATCCACCCACGTGGGCACAGAGCCGTCCCGCCAGGCGGAGACAGGCTTAACCTGGCCGGGCTGACCGCCGACTCGCCCGCAGGCTGAAACAGGCGGAGGAGCGGCGTGCCCGCGCGGAGGACAACGTGCGCGAGGCGAACAAGCCTCTGGCGCGGTACGCAGACGACAAGGACCTGGAGTCTGAGCTGCGCCGCCGCCAGCGCCAGGATGACCCCATGGCCGAGTACATCCAGCGCAAGAAGACCAAGGCTGACGGCCCGACCAAGGGTGAGCACTGGAAGCCGTCTGGCGGGGCCGGAGCCGTTTGACGGGGCCTGGATCTTTCTCACGGGGCCTTGAGCCCGACCCCGTCGACGCGTGGAGTCGTCCGACGGGGTCTGGAGCCGTCTGATGGCGCTCGGGGCCGTCTGATGGCGCTCGGGCCGTCTGACTAGGCCTGGGGTCGTCTGATGGGGTCTGGCTCTCCAGATCTGAACTGGTGTGGAATGGCTGCAATTGCCAGTGCTGAGGCATTATTTTCTGCCGAACTGATCTTAGAGGTCGAGGTAAAATGCTTCGGTCACGGAACTCTTCGCAGGGCGGACATGAGGGATGTGTAGAAATTTGCCCTGAATCTTTCTTTGGTGGATGGTAATTAATGCGTACACAATGGTATGACAATATTTACAAATGAATGCGGTCTGAATAACTTACCAACCGGCACCTTAAATATTAATGGTAATGACCGTCACCAGCGCAGCTGTACTCACTGCGCCTAAGCGCTGGTGTGCGGGTCCGCCCCCGCACTCGGCGATATCGGGCCACGCGGGTGGAGGCATTGCCATTTTTCCACCCAGAGGTAAAATCAGGGCGCCATGGCGGGCCGCTGTCTGAAGCTCGTCTCCCGCCACAGACCGGCCCAAGTACAACAAATCGCAGCCGCCGGCGAACCGGTACAACATCTGGCCCGGCTACCGCTGGGACGGCGTCGACCGCTCCAACGGCTTCGAGAAGGAGCTGTTCCTGCGCCGGAACGCCAAGAAGGCGCGCGACACGGACGCCTACAAGTGGAGCACGGAGGACATGTAGGCGTTGCCCGCGGCCGAACCGCGCCCTGGCGGCACTGGCCGGTTCTCAGGACGCTGACTGGCTAGTGACGCACGGCCGGCCCGGCCTGTTGGTCTCGGCCGGCCGGCCGAACCGCGCCCTGGCGGCACTGGCCGGCTCTCAGCACGCCGACTGGCTAGTGACGCACGGCCGGCCCGGCCTGTTGGTCTCGGCCGGCCGGCCCGGGGCAGTAGCATCAGTCCCCCTGACGTCTACCGTGATCGGTGTCAGTCTGACGCGTGGTCCGAAGCCCGTGCTGCGGACCGCTCACAGAGTGGGGCGGGGGGAGGCGGGCCGTTCGGACGTGACGGCCGGCTGCCGGCGGCTGGGTGCCGTTGGGACGACAGTCGCACGCTACAGCTGTGTACAAATGACGCGCGGGTCGTCCGCTGGCTAGTGCGCTCGCGGATGGGCCACTCCTAGACAAACAGATGTGTTCGTGCTGCGGTCCGTGTCTGTCTCCGTACCGCGTGCGGTGGGAGTGGCATTGTGATGAGGCCGTGTGAATGAGCTCACGTTATTTCAATGGACTGTGCTTTTTAAATATACTCGTCTCGGGAAACATTCCGACGCGCATGGGAGATGGTGCCACTGTTTGGCTGCAGTGTCACTCGTCCATTATACCGTCGCACCGGATTTCGCATTGCGCTGTAAATCCTTTAAACTGTCACCTTGTCTTAATCCGGTATGCTTCGACCGATTGTTTTTGATGAAATGTTCTGGGTTACGATCTCCGGCGGTTTTCGGCTGGTCTCAGGTTCGCTCATGCTGCCGTTATCCACCAGGCGTCGCGCCGACCACGGGCTGGCGCTAAGACATCCTGAGGTGTTGTGACGGGCACCAAGGCGAGCAGAGTTCGTAGTGTCGTGACAGACAGCGGGGCGCAAGAGTCTATTCGCAGTGTTGCAACAGGCATCGAGGCGCGCAAGATTATTGACATCGTCGCAGCGGGCATTGCGGCGGGTGGAGTTTCTGTGTGCTTATCTCGGAGATTGATTGAGAGCTGAAGTACGGAAATCTGGACGTTGTCCCGGAGGAATACTTGCTGAACATGTCCTGGGCGTCCAAGATGCTACGGACGTAGTATGCGCTAGCGGCGCGGAACGGCACATTGGTAACGGCGCAAGCACAGTCACGATAAAAGCGATGTCTTGTGGAGGAAATACGCGGCACATGCGGTTCTCGGCTTCCTCTTAGAGCAAGGGGGACATGTCCCCTTTCCTCTCTCGTCCTGTGCTCTTCCGTCTCCTCTGCCTCTTTCCGTTCCATCGCGCTCGGGCATATCATATTGTCATTGTCGTCATCAGCCGGGGAGACGCAGAAAAAAGCGGTAGGACTGCAGACCACTTCAGTAGCACCCCACAAAAGGTACGACAGAAAACTGCGTGACGTCACAAATCGGCCGGTCGCGCCGTTTGATCACGGCCAGTTGTTCCGCTTCATCAAAGGACCACTCGCCCCCCGACAGTTGGGGTGTGTGCGGTCACGCCGTCGCCGCCAGGCCGCCTCACTTAGTGGTACCGGACCTGGGGGGGGGGGGGTGCTAACGACCCTAGAGAGGGGAGGACGGGGCTTTGTCAGCCCCTGGCCTCTGTCACATACCGGGCCGATGGTCCGTGGGTCTATCTGGTCCATTGGTCCGGCGCGAGTGCCACTGCGGCTTTGTTGAAACGGGCGCCTCCGTCCAGCGAAGGGGGGACGTCTAAATTCGGTGGCTTTTCCATTTGTCACAGCGCGCAGGAAATTGGCATGACCCATTTACGGCTGATGTCACGCGCCGGCTGTCGGTGACAGACACTGCCCATGCCTCCCGCCTGAGACGGAGCATCGTCCAGTGCTCACGTCCGACGCTTTTTGCAGAACGTAGCCACTAAATGCGCCCAGCAGAAAAAGCAGGAATGACGGGGGAGCACTTCAACTTGGAAAGCCCGGGCGAACATTATCTAGACGTACCGTTAGCATATACGTAATTATTTTTTTTTTTAGTCAGGGCAGTGGCAAACTGCGGAGTAAGAAGAGAAGAAGAAGAGTGTCACATCCAAGCGGGAAGAGTCCTTACAGACAGTGGTCACGTCAAATCATGCATCAGAAGGAATGATTCTGCGTATGCGTTTTTGAAGTTGGGTTGGTGTGGAAATATGTGTGCGGAGTTATTTTCCCCTGGGGCCTGCAAGCAATGTCCCCGTCATGGCTCATTTCAGCAAGATTTCTTTCCGGGCAGCACGGTGCCCACTGTCATCGTTTTTCTTCGCATAAAACATCAGACTCCATACTCTAAACTCCCACTTTCTGCTGCCTTCATAAGGACGTGCGTACTCCGGGCGGTCTGCTGCAGGGCGTGCTGCGCACTGGTGGCGCTCGCGGGCAACACTCAGCCGAGACACGCCGGACGTTTGTCTCACCTCAGCTGTCAACATAGCGCGCAGGATCCGTCACAGCACGCACCGCTCTGCCTCTGAACGAACACCAGAACCTGGTATGCTGACCTTGCTTCTGGCGCGATCATTCGTCGCCGCGTCTGCCTGCTCGGGAGGCGCGAGCAGACTGCGTTAGCGCTCTGCGCCGCATTTCAGTGCGCTGACATCAGCGCACGCACTCCCGCAGACCCAACGAACCCACCACATCCGGCCAGTTGCCGGCGCGATTTCCGCGTGACGTCACCAGGTCCGGGTCCGTCCTTCTCTGGCGCCGGTCTTGTGGTGCTTTGGAGTGTGCTGTCAGGTGACGAAATCGCAAACGAACGACGAGCAATGTTTGCAGGCTGACGTGATGATTCGTGATGATGACTGATTTATTTTGTTTTCATGATGCTATTATGGAATCAGTAAGTATCATGTGATAAGCCATATTTTCGAAACATAATATGATATGTAATAATGGCGTTATTAAAGAATCGCAAGTCACAAACACACCGACGGCGCATTTACTCATAATATCGAAACTGTTCCAACGTTAATGACATTTGCTTGTCTCGAACCTGCTGTAATGCCGGAGGTTGACAAGTGCCGGCAAGTCAGGTCTTGAACCCTCTATTGAATTCGAGCGCCGTTTTCGAATGCCGCCTGCCGAAGAAAAAGTAGCTAAAGAAGGGAAGCCCGTCGTCAGTGCAGCGGGATAATCGTGACTCATTCATCATCACCTCCAACAGCTGCCCCCGAGGCTGAGCTGCTGGACACAGGTGTTTATTCTCAGCTCTGACAACAGCGCCAATTAGAAGTAATGTTTTCCAGTCCCGTGTTGTGCCCTGTGATGTGAACGTGGGCCATTCTGTGACAGGTAATGTAACTATTCAGAGTGAATGTTTAGTGCACAGCGAAAGCATGAAATTTTTTTTTCACGTCACGGGAGTCTTTGAGGAAACTTCGTTGGTACTGAACTTGCTTACTTTCAGTGAATCAACGATATTTCGTCATCTTGAATTTTAGACAGAAAAATGAATGCGTTTCGACCTTTATCGGTATTATTGGTTAGAACAACTCCTAGAACAGCAGAATGACTTTTACAGAATGTGTTACTGCGTCGTTGTCGCTACATGGCAAACCGCCCTTAACCCTATTACCGGAGGGCTAGACGGTATGGTCGATTCCCGGCAGGGGGGACGGATTCGGCCCCCCCCCCCTGAGATCTCGAGAACTACTCGTTCGATTTCATCGCAACAAACGGCAATCAATTTGCCGTGACGTAAACTACATTTTTATAAAAAAAAATCAAAATTTTGAAATTTTGTGGATACAGGGGGGCAAAAATGTCAAAATGGGGGTACTTTTGGACTTCTTATAACTCCGTTGTTTATCGGCCGATTTCGATGAAATTGGCATGAATCGAGAGATTATAAATAGGGCTTTTACCATGGGTACACAAATCTGACATTTTAAAAAAATTCATGGGCGTTCACAGGATTTCAAAAATAGGGGGATTAATTTTCTAACAACTGAATGAACAAAAGAGACGAAATCACTTTTTTGGCTTCTGCTAGTCATGTTATGCTAAAGAAGTACAAATCGCATCACATTGTTTGTATAATGTTAGCATAGGCGGTGCCAAGGACATGAAAAAGGGGAAACTGTCAAGGTCACAAGTTCTTCAGATCACCCTGTGACCTTTGAGCTTAAATGACCTCAAGTGACCTTGGGGTTACCTGGAATGATGTCGTGTGCAATAAATATTGTCTGTAAACGTTTTCAATCATTTGAATTCACTCTATTCCAAAAATTTCATTTTATGGCTATTGCGATATAAGGTACGCGCACTGACATTTTAGGTCATAGCTCCGTGATCCGACCTGATATCATGCTGAAACTTGGTACACAAGTAGAGGGCATCGTTCTAAGCCACATATATTCCGGGTTTGGCATTTGAAAAAATGGCGCCGAAATTATTGCAAATAAACTAATTCTGACTTTTGTGACCTTGACCTGACCTTGTAAAGTGACCTCAGATACACCAAATTACATCTACACATTGCCCAACGATTTAGCTGTACATCCATATAAAGTTTTAAGTTCTATCTTAAAAACTCTGTTTTTGGCAGACATTTTCCTTTTACACTGAACATGGCCAAAAATGACTGAGGTGCATCCCAAAAACGTTGTCTGGCTCCGCCCCTGAGCAAAATAGAATTTTGAAATTTTGTGACGGGACGTAGAAGGAATAGCTAGGAAAAGTGACCAAGTTTTGTGGAGCTGCGTTAAAAAGCCTGGAATTGACAAGCAAAAAACCCGAGGGGGGGGCGGATTCCGCCCCGCCTGCCGGGAATAGGATTAACTGTGCAATGGTGAGCTTATCATCACGAGTACATGTTTCCAGGTCTGATCAGATCCCGCCAGGTAAAGCGCTGGTGGGCCAGACGGCGGAGCCTTGCGAGGGGGCCCGCCCTGCGTGGCAGGGAAAGGGTGGCGCCGCTGGTCGGTGGTCTCCCCTCTGCGTCCGTCCTGCGCCGCGCCGTGTGAACCGGACGGGTCGCGTTTTCTCGTGTCGCGGCTCCGGTTTCACCAGCGGAATCTGGACGGTGCGTGGCCGTAAATTTGCGTTCCAGGAGAACTCCGAGGCCTCTCAGACCGGTCTTCGCGAGCGAACCGGGCGCAGGCCTCGGCGGACTCCCAGACCGGTTTCAGCTAGGGAAACGGGAGAGGACTCGGAGGACACTACGGTCGTCCGTCGTCCCAGGAGGAACAGCTGCCGTCGAGGAGGATCTGAGGATTTCCGTGCTACTCAACCGTCACGTAGAGAACGCGCGGCACTGAACGGAAGCGGAGATGGCCCGAGCTGGTGTCAGAGAGCACATCGAGACCGGCTCCCACCGGGCTACGGCTGTTGTTTCTTGAACAGACACGAGGGACGTGTTAGTCACGAAGACGTCTGTCTGTTGCCTGAACGAACTGCTGCGTGGATGCTTTCATGTGTTGCCTTGCGGGGCCTAACATTCCTTTTTTCGCGAATTTGTTGGTGCAGACTATGAAATGTTGACGTGAGGTTGGTCGTCATACGATAATTGGTCTGGTGAACGCGGCGACAAAACCGTGTGACACGCTCTAACTCTACGGCTAAAACTTTGATTTATGAGCTCGGCAATTTATGTTGAACATAGAAATCAACTGAGCCAAAGGCGCCGAAAAGCAAGTAGTATGCATAGGTATACATAATATACATAGGGAACGGCAGCTCAAAATAATATATCCCTTATATTACGAAATGCATGATAGCATGCATACACAAGAATATATGCATAAATTACAAACACTCTGATGCTGACGCACAATCGACTCGACAGTGTTGGTCTTCGCCATCTTCCTACAAGAGCGTTTCGGAACTTTTTGTGCCCGCCGTTAAGCCCAGTTTGACGGCGAGCCAATCAGCTGACTGCTTAAGCGGAGACTGCTCCACAATTCAGGCGCCACATCCCTCCGTCATTCCTGTCAACTTCTCAATTGCGTTAATTGGTGTTGGGGGAATTCAAGGTCAGCACCTTGTCCGTCCCGCGTGACCTTTTCACCCCGACCTCTCTGTTCTGTTGTCGCCCTTCAAGCCGACCCACAAAAAAATCGCGGCAACAAACGGCCGATACAGGGACCTCGACGCCGACCGACTTGCAACCGACATCTGAATAGACTTTGGCATTGCGCAGGTCGCCACTGTAAAGGGTTGTGGACAGTTAGTTTAAAAGCCATGCCGAGAGGCGCTACGTGTATTGTAGGCTGACAATGCGCTGGGACTTCAGCGCGCACATATAACTTAAACCACCAAAACCCTTCCAATAGCCTCTAGCCCCATAGCCTGATCAAACAGTGGATGGCCGTGGCGAATCACATTGTCCATGCCAGCATTGCAAAAGAATATCCTTAAAAAGACACTGCTCTCTAACAGTTAATGGAATTTTAACACGAAAACCTCAGCGCATGATCTGTAACGATATCCATCTTGAAAACACGATGGCTGTCTGAGGTTAAAGAATAGCAGCTGTTATGCTGTCGCTTCCAGTCACGTTCTGGGTGTTCGAGGCGCTACCACGGTAGCTGCAAAACAGACTGAGCGCGTCTCTCGCGCGGACCCGGTGGAGTACGGGAAGCTGTGGTAGGAACCCGAGTCGCCACTAGAAGCCCTCGGGCCTCTGGTCACGGCCGACAGTGCAGCGCGTGAGGCAAGCCGCCGGCACGATGGCAAAGCATGCTCTGTGAAGTCACGCGTACGGGGTTGGTGATCCATTGTTTCGCTGGCTCTCGGGTCGTGGAGCCATGGACGGACATGATCAACACACGGAGAGCCGCCCGATTTGTCACGGCAAGCTGAAGAGCGACAGCAGGCATTGGCAGTTCACGGCCCAGTTGCCGGGAAGTACCCTGCCCTGACTGATTTCACTTACCGCGACAGAAAAGGGCGACTTGAACGCAGCTCATTTCAGGAATCACGCATCACGTTTTCCTGATAAACCGCACGCTATCATATTCCGTGAGACGACATACCTGAGACACGATCAAGATCATCAATAAGGGCAGCCAGCCAGGAAAACCGATCCTGCTGTTCCGTAGCGATAGTAATGTCGCTATGAACGTTTCGCCTCTCGGGACGTTCGGTATAAGACCATTTCCTGCAGTCTGACAATTCTGCAGTTCCCGCTGTTTCGCTGGCGGCCAAAGCCCATCAGGCTCTAGAAAGTGCCGTGACCAGCTGCTCAGCTGGCGCCTACCGGTACGACAGCTGCAGCGGTCTCTCCAGGCACAACGCGCGGCCAAGAATCATGTCAGTCCAGACGAGGGACCAAGCCTGTAATGGGGGAGGGGAATTAGTGGTCGCGGCGCATTTTTTCATTCGCTACCAGCGGGTCAGGAGACCGTTCTGATATTCAGCCCGCGCCATTATGACCCCGATGTAATCTGGCCATAACGACAATAGCCACGAACGGCCGCTAACAGTCATACTAATCACAGGGCGGCAGATTAATATAGCCATCTATATTGCATACGCGGAAGGGCAATATATCTTTACGAGAATAATACCGTATGGCGACATTCTGAAATTAACGGATATGTCGAAGACCGCGTGACGCGTAGTGCAGTGAAGGAAAGCAAACGGGTGCATTTTGATAGGAGTTTTTCGGGAAAACAGTGTGAGATGGATATTGTCCGGGCCTTTTCATCCTGTCAGGCAGTGGTACTCGAGCGCATGCCTTACAGCGCTTACTAAAATTTGCTCCTGTCTTATGTCAACCAAATCTATAATATTATAACAATAGAAATTCTAGTATGTCAGGAACTAAGAGGCGTAGGAATGTTAATTTTGGACAGTTGTACGGAACCACGTCTTTGCAGGGCTTTTACCAGACTTGAGGCCAGGCAGACAACTTTCACTTTGCCATTTGTATCTCACGGGCCCTGTGAGCATGACATTAAAGGTTTCCCCAGCGGAAATCGCCGCTCGTGATCCAGTCTGCGTCGCAGCTCGGTCACGGGCCGCCACTCGGCGCCCGCTGGCCGAGCAGATATGATTCATACCGGGCCGGTGGAAATTGCTGCCATTTATTTGGCGTGACGGGCAGCTGAATTCGCCGCGCCGGGTCCGGCCCGGTCCAGACAATGGCCACCAACTCCTCTGCGCACGCCCCTGCCCACCCAGCCGTGATGGCATCACCCTCTCTCGTCACGTGCCCGGTCACGTGACGGCGGCGCACACCGCCGGTCACGTGCCGGCTCACGCGATCTGCGGACCCGCCTGGGGCGGTTCTGGGCGGCTGGGCGGCGCGGTCTGCGAGGCCGGCCGACCGAGATGCCCTGCGGGCTCACTGCCCCGGGCAGTGTTGGTTCTGATCCGGAGAGGGGCTGTCCGGTTCCAGGAGAGACTGCCCGGTTCGGACGTCACCCCGCCCCCGACAGAATTGGTTCTGTTCCGGAGAGAGACTGCCCGGTTCAGGAGAGACTGCCCGGCTCGGACAGTCCTGAACAGAGTTGGTTCTATTCCGGGGAGAGACAGTCCGGTCCAGGAGAGACTGCCCGGCTCGGACGTCACCCCACCCCGGGCAGTTGGTTCAGCTCCGGTGGGAGACTGTCCGGTCCAGGGGAGAGACTGCCCGGCTCGGACATCATCCCGCCCCGGACAGAGTTGGTTCAGCTCCGGTGGGAGACAGTCCGGTCCAGAAAAAAAACCCCCCGCCGGGGCCCCCTGACAGAGTTGGTCGCTGGGGGGAGACAGTCCGGTCCAGGAAAGAGACTGCCCGGCTCGGACAGTCCTGAACAGAGTTGGTTCAGCTCGGGGGGAGACAGTCCGGTCCAGGGAAGAGACTGCCCGGCTCGGACAGTCCTGAACAGAGTTGGTTCTATTCCGGGGGAGACTGTCCGGTCCAGGGGAGAGACCGCCCGGCTCGGACAGTCCTGAACAGAGTTGGTTCAGCTCGGGGGGAGACAGTCCAGTCCAGGGAAGAGACTGCCCGGCTCGGACAGTCCTGAACAGAGTTGGTTCTATTCCGGGGGAGACTGTCCGGTCCAGGGGAGAGACCGCCCGGCTCGGACAGTCCTGAACAGAGTTGGTTCAGCTCGGGGGGGAGACAGTCCGGTCCAGGGAAGAGACTGCCCGGCTCGGACAGTCCTGAACAGAGTTGGTTCAGCTCGGGGGGAGACTGTCCGGTCCAGGGGAGAGACTGCCCGGCTCGGACAGTCCTGAACAGAGTTGGTTCTATTCCGGGGGAGACTGTCCGGTCCAGGGGAGAGACCGCCCGGCTCGGACAGTCCTGAACAGAGTTGGTTCAGCTCGGGGGGGAGACTGTCCGGTCCAGGGGAGAGACTGCCCGGCTCGGACGTCACCCCACCCTGGGCAGAGTTGGTTCAGCTCCGGGGAGAGACAGTCCGGTCCAGGAGAGACTGCCCGGCTCGGACGTCACCCCGCCTCCAGCTGCGGTCCGGCCCGGTCCGGCCGCTATTGATTCGGCGCGGAGTCGGGTCCGCCTATCGGGCCTCATCTGCGCCGTAATTGCAGTGATTAAACGCGCCGGGTACGGCCGGGCCGTGGGCCCCGGCGTGGAATCGGACGGCTGCCCTCTCCCCTCCGCCTGGCATGATCCGGCGGCAGCGCCCTGCCCTCTGTGGACGATGGGAGCCCGATAAAAACGGCGCCCCGCAGCAGATGGGACGCCGCGCGTCCTCCACAAACGACGTAATGAAGGCACGGAAAAAACGGCACGGCCAATATCAGTCATTAGGACGTTGACATGCGCCGTTAGCTCCGGAGGGCTCGCGCGTGTCTAGTGCCTGCGCTGTGTGGGACTTGACCACATTTTTATGGCCACCGTGTGTGTGCTTTTTTGCGTAGACCGTAATGCGTGACGCGCTTCCCATGAAGTTGTTCCACTTAGCCGACTGGTCATAGTGACCCCGAAATGGGACATGCTTCTGGGTCAACAAGGATATGACAGTTGGCGGGCTGTTCAATAAATAGGACTGCTGTCTCCTTCTTTTTGCAACATTTTGTTTTGTTGTCTGCTCTTGTTCCTATCTATATTGGTCCTTCCTATCCGTCGGCCGACATCGACGAGGCTCTGTCATGACGATCCCGAGCTGGGGCCCTTCCAGACAGAGCCTGGACTAGTAAATTCCAGATGGTATCGGGACAAATTGAGAGACAAAAGGATGTGAGCATGGCTGCCCGTAATTCAAGGCAGAAGCGAAGAATAGGCAGATAGAGACATCTGGTAAAGATTTCCATATCTATAGTCTCCTCAGTAGGATTATGGGTGAGGTATGCTAAAAGCGGGCTTCAAAGCACTCAGAAGGATCAGATGGGCCCAGGGACGCGTTAGTGGATAAACACGCAGCTTATGCCAGTGTGGAGCTTCTCAAATTACTGAATTTACATTGCGATGTGGGAATAATCGCGATTACGAGGCGGTATTCAGCTAACACAAAAAAACCTTAACCTCGTGAAGCCGAATAGGATTATAACCATTGTTAAACAGCAGTTACTTTCAGTCTGATGTGACAAAAGCATTTGGTGAGAGTATTAAATAGTTCAAATAACGGATCTGACATTTTATCTTTCCCAGAACAGGTACTCTGTATCTTATGTTATTCTCCGTTGCTAAGGCATAGTTGTGCCGACGTGCCCGGAGGTTACGGCACGCGGAGATGGTCGACTCGAGCTGTCCAGTCCAGCTCAGTCCAGGTCGATCATGTCTGTCCAAGTCGACGGTCTCCCTGGGCGTGCTGTGGCCGAATGTGCGCTGTATGATCCTGCCCCTGCACACGGCGCCAGGTCATCTGCCGCTGCTCTCGCTGGGAAGGCCGTGTTCCCGAATCCTGTTGTCCCGAGCTGGGGAATGACCAAACATCCGGGACCCACGACGGCCACAGGCCTTGGCCGGTCTCCCCTCGTTTACCGTCCGCTGACTTTAACGATACCGATCTCCATACAATGCTGTCGTTCGGCCAAATGGCTTAATTGGACCTTGTGCCGGCCAGACACATAAATTAGTTCGCCAATGATACGTCTAGTCGTGCTGTGCTGACGCTGCGGAGTTAGGGTGTATGATACGCTCGCTCGAGTTATGCCACCACTTTGGTGGATTACTATTTGAATGTGTGCTGACAGTTAGTGTGGGCCTAGTCGTGCGGCGCTAAAACAACTGAGACATGGCTGCGCTGGTACATCATGGTTAAACGTGACCAAGGACAGTAATGCGAACCATTCCATGCATCGGGGATGAACACTGCTCATATCGATAAGCAGGGTCGGGAGGGGCATTTCTTTTTCAGGCAAAGGGCATGTGCGGAATTAATAACAAGGCCTCCGTGATGATCTTATGAGATTCCAACTTTTAAATCATGGAGAGGATATCAACGTGAGATCGATAACTAGTGATAACCAGCTATCCTACAAGTAGGCTGAAGAGGGCTTGATAATTATGGCTCAGTGCTACGAATCACACCCACTGATTTCTCAAAGCCCCTTTGAGCCATGAAGTTTGGCACCTTGGGGACCTGGCCTCTGTACAAATAGGCCCCTGGGGCTACCTAAAAGAATGAGAGGCGCCTTCCGGCCCTGACAATATTGTGAGTCGGGGCCGTTTGATGATGGGGCCAAACGATGGACTGAGACTGACGTGTCACGGGTCCGGTCGTGTTAGAAGACGTTCTAAATCACAGTGAAATGTACGCTGCTGTAAGTAGCTCTCTCTCTCTCTGACCGGCACTAGTCCAATCGGCGACCATTTAAAGCCGGCGTCAAAGCGATAATGCATCAATCGGGACTGCTCAGAAGGGCATTCCCATTGGCATGCTATCGCACAGGAAGTTTGTATCTGTGACATGTCCCTAATTATCGCCTCCGTCAGAACCACGCTAACTACTGGGATTTTCCGTCGGGGCTAGTGTTGTTCCAGCTGCAAAAAGTTACATTTGATTGCATGTCAAAGGTATCCTGTTTTTGCGGGTGACGAACCTCCATTTGGAGATGTGCTTAGCCGTTTTTACATGAGTAACATGAATATTCATTTCTAACAGGGCGGACCACACGCGTTATTGCTTTTAGGCGTTAGACGTGATTGTGTAAGCTCCCATCTTTACAAGCATCTATTTCACAGAGCTCATAGAATCAGCACCATGCGATTTCGACACCTGAGTTTGATGACGGTACGTGCATATGCAAGACGACACCAGACGACACCAGGGCTAATCTAAGACTCGCAATAGGTTCTTACAGTACTGACGTTGTTGCCAGCGAATGCACCATTGGTATTCCACTGGCATTCTTCCTCCGAACCATGACGCACGCTGTTGCCAAATGAACCATGCCACATATCTGCTTTGCTGCCAAGGTCCGCCTTTTGCTGCGAATCCATGCGGCATGCTTTCGCATGCGGCGTAGATGCTCCCTTTTTCTTAGTCGTAAAGGATACATCTCAGCGTTCTGATTTTAATCATGCTCTGATTAGTGTACATAGCGATCCCTGATAGCCACAACATTGGATCAGTCCACTCCTTCTCTTCCCGTGACAGGTTAGCTCACGAGGAGTTTCCTGGTCGCGATAGTTCAGCAGTGGACTCACGCCGCCCTCGCTGGAGTCAGTTCCACGGTGGACTCGCCCCTGTGCCCTGCTGGCGGACAGTTCCACAGCAGCCGCAGTTCCGTTCGCTGCCGGCAGCTGCAGTGACGGGGCGCCAGACGTCACAGGCGGACGGTTGAGCGGCCGCCGCGCCGGCCCGGCTGCATGACTGCAGCGTGCCTCCCCGGCCCCCGCGCTGGTCCGAGAGACACCACTCGGCCGTCTAATTGCGGCGCCGCCCGCCGTCCGCTCGGCTGACCTGAATGTGTCAGCGGCCGCTCCGCTTTAATGCCGGCCCGCCGCCGGCATAATGCGTCGGGTTCGACGGGAGGCCCGCCGCCGCCGACGCCCCGAGAAGGTCGCGTGTGGGCGCACGTTTGGCAGGCGGGCGCATCGCATCCAGCGCACGCAAGGCCCTTTGGGCGGTGCTTTGCCGTGCGCCGGGCATTGTGCGACTACATGATGTCCGGTAACGGTACAATGCTGGGATGTGGCCGCCACGCAGGAAACCATGATGGCGCAGCCAAAGGCTGAACGGAACAGCCGCATGTTTGTACTCGGACGGTTTTCGGGTACTGTCGCGTGACACCGTTCGTGCATGAGTGAGGCAGATGTGGCCGGTGGTCTCCTGGCCAGGCACCATGAGCACTGCCGTACTGCTGGCGCATTACAGAGTACGCTGAACAATGAACCATTTCGGTGGCTGACAGCGAAACATAATCGACGCCATAGAAAACCATCTGTAAACAGGACTTGGCACTGGAGTGTTTGACGCTAATACAAAAATGTAACCGCAGCTGTATTGCGCAGATATTGCATTTTGCGTGCTTAAATTTTCATAGATTTCTACAAAAATTGGGCTAGAGGGGAGTGCCATGCCCCGAACGCAACATTTTTCCTTCTTAATGTCATTAACAAAATGACATTAACATATGCTCGGATGTAAATTACAACATCTGTCTGAGGCGAAAAAGCAACATTATTGTTTTTTAGGAAATAATGTTCAGCAGTATGCCAGGGAGAGCAGACATGCTCATTATTCTGAACCTTAGTTCACTATCCTAGGACTGTTGTAAAAAGACTCAAAGAACCTTTGTGTTGGTTAGTCCAAAGTAGTTTTCTTTCATCATTTTCAAGAGGCACCAAATTAAGACCAGGGATGCAAAACTGACGCTTAATTCAAACCAAGTATATATTTCTATTTTGAACTAAAAAACGCACCTAAGTCAGTCTGACTCCAGTGGACATCACATTCCCTGGACACCATACTTCAGAGTCGTACGGCCACGACCAGTCGAGTGTGTACGTCCTGTACGGTCTCACCACCGCCGCGCGCGGCTCCTGTGAACGCCCGAGCGCCGCCCGTCGAAAGCTCTGCTGTTTGCCTAATCGCCTCCGTGCGCTGATCGTATCGCGCTCCGAGGCGCCGCCCGGCCTATTCAGGCCGGCAGGGCGCCGGAAGCGGCCCCCTCCGAGCCGCCCAGCGCCTGTTCACCTGCGCGACGCGTCCTGCCAAACAGGACACAGCCTGTCCCAGGAACCGACACTCACCGGCGGCCAGTTCTGTCGGTGGTGGCGCCTGGAACTTTGCATCGCCCGCCTGGCGTATCTTTTGACGTGTTAAAGATCAAACGAAGTGGACGTTCAGTCAGTACCGCACTTTTCTTTCTTCAAATATATTTAACAATTGAATCGATCGCAACCACAGTTTGTGAAACCTTGTTCCGTATGATAGGTTTAGGTCACTTGGTCACTAGGTCGGTTCAAATGCTGGCAACCGGGTTCAGCATGCGAAAATGTTGCATTTCGTTCCGAGCGTAGCCGAATCTGGTGGACTGCTAGCGGGTACGACATCTTTATATGTCCATAAGTTAAATCAGGTGACATGCTTACGTTATCTGAGGTCATCTGAGGTCAGCTGAGGTCAGCGAAATCCATCCTCTCGAAATCTTATTGTAATCATTTGGGTTGGTCTGGAGAAAGATAAGTCATGTTGGATCTCCATTAACTGACCTTGGACGACCTCAGTTGGCCTGACCCAGCTTACCTTTGTTCTGAGGCACCTGCATTTATCATGCAATAAAAGTTCCCACCATACACCCGTAGGACCTCTTTACTAAATGCTACATGTTGAATACCTGACCTCGATTGACCTCGACTGGTCTGACCTAGGACATTTGTGCTGCAGAGCAATTACATTCATACAGTAAACCAACTTCCCGCAATTTTTTGAGATTGAAAGAACAGATCTGCAGGAAAAAGACGAAATGCTTTATGTTCATCATCTGATTTTGGTTGACCTCGATTAGCCCGACGAAGGCCACCTGTACTTCTCGATCTGAAATGTCGCATAGGTCAACTCCTCACATTGTTTTTGTAACTGCCTGTCCCATATAGCATCTTTCATACGCAGCAGAGTGCCCTTCCCACGGCCCGACACAGGTGCGGCCGTCCGCCGCCGACGAAACGTCGGCCCTGCGACCGGCCTCCCGACTTCGCCTGTATTGAAAAGAGCAAGACTGCCAAAATTTCAGCGCTCTAGCTTTACTACGGTGGATGCTACAAGAAACGAACACGAAGAATGGAAGTTTTTGCCCCTACCGAAGTGCGCGGGCTGTAAGATGTATGGTGATACGGGGTATAATTTATGATGATTATGATGGTGCAGGGTATGACGTATGATGATATGGGATGTATGAAGATGTATGACGGGTGAGTTTTTGGTGCGTAACAGAGGGAATTTAGCCGGTAATATCAAGACCATCTGTTCTTATTTCATAAAGGGAAATATGCTGGACCAACAATTTTTGGTATTTGTGTTTGCAATTTTTAGTAGGAAGCTATTCAGACACCCAAATATAAATTAGTCACAACCACTACAGTCCCTATGATATGATCTGTATCACGGTGCATAGTCAAGTTAGCGCAGGCCTTTTGCATCGTGTGGACACTGGTGCCTCTGAGCCCTACGCCAGTCTTCTCCGGTCTGCAATCCTGATGAGGTTCTGGCCAGTCGGTCGCCGCATGACCGCGCTGTCGGGGCGCCCAAAAGCCCGAATTACACACGACGTTCTGGCCAACCAGACGCTTCGACAACTCATAACATCCGACTAGGGGTGAAGTCCCATGCGGCACCAGGATGGCAGCTCAGACGTCTCCGCGTCAGGTGTATCTGCAGCTCTGCCGGCATTAAAGCGTCATCAGCCTCGGCTGGCTGACGTCGTTCCCACGGCGGTTCCCTGGGCCGGCGGATCCTCCGGCCCAGGCGCGGCGCCTAATCCTTCCGCTGCGCCCCTGTATAATTCAGCGCTATGACAATGTTTGCATAAACAATGACGTGATAATGACTCGGGTGGCGGCCGGAGGCGGGGTGAGGCCACGTGCAGAGCGGTACGGCCGAGCTCTGCGCTGGGGGTCTGTCGCAGACTCCCAGATTCTAGGACAGCTCTGCTGGAAAGAGAGAGAGAGAGAGAGAGAACATGGGTTTGCTCATGACAGAAAACCATCTATGACGCACGGAACGGAAAGCAAAAAGGCTCGGCGCAGAGTCATGCACGGCATACGCGGCTCAAATACCGTCGCACGTATCCAGGAGCAAGCAGAAAACTGCGGTTCGGTCACGTCTGTGACGCCTGGCCCGAAAAATGGCCGCCGGTGGGAGCGGCCCGAACCGCCGACCGCGACAGCACGTGCCGTCCTGGTCCGCCCCCAGCCCTGGCCGCCCCCGTTTGAACGGCCGGAAACGGTACCGAAATCTGAAGCCTGGCTAACGCTTCCGGTTGACGCAGTGGGCTGACACAACGGGCTGACATTGCTGGCCGAGTGACGCAGACGTTCCCATGCGAAAACAACGAAACCACAACCCGAGCTTTCCTTCGACCTTTCGGGAAGGTGGAATGTCATGGTCCGTGGCTACAGGTCTTGGGAGCTTCGGGGGAGGAGTCTAGACCCCCACTTTTCAGATATTTTAACAGGAGGTCTGTGATTAAAAAAAAGCAAACAAACGGTCTGAAGTCCTACCCACACTCCACAATAGTTTTGGAAAATATCCGTGCATCAGGCCACAAATCAAGCCTGTCTTTACCGTCTCCACGAATGCCGGGATAAACAAAAATATTTTTGGTCCTTATGCCATGTTTTTTTCTTACTATGAGGTTTGGTGAAATAAATGCTCGTTGTTCTAAGGTTTGTGATTGATGAAACAAATAGTTAAAGCTTATTGGTTCACTGGGCAGAGTTCTCTTTTGATTTTATTGCTACCCTGGCTGTTCCTCGTTATATCGGCAAAAAATGGTAGCATTAACGCTGCATCAGCACGTGCCACGTACGAAACATACCCACCACGGTCTCATGTTCCTCCATCTCCTCCGACCTTTGCCCTGAGCGGCCCGGGACGGGTCCTCTCCGCCGAGGCGTGGAGTGACACTCCGTGACGTCCCCGGCGCAACTGGTCTTTTCTCACGAGACGAATACGGCTCTTGGCGCGAACCAGCAGGGGCAGGATCAACCACGGCTCAAGCTGATGGCAGTTGGCCAATAGCCGACATTGCGGCGCCTTGTTTACAGGCCGACCATTTGACCCGGTGACGTGGGTCACTCACGACTGCCGGCCCCGCCTCCGGGAAGGACCGGCTTTCAATTCAAACACGGATCCCATTCACTGACGACAAGTTACGGCAACAAATAACGACGAGAGACGGGCAACGTTAACGCTACGAGATGGGCTCATCGTCAACACGTTGATCATTGGCTAACTGAACCTGGTTTTAACTTGCTGCGAAACCGAAGCGCTAGACAAGGACAAACTCTATATAATTCGAAGCAAATGTACCGCTTCACATCCAAGCGATGCGTGTCCTCGCCGAGAAAAACCACTCTGATTAATGCTTGGCAGAAACAACGAAACTAGTAAACGATACGCCGCATCTGCGCTACAGCGAACAGCAGCTGTTGCTGCCACCACCAACCACCCACGGCTCATTAAGAAAGCCGGTCACGTGGTAACGACTGGTTCCTCCTGGATGGTCGCCAAGGATGAGGTCATTAGGGAAGATGTGCGGAGAGCTGGAAACAACCACTGTCCTCGGGTGGCGCAAATGTCGAAGCGACATGTTCATTTTTGGCCACGAATGAGTAGACTGTTTTGTTTAATTGTTACAGGAAATGTCTGATGCGCACGATACAAACATGCTATCCATTCACTCCAACTTAAGCCCATAACGCAGCGGATGGAAGATTTTAGAGTATACTTAGAGGATACTTAAGTGTCCGAAGGGCCCGTATTGAGAAGGAATGATGCTCAGAGCGTACCATTCATATCATCTGCTTGAAGCGGGAGGACAGTTGTTACTGACTCGTCCTCCCGTGCTCTCCCCGCCTCTGAGCTCGACTTCCATTGACCGCCTCGCTCGATCATCTCGATCCAGCTCGGTGGCGGCCGGCCACGCCGGAGGTGCCCTGCGGCGGGCTATTAATGACCCCGGGTCGCCGGGGCGGCGGGCTCCCGCCTCCACGCGCCGGGTCATTGACCTGCACCCATTTATTGCAGCGGCCCGGGATCGACCCGCGCCGGGACAATACGGGCCCATTGATCGCGGCTGCGTGTGGCGCACCTCCCCCGGCCCGGACACAAGAGTCGGACGCCGCGGCCCCTGGGACGGGCCGAGGAGGACCGTCCGTCCGCACGGCACGGAGCGGGGTCGGTGGTGAGTGGTGCTTCCCGGCGGCACGGGATGGTAGCGAAGGAGACGGGAGCGGCAATGGACGTATTCAGCAAGCTGTTGGACGAATTGGATCAAGCTGGCGGATGCGACAGCTGGAAGCCGGGAATGGCCAGGGGCTCAGGTGACCTTGTCTGCCAAGCTTCAAAGTTTTGCCTTCCGAAGAAAACAACATGGATCAGCGTAAGAAACCAGCGGTTTTCACCTTTACTGCTGACTTATCCGAGGACTCACATCCATGTAAATCACCTGAAGCTTCAGGCACATAGTGCTGGAAGTGTTGTTTAGTACGTACAGCGTTCCATTAAAAACACTCCCCGCTATCATCGTCCGGCCACGATTTTCAAATTTAATGAGTTATGATAAGCAGGAGGAATTTTATCGACCTGTGACGCTGGAAACGATCAGTTTGGATAGCCTGGCAGACGCCTGACTGGATCTTAGATGAACTGGAACCTGGCCTGGGACTTCTGCTGTCACAAAAATCTCAGCCTTGAAATATGAATAGAGAAGTGATCGTCTAATTAGCCTTGATTGGGGAGATTTCACCTAATACCTCAAGGCATGATGATCCTTAGTGATATTCTTTTCTCTGTGTCGTTACGGTATCCCTGACATCACTGTTTGGTCATTATTTAGGCGCATTTGGAAATTGTACAGTCGTGCATTTACCTGTCGTTTGGGCTCGGCTCGTGCGGTGTGTTCTACGCAGAGGCTTAGGATATTTGTCGCCGGGATACGAAGTCCCGGACTCTAGGCTCCTCCTTTTGCGTACAACGAGCTGGTCTTGGGCGCTCGTTGACACCAACGCAAATTTTCGTATTTTCTCTCTCTTATCGTCAAAAATTCCAAAGCTTCATCGCTGATGCAAACGGTCTAACTGGCCACGACTAGTGTCAAAAGCTACGACATAAGTAGCCATTGCAGAAATTTCATCTTGAAATAACTCTATGGCATCGCTCAAAAAGCATCACTCACCTCAGCCAGCAGCTTTGATGCGAATGTGGAGATAAATGACGTCCCCAAACTCGGCAGAACTTATCCTTTGAATATCATCCACCTTCAGTTTCCGACTAGTAGGTATGTACACACCGGTTTTGAATGGACAATAATTATAACGTCATTACGAAATCTACCATTTCCAGGTGAGCTTCCTTGTGATGTCACTCAGAAGAAAGCGACCTATGCCACTGGAGCTTGCTCCTCGCTTGTGGGAAGTTGCGCCGGATGGCGGAGGCGGGTCTGCTGATGGTGTAGGCAGATCATCTGGTGGAGGCGGGTCTGCTGATGGTGTAGGCGGATTAGATGGTGGAGATGGTGTATGTGAAGCCGACGGTGGCGGTGGGTCTGCCGACAATGTGGGCATATCGGACGACGAAAGCGGGTCTGCTGGTGGCGTAGGCGGATCAGACGGTGGAGGTGGGTCTGCTGGTGGTGAAGGCATATCCATCCCTTGGCACTTGGTGGTAATGAACGCTCCGATAATGGCGCAGATCCCGGCGGAATAAAACTGATGTCGGGGATGACGGTGTCTCGATGGGAGGAAGAAAGCACCTCCACCAAGCAATGGTGTGACGAAATCTGCTTGCCGCAAATCCGGAGTTTCTTTTTCCTGCCATTTTGGGGTGCCGAAACGTTTCCAAGAGAATAATCGTTAGGCCAGCGAGGATTTACGATAGTCTTAAAACGAGTAAAAGCTGGCATCCAATTTCTGCCCCTCCAGCTTTTCCAAAAGCACCCTCCTACAGTTTTTCTATGAATGTTCTAAAATCAATAGTATGCCAGTGTTTCACTTTCTTGGATGTCCGTGGAACTGTCAAACGACACATTTCAAACTGATAATAGTAAAGCCCGTGTTTTCAAGTCTAAAATCCGCAATGCACGCACATAATAGTGCAGTTTTCGTCACAGAATAGGCTGTATAGACTGCATATGTATGCGGCATAGACTGGTGGACTGTATATTTCTTCATAAATTACGATAAGAAATCCGTTTTGGTATTTCGACCGACAGCAGAAGGTGCGGGCCCACGGACCCGCCCGCTGTGTGTGAGCTTCTGCTTCTGGACGTGGGACGCCCCTGACTGCTTCTGACGGTGCCGGGAACAGCAGCTCTGACTGAGGCCACCTCGGCGGCCGGCGCAGGACGGCCCGGTCTGCCGCGTGATTCACGCCGACGGAAATAAAACTGCCGCAAATTGGACAACAGTCGGAGTGCCGCGTGGCAAAAAACGGGCCACCGGGACGCCGAGAACAGGCCGCTTTGATGTTTTGTGGAGCGCGGCGTTATCCAGGTCGTCGGCCGGCCGGCCCGGGCAGCGCTGGCAGCCTCTGCAGTTGTTCACCTGCTGACGTCAGAGGGGCGTTTGGGGAGGCGGGAAACTGGGCTACTCGGTCATGACGACGCCTCGAAACACCCTAAATTTGAAATGAATGGATCCATCCATGGATCGCACAATGGGTTTGAGCAACGCGCAGCAAGAATTAGGAAGTCCGAAAAGTCGTCATTCCGTGTAATGACTGGGACGGCTGACCGCTGAGGCCTCTGACTAAACAGAACCGTGTTCATATCATATCCCCCTCCCCCCGACCGAGTAACTAGCCAAACTGTCTAGACTATCAAGATGGTGCAGACCTTCAGCAGATGAAAGTAACGCGTCTGACCGGCCTCTGGTGACTATCGCAGCCCCATAACACAACCGATAGCGCGGTTAGCCTGACATCACCCGGCCTCCGAATAGACACGCAGCATTTAATCCTGCCGGTGACCTCATCGGGTAAACTCGCTTGTAGTGTACGCAGTGAGATGCACTGATGCGTCACGAATGCACTGCATCATACATCCCCACGCCTTTCACGTACACACGCGGCGATGAAACGGGAAACACCTCCCCGGCTAACAAGGAACGGACAGCTCGCTGGGGCTGGAGCAGCTGAACCCGTGTTTGTTGTTACTGCTTCGCAAGGTGCGCTGCTCAAACGATCACGAGCAGGGCCGATCGTCGCTCGGTCATTGACGCGGTAACCCGGTCGGGGTCTGGGCCGGCTGTTGTTTCCCCAGGTGTTTGCAGAGTTCCGGTCCAGCCACGGTAGGAGTCCGCTGAGGGGTCACGACCTTTGACGAGAACTGCCCTGGGTGCTCCCGCACCCCCTCTCTCCCTCTTTCTCCGTGGGTCTTTGAATGAGCCCATGGCTCTTCTTATGTTTGTGCTGGCATTGGCTTACCACACTGCTGTCGGTAGCACAACTTCCCGACAGTAACCATATGACGAATATAAATATGACCTTTCAAAAAATCTGGAAATCGGGCCTTTTTAAAAAGCGCATTTTTCGGATACACTAACCATTTGTGTATCGTCACCACCAATCATGTTGCCTCCTGAGGGGGCACGTTAGTTTTTCGCCACAGAAGTCAGCTGCTACCTGGAATTGCTTGATAAGGTCCGAGTCTATGCAACAAGTTATGCTTAGCACGGGCTCCAATCCCCAGCGTCATCGCAGCCTAACATTGGGATCAGAGCTGATAAAAAACAGGGCGCTTTTCATCAGTAGGGTACTCCGTCAACTTATTAGTTGTTACCAATCCTGTGGAGTTTGCTTTTTAGTTACTTCAAAAAATGAACAGCCTTTCATTGGCGATGTGGTTGATATTGCCGCTTTTGTACGAGTGTACTTCTTGGAATAAAGCGAATGAGTTTTTGGGTAAATATAGTAGTGCAAATGTTTTTTTTTTGTATTTTTGAAGCAGTTTATTCGGATTTGTCATGTGACTAGAGATGACAGTCATCAGACACCAGATGCTGGCATTTTTTTTTCATCTGACGCGTATTCCCTGTAGTAGTGTGATAGGCGTCAGCAGGGCGGGAACAGGTCCAGCCGTGAAGCCAGGTGGCAGCCGGGAACAGGTCCAGCCGTGAAGCCAGGTGGCAGCCGGGAACAGGTCCAGCCGTGAAGCCAGGTGGCAGCCGGGAACAGGTCCAGCCGTGAAGCCAGGTGGCAGCACGTGTAGCGCGTCCTCGGGACGCACGGCGCCTTTTGTGGCGCGCAGTACGCACGTGCCGGCGGTCGTATCTGCCTAACAAATGGCGGCGCCGGCCGGCGGCCGCGGTCCGTCCTCGGTGCCGGCAAATTTCCATGCCGAGCGGCGGTCCCGGCCGAGCCGATGTCGGTCACGGCCGCACTGCTGGGCCCTCCCGACCGTGTCCCGGCCACGTCCCGGGGTCTGGCCACCCTGCCCCAGCTGCAGTGCTGGGTCCTCCCGACCGTGTCCCGGCCACGTCCCGGGGTCTGGCCGCCCTGCCCCAGCCGCAGTGCCGGGTCCTCCCGACCGTGTCCCGGCCACGTCCCGGGGTCTGGCCATGCTGCCCCAGCCGCTCGGCCAGCTACGGATCAGTCACTTTTGTGTATGCAAAAACATCTGTGCTGCTCAGCTTGGAGTAGACGCCGCAGATCTGAGACTTTACCTGGAATTTAAGAAGTCACTGCAGCGAAGACAAAACAGAGCGCCAGTACCCTGTAACACGCTCGTAAAGTTCCACGCCACTTTAGCGCATTCCTCCAAAGATGAAAACCACTGTCTTTCAAATGATGTTTCTCAAATAAAAGGAAATGAAGGAAAAGGTTGTGGGGTGATGGAGTGTGTTGGTGTGGTGACAATAGAGCCACCACAGTCGCCACTTGCCGAGGTGCCCATTGGCCGGCTGACGACTTTTTTCTCGTGCCGTGTCGTCATGACCTGGAACCGCCGCCTGCGCCCCTGCCATGCTGCCAATTCGTGTTGTATCATCGTAGTCCGGTCAGAAAATATCAGGGTGCTCGACATCGTCACACACTCACTGAATCCGCATCTTTCGCTTGTGACGTTCTCGAGGAGTCGTTAACATCTAAAAATCGTTTTGTTGTAAATAAACGCAGAGATGATGCGTTCCGTAACTATCTCTTCTCTGCACAACATTTTTTTTGCTTCTTTCTTTTTAGCCATCTATCACAATGCTGGGCAAGCATTTCCATTTCATGACGGAATTTTCCTCTTGCCAAAGCCACTGTTTTGCTTGCTGTTGACCTACCACACTGAACTCCCTCTGCAATCATAAATCTGAAATATTTTTGTGCTGTCAAGCAGCCACCACCATGGTCGGCGTACTATACGACTTGGAAAAAATGCGTGGCTGGCCTCTGAGACATCGCAAGTGACTGTTTCGACAAAAACGACGTCATCAGGGTTGATCACACGCCAGGACTGGAGCCGTGCTCCCGCGCCGCTGCAGACAGTCCCTCAGGGTGTCTGACTGATGACGGTTCAGACCATCGCACTTGTGGCCACGGCGCTCATAACAATGACACGTAGGGGGGGGACAGAAGGCCCCAGTAATGGTCCGAGTCAGAAGGAACGTCAAGGTAACTGCTCAGGTAGAGGCCTCTTACGTGGGACGAGGCCAGTGCTATCAGGCTGAAGGATACCTTGACCTTGAACTTCATGCAAAACCAACATGTGCCGCCTGACAAGAACACACACGACATCCGAGAACTAATCCGTGCGTCGGAAAACGGGAGTCCCGCTTTGGTAGCAGTTCCTGCCATGTCCAACGGAGCATTCTGCTCAACCAACAGACAACATGGGATCAAAGAGGTGTAACGTGTTTTTTTTTTGACCAGACGCGGACACATCATTTTGGGGAGGCGAGCTCGGTGCAAGTGGGGCGTCGCAGAACCTCCTAAATCGAAAATTGCCCATAAACTGAAGAATGACACGCAAATCCCAAAAAGATAAACACAGGGCACGCAACCCTGAACTCCCTTGATCCGCTGCTGCTGCCTGTTTACAACGGCACACGAGCAGGCAGACAATGACAAAACAGTGAATCGCACGGACGAACCACTGCGTCCAGGAAATTAACAATGCGACACCGTTGCCGTGGGCCTTGGTGCGGTCGACCTGCATTGTTCGGGTCAATGACCCAGCAGTTGTCCGGTGACGAATGAGCTGTCTCGTCTGTTTTTGTTGCGGGGCGGCACTGTAACGTGGTCGCTCGTACACAGCGGCCGGCCGGCGCCGGACGGCCGGTCAAACGGCGTCCATCTTCAGGGAACGGTATTCACCCGGCCACCTGGACTCGGCCGACCCGCAGTCGCCCACGCACTCCTAGCTCACTCGGCCGGCGATTGGACACCACGGCGGGAACAGAGGAACTCTGCTCCAGCCATCGTAAAGTTTCTGCTTAACTGTCTCGACTAGTGAGTTCGGAGCTACTAATATCCTCGGTCTCGGCGCTTTGAAACAAGTTCTGGCGCCAGGCTTGGAAACAACTTCGTTTCTGGGTTCCCAATGAAGATCATGATGCCTTATGGTTGAAATTCTGCCATCTCATGTACTCGTTCAGCTCATTCAGTTCACACCACATTGTGGCGGATTTACAATACGTTCATCCTCACTTTCAGACCAAGCGTAATAACGTGACGATTAAAACAAACATCTTTTGGAATGTTTTTGACCAAGACATTTTGTCGAGCAAAGTCTACTCTCACTTCCTTAGTTTGGATGTCACTGATGCGACATTGCGAAGCCTAGAGCGAAGGCATACCACGCTTCAAACTATGGACGTCATTGAAAGACAAATCAAAACATCATCAGCATCAACTTTAACATAAAAGGACATCATTGTTACCAGGCAGTGGTAAATTAAATGGCCTGCGCATATGTCTGGCGTTATTGACTTCCAGAATTCGTTTGGAGGCTTTCTGTTATGTCCCAGAAAACACTGGACACATCTAACAGCATCACCGTTTTGAAACGTAGAAACCATTGGTCCGATCCTGATTCACATGTTAAGTTTGTGGCGGCCTCGGCACCGTTCCTGCCCGGGCATTCACACGCGTCATTGCGAGACCTCAAGCGCCTCGCATACCGTTCGAGCTGAGTAACGCGCTGATTTCCCGGTGACGCCGGCTGAGCTGTCGTCCGGGCGCCGCTGCTCGGCGCGCGGTCTGGCAGGCGGCTCCAGGCGGCCGGTTATTTACGACGCGCCGGGAGCGGCGACGCACGCCGACCGCGGCTAGTTTCCTCTCGGGATCCGACGGCGGCGCCGCGAGTCGGAAACGTCGGCCGGTCGGCCGCCGGCCGCCAGGTGCCAGCCAACTGTCGGCCGCGGTTTCTCCTCAGCTTCCTCTCTCCTCTCCGGGTGGCGTCGTCAGGCCAGAAAATATCTGTGGAGTCGAGTTCAGGGCAGCCGCAGCCCTGCTCCTACTCCTAACTGAAGTTAAGGCTAGCGTCACTGCAGCTGACCTCGGTATGCCCACCAAACTTCCCTCGATTTTCCTGCGGTAATCCTGGCCAATGAAAGAGCACGTAATTTTCTTGACCTGTGCTAGTGGTAGTGTCAACAGCGTCTACATTCGCCAACACTGCGCACCGGTCTCCACCCGCTCCCTGCCCCGCGGGCTGACTTCTCGGGCCAGTGAACGTCACGTGACGCCACATACGCACACACGCACGCAGTAGCGCAGCTAGGGGGGGGGTGGGTTGGGGAAGGGCACGAGGCACGTGTCCCTCCCGAAATTTTTAGAGGGACCTGGTGACAGAGAGGCCCCGATGCCAGAGTCTGGCTTACCAAAACTGAAAATGAGGAATCGTTCAGGGAAATCGGCTTATTTGACATCACGGACTGACTGCAAGTTCCTTGTAACTCGCGTATCAGGGGTCCCGTGTCTGTACCAGGGGTCCGGTGTCCATGGTTCTGGGACTCGGCGCTCATTGTGCGGACCCAGTGTCTGTGCCGGAGCAGTGCTGGGCCCTCCTGACCGAGTCCCGAGCACGCTGGGGCCTGGCCGTCCTGCCCCAGTCGTACGGCCGAGGACGGATCACTCAGTTGTTTGTATGCAAAAAAAGTTGTGGTGTCTAGCTTGGGATGCTGTTTAAGATTTGATTTGATCTGAGATCTGAGTTTTGAGATTGCTGGCCTGAACAGTTCGAAAGTCGTGGCAGCGAAGGCAAAAGAGCTCTCAAATTCCTTGAAACACGCTCACGAAGTTTCACATCACTTCAAGGCATACTCCCAAAGATGGAAACCATTGTCTTTTAAATGATGTTTCTCAAATAAAAGGGAATGAGGGAAACGGTTGTAGGGTGATGAAGTGTGGTGATTTGGTGGCGATGGAGCCACCACGGTCGCCAGTTGTCCAGGTGCCAATTGGCCGGCTGGCGCCGTTTTTCTCGTGCCGTGTCGTCGTGACCTGGAACCGCCGCCTGCGCCCCTGCCAGGCTGCCAATTCGTGTTGTGTCACCGTAGTCCGGTCAGAGAATATCAGTGCGCTCGATATCGTCACACATCCACTGAATCCGCATTTTCGTTCGTGACGTTCTCGAGGAATCGTTAGCATCTAAACGACCGCTTCGTTGTGGATAAACGCATAGGTGATGTGTTCTGTAACTACCTCTTCTTTGCTAAACACTTTTTTTGTTTCTTTCGTTTTAGTCATCTATCACGATGTTGAGCAAACCTTCTCATTTCATGACGGGATTTTTCTCTTGTCGAAGTCACTGTTTTGCTCACTGTTGACCTACCACACTGAACTCCCTCTTCAATCATGAATCCGAGATATTTTTCATGCTGTCAAACAGCCATCACCATAGCCGACTTCCCAAACGACTCGGAAAAGATGCGTGGCTGGCCTCTCATACATGTCGAAAGTGACTGTTTCGACAAAAACGACGTCATCAGGTTTGATCACACGCCAGGACTGGAGCCGTGCTCCCGCGCAGCTGCAGACAGTCCCTCAGGGTGTCTGACTGATGACGGTTCAGACCATCGCCCACGTGGCCACGACGCTCGGTTCCCAATAGTTTCGGTTTCAAACCTCGGGGATCTTTTGTTGCTTTTGATCTTTGGGGTGCGAATTGTCCTAAGTGACGGTAACGTGCTCCGTGCTGGCGTTCTTCCAGACTCCGTTTTTAAATGCCTTTTCATTTTTTCTCTGCATTTCTCTTTGATGCTGTGATGCTGGTGACTGTGATGTTAGCAATTGTCCGTTCACAAAAGGTGGAGCACATGGGAAACAGCCATTTTGCTCTTTTCCATGAACGGCAGCCCCGGTGGCGTATACAAGGGGAAAGGGAGCATAGGGAGCACGTGCCCCATCCCTTATCAATTTTTTTATAGGTTTTAATACGCATGCAAATAAATGCCGGCAAGAAAAAAATTGAGTTAGACGGGTACAAAAAATCGAGAACATATGATGCTGCTGTACGTCACGTCACGCAAAAAAAATCGTTGGCCTGCGGCGCACCAATCTGAGTTTGTAGTGTAACATTTTGAGTTATGTCCCCCCGATTACAAAATTTTGCATTAGGCCCCTGGGCACGTCCACATTCTTCTTAAGCGCACATAGGGTGCTATGTGATGTGCTGTTCAATTTCTATTGTCTTTGCAAGCGCACGCAGGGCGCTATGCGATGTGCTGTCTAGTTTCTTTTGAGACGGTATCCATTTCGAGTCACTGTCCCTGAGTGGCCTGCTGAAAGCCTGACTATTTTGACAACGAAATGTGCCATGTATTTGACTACGCGGATCCTAGGTTTTGAGTTGCGCGTGCGCTATTCAGTTCATTTGACTGTGAATTTAGCCAGCGAATGCAGCCGGCAAGTCATTCTTTTTTATCGGAAATCCTCGTTAGGACCATGCAGGGCATTGCAAAAGGACCCAGTACAGAAAAAAATACAACAAAATGCGATGTTTTTCTCGGCTGACATGGACAGCAATAAAACGGGCTACACGTCAGATGCGATTTTCATTGGAAAAGTCAGTCTCTATGCGATATTGAAGTGGAATCGATAAGAGGCTCGAGAATGAGTGCATCGTCTGCTTCCAGGCGGGATGACACCCGAACAGTGGGCCGGAGCCGATGGGCTTTCGCTATGAACGAAAGACGGCACAATGAGCTACACCGAGTCGAGCCGAGTTTTCCGAGTCGCTGCTATCTCTGTATCACCAGCACCATGCCCAATCCTCAAAAACACACAGAAACAGCATTTACGTGGAGTTCCTGAGCCATTTTTATGTTTATGCTCATCAGACATTGCAACTTTGGAGCAAGACTGCCATTGGAATCGATTCCAATTCCGATTCCGTACACAAACGTGTGATTCAACTCTGACTGCGATTCCAGCACTTATCACTGGGATCGATTCCGATTTTTGACTCTGGCGGAAACGGAATCGATTCCGGGGTCGATTCCGATTCCTATGAAATCAAGCACAAGTCTGAAAGCACCTGTATCCAGTAGCTTCGGCATGTCCAGCGTATTCGTATGGGTATTCATAATTTTTTTCGCATTCTCAAAGGATGTCTGAATTCCACATAACAATGGCAGTACAATGTTAATGCAACCTTAAAAGCACGCCCTACTACAGCTTATCATGGAAGGCAGTCGTTTGACCCAGATGGGTCAAAACAAGTAAGTGGGTCAAATCTGGTGTATCGAGCAACTTTTTGTAGAATTCACCTAGAGCGCTGATTCCGAGATTTGAACAATCTTCATTCATCACAGATAGCGTACATTACAACGCTGACCTTCGAGAATCTTCGTTTACGCTTGTAGTTATGTGGAAATCTGGTGTACCGGATAACTTTTTGTAGAATTCACCTGCAGCGATGACTCCAAGGCTGAACCAATGGACACTCATCACGGATATAACGCATTTCACAGTAGACCCTCAGCGGTTATCGTTTACCTTTAGGCAAGAACACAACGCTCCTGAATAAGTATACGCCACATACGTATCAAAATATGTATTCGCGCGTTCTCAAAGGATCCCTGTTTTTCGCACAACAGCGGCCGCACAATGCTCGTGCAACTTTCAACAGGTCATGTGACCGCTAATCATGGAAGTTAGACGTTAGACCCAAGATCGGTGAAAACAAATAAAATGAGTCAAATCTGGTGCGTCGAAAACTTTTTTTGCAGTTCATCTAGAGCGGTGATTCTAAGACTGTAGCAATGCCCATTCATCACAGATAGACTATATTTCACCGTTCACCCCTCGAGGTCGTCATTTGCCCTCAGGGAAGAAAACAACGTACTGTTTATAATAAGCATGCGAAAATTTGGTGGGCTGAATAACCTGTTGTAGAGTTAACATAGAGCGATAGAGCTACGACTGAATCAATGCCCATTCATCACAGATGGAGTACGTTTTAGCGTTGACCCCTCGAAGGTTTCATTTACCCTCAGGCAAGAAAAAAACGTATGGCCTATCGTTAGCATGCGAAGGTCTGTTGCCATGACGAAACTCACCGACAGCCTTTCGCTGATGCGCAATCTGCCTACGTCGTAAACTGGACGATGCAACCGCAGCCGAATTCGCCGCATTCGGCGGCACAAACTTACCCATGACGTCACGATGACATCACTCGTGCAGGCTTATCTCCTGCAGCGATTGACCGCGGTCCAGTTCAGCCGAGCTACGCCACGGTGCCGCCGAGTGGCGTTGGACTGTCAGCTGAGGTATCCAGAACTCGTGCTCCGCAGGCAGCGACAGACTCGGAACGTGCGGGCGTCACCGGTCAGAAGTGATGTGTGTCCGGCTGTCCAGGCCGGTGTCGGTGGGAACGGCCCTGACGGTCCTGCACGGCGTCGCCGCGCTCGGCCTCACAGTGGTGATCA
Source organism: Capitulum mitella (assembly GCA_030062745.1). Lineage (NCBI taxonomy): Eukaryota > Metazoa > Arthropoda > Thecostraca > Pollicipedomorpha > Pollicipedidae > Capitulum > Capitulum mitella. The sequence goes on along the minus strand of CP099845.1, from coordinate 31,341,161 downwards.
TTTACGAGGCGGCCAGAGGCTCGGACAGCCCCGGCGGCCCGCTGCCCGAGCTCTGGCCGATGGTGGTCGGCCTCGGTGCCTTGGCCGTGCACCTGGTGTTCGACGGCCTGCTGCTGGTCGGCGCTCTGCGCAGCTCCCAGCGGCTGCTGCTGGTCGCCGTCGTCTACCACGGCGTGGTGTTCCTGATCCAGACGCTGGGCGTGATCGGCGCCGTCTGTCTGAGCGTGATCAGCGCCTTCATTCTGGGCGGCGTCACTATCTCTTCATTTCCCTTCAGCATCACCGGCTTCATTTTCGTCGTTGCGGCGGCGTCGCTGGCGGTTCAGGTGACCCTGTGGAGCTGGTGGAACGTCGTGGTGCGTTCCTATCTGGCGATCAGGTCCGGCGAACATCACCAACTCGGCGAGATGACTGAGGAGAGACCAGTTGGTCACACCGAAATCGTGTCAGAAATTATCTCAAAGAAGGGAAGCGCAGTAAACAACGACTGAACAAATGGCCAATGTTCCGTGACCAGTTTCACGGGTCGCTAGTCAGCCATCACAAGTCAGCGGTCAGCGATCATCGGCCAACAGTCAGGAATCACTGGTCAGCTGTGAGCAGTCAAGGGGCATCGGTAACAGTGTTCAGTACTCTTTGGTCGCTATCGATCACTTGCCTTTTCATCACTAGCTGTAGTTACATGCCATGCAACCACAATTTGGAGTTGGCGCTGTGCCATATCGTATTTGGCAAGGTAAACGTGTTCGTGTCAATAGGAAGGCCGGTGCCAGATCGACGTAACGTTGGTCAGGGGTCCGGTGGACGTGCCAGGGAGCCGTTGTTCGTTGTGCCAGGGGGCCTGTTGATCATTTCCGGATCGTCGTGTCTGTGGTGCTAGGGGCCAGATTTCGTGCCAGAGTCGAGGTGTTCGTTTCAAAGCCCGGCGCTGGTGCCAAGGACCTGATGTCAAAGCGCTGGGGGCATGGTGTTCCTGGCAAGAGTCGTTGTCTGTTCCGTTGGCCGACCTTTCTTGGTGTTTGAAATTCAGTGTCCGCGCGGCCGGCCTGGTGTCCGCGCGGCCGGCCTCTTGTCCGTGCCAGGGCCCGGTGTCCGTGTCAGGGCCTGGTGGCCGTATCAGGGCCAGGCTTCCATGTCAGTCAGGCGTCCGTGCAGAGGCAGGCGCCACGAAAGGGAGAAAGCAGAGGCTATGCCTCACCTTGGTTTGGATTTTGTTTGGGAACCAAGAATAGATATCCTTTGGAATCTTCGAGAACCGAATATACATGGTTTATTGTTTGGACGTATTGCTAGTTATTCTCTTAGTGTTTTCAACAAAAACTTTTTCTGTGCAAATACATGTTTAATATAAGTTTGCGGGGAACCACTAGCATATAGCTGTCTACTGAGACCAAAACAGTATAACTCTGCAACGCTAAGACCGGACCATATCGCTCTCTTTATTGATTTGAAAGCGGTAGGTCCCTGACGATATTCGAGATCTTACCCCTGTTTTCCGTGTTCAAGCTTGATTACGCTTGACCTAGCGGCCGCCGTAAGTGTGGTATAGCGGTTTCAATAACACATCCGGATGTTGTTAACTTTTGCGCCTCTGCTATAAAAAAGAAAAATTATGAAAACTTTCGGCCGAAAGGGCTAAGTAGGATATTTATCACACGTATTACCCATGCACAAGATTTCTTCTCATTTCTTTGCATGACTCTCAAGGAAAACTTTCTTACTGGGGGGGGGGGGACTGCAGAGATGAAGTAAATGAAATCTGGGGAGTTTTTCCTTCTTATGGGGACCTAGGCATGGGAAAGGGTGCCCGTCCCGACATCTGTGTCTCTCCCGAAATGAAAGTCTAACTGCGCCACTGCGCGCCGCACACACAGACACACACACACACACACACACACACACACAAACACGTTTGGCCGCCGGCCAGCGTGTCAGCCTGACAGACGACCAGGCTGAATGAAACAGAGGGCTGTCCCGTGCTGCGGTCCGCACCTGGAGGCAGAGGCGAGACAGTCGCGTCCGGTAGTCTCAAATCGTCGTGCCGGCTGTTTGGTGACGTGTTTGGTATCGATGTGAATCGTCTGGTCACCGAGCATTACGACAACAACGCTTCGTGGTTTTGTTGGCCTCGTTTCGAGCCAGACATCACATCACACTGGTAACAGGGATAAACTGGCAAACTCAAGGAGAGCGACCAGGCTGTGGTGCAGAAAACGTTTTATGAACAAATCTCAGAGTAAATTTCAAAGGACCAAGTCGCGAGATTAATGAGAAAATATTCCGACAGATGCATTCTTTATTCCATCTGAATGCAAGTCCCGCATAAAACAGCAAGGATCGCGTGTCTCCGAAACACAACAACTCAACCCGTGCGAACAACTCAACAGCTCAACAACTCAACGGACTCAACGTCGTGCAAACAATCACACTGCGTTTCTTGTGACTCTCCCCCAGGAAGCACACCCTGTTTTCTTCGACCAGTCCCTCAGGCGGTATATTCCGGCGGGAAATGAATGAACGACGAACGACCAACAGTCGTCCCTACGACAATGACAAGCAGCTGCGGGCGTAATTTGCCGCCGGTGAATGGAGGAAACCCAATGGTAGCGAGTTGATGGGGACAAAGAGAGGAGAGATGCCGCCAATTGAATTACTGATACGAGATGCATTCAGTCAGGCCTCTTGGGGCCTACTTTTCTTTACGGCATGTCGTGTTTGTTGGGCCGAAGTTTTGAATGATCGACAAGAAGATTTGAGGTCGAGTGTGACGTGCTGTGTGTTAATTTTAATTAAGGCGTACTTAGTTTAGCCTAAGATAGTTTATACTAGTATTGTTTATGATTCTTAGTTTAGGCTTCGTTGATCACATCCGAAAAAAATATTTCACACAATTTGATAACAGCTGTTAAAATCTATAGGACTTAATGAAAGATGCCGGTCGGGAAGTACCTGTCGTGGAAAGCTTTGGAACCCAGCAATGCAGCACCTTGTATTGTTTAAACTGAGAGCCAGTATCTGCGGGCTCAGATCGGCCGTTAGTTTGCGCGCCCAGACTGTACGGACCATATCGCAGTGTTGCCTTCCTGTCGTTTTCGTCAGCAGTTTCTCCGGTATTGGATCGCCGCCGTCCTGTTCCGCCCCTGCCACCCCGCCCCTCCCCGTCCGGCTACTCACGATCGCGTCGACGGTCCATTGATTCAACCGCAGGTCTACGGGGGGAAACGGACGCCGCACCACACGGCGATATCCTCGATCGCGCTGGCTGCCATAGCGGCTACACCATTTGTCCACCTCCCGGGGGGGGGGGGGGGGGGGCATTGATGCGCTCTACATGGCCTTCTGAGAGCCAGACAGACTTGGGAGGCCCACATGCACCCGCCAGCGGCAGGCTCTGAGCCTCCGATTCCGGGGTCTCCCCCGCTTGTCGCAGATGGCGCTAGTGAGCCGGACCCGGTCACAGGACCCGTCTGCTGCCGGCCGCCGCAGTCGGCTACGAGCTGCGGTGGGGTACGTACGGGTGTTGTCAGACGGTTTGCAGTGACGGCTACACCGGTCAAAGGTGGACAGTGAGAGTGAGAAGCACCCCTCAGTGACACAGTCCAGACGGAGTGGCTCTCAAAACGCGAGGGAGCGTTTCACGGATATAGTGGCGGAGTGACATCAACGGTAACTGTCAACGGCTGAGTACAGACGGACTCGGGAGCAGAAATCATGGCGTCCAGGACCATATACTGCCTGCTGGTGGTAGCGCTTCTCTTCGTGCCAGGTATGCTGCTCGTTCACTTGGTTCATCTCTAAACAGCCCTCGGCACGGTGGCGAACAATGCATGCAGCCTGAGGGCAGCATCATTCGCTCCTCGGGTGGTTAGGTGGGTTTTGATCGCGTTTTTTTCTTTACGTATGCGTGGGTACAATGGGTACTCCGAAAATGTAGTCAAACTACGGTCGATTAAAATACCATGGCTTATGGATGTTTTTTTTCACTTTCGTCGAAGAGGTGCGGACAATGCTGTGTTTACTTGTGCCCACTGCCTGTCTCCAGATCATCCGTCAGAAACTAAAACAGCGTGACCCAAGTGCATCTTAAATTATCCTGTAATCTTCGAGTTATTATCAGCATCATTTCCTCCATGTGCTGGTTACTGCAAAGAAATCATTTTTTTCTGCTGTTTGCTGGAGCCATTGCGTCAAAATACTGACATCCGGAGGGAGGAAATGCCGCTGCTCGGTGTACATCTACGCAGTCTGTAGAGGGCCGAAATCACGACTTCTGACATGCCCAGACCTTCGGGATGCCGGTGAATGTCGTACCTGAAGCATTTCGAAACCAGGCGAACCTATGGAACTGGTTATCGTTTTCTTACCTCTGAGGAAATTAAATTCAGACGTTTCATAATTACAGTGTATCAGGTACAATCAATAAAGCCTTGAAAATTCGCCGCCTTCAGCTTGTGAAAGGCATGCCGTGAGAGGCATATTTGATAAATGATTAGGCGTAGATAGTCTGGGCGATAATGGGCGGAGCAGGGCACGGCTGTCGCAATCAGCTGGCCTGCCCGGCGGTCCGATCAGCGGACCAGACTTCCCCGGCCGAACTCGCCAATCTACCTCATCCCGCCGCGTGTCCGCCGACTGCGGCGCCCGCCGGCCGGCCAGCCGGTCCGGGCCCGGGCCGGCCGTCTCTGGCCAGCTGACTCGAGGGCCGGGAACCGGTCTGCTGCTGAACTGTTCGCCAGTCCGTCGGCCCATTAACCGGTCTGACGCCAGCCGACGGCCCGAGCACCGGCCCTGTTGCCGGACACTGGGCCCAGTTGTCGGGCACTGGATTCAGTTGGTTTGATCCCGGTTTATCTTTCTCCCCGTTGACGCTGGTTTGCAAGAGAAGTAACGTAAGCGAACTGTGAAGCCATTTACGGTCGGCTCGATTGGCCCGCTGCTGCTGATCGCAGTGTTTTGGTCTTCACACATACGCAGCACTGCGTTCATCGTGCATGCTACGGGTGGAGTTCACCTTAAAATGCCCTCATGCTAGTGGTCGCTGGGAATGCAAACAGGCGACAGCGTAAGTCTGCGGACAACGTTTAGAGCAATTCTGCACGTACGCGGTGTCTCTGCGCACCGGACGGAGCACCGGCAGAACGCTGGAACGTACCACTTACATCCGAGTCAGCACGCAATGGCCGCACCCACCGTTGAGTGCGCTGTGATCCGCCGAGCACCGCGCGCCGATCCTACGATCCGCGCACCGTCGATCGCCTCCGGTCTGCTTCGGAAAGCTTCGGTCCGCGGCGGCCGGTGATGGCAGGTGATTGATTGTTCCAACCGGTGACCGTCGCGGTATCACCGTACTAGATAGCACGGCTCCGCTCCTGCCGCCCGACGGCAGGACACGCCAAACCACTCGAGCTTCAATTACCGGCGTCCAGACGGCGGCCGCCGGAGGTGGGAATTCCTCCAGAGCCGCCGCTGCCCCCACGGCACGTCTGACAATGCCAGGCGGCCGCTATCGGGCGCCAGTCGCGCAGACAGGCATTCTCATTGGCGGGCACGCGCCCGAGCGCACAGGAATGTCTCAGAAATCCAGCATCACCTCATTAAGCGGCCGGCCGAGGCGCGTGATAGCGTGGCGAGAGGCCACCAGAGCAGGCGGCGTCGCGCTCCGCCGCACGTGGTCGCGTGCCGTCTTCCGGCCAGAATGTGGTAACGTTCCAACGTCCGAGAGAGGTCCGCTGCTCGGGGATGAGACGTCACGCTGGTGATGTTCGGAAGTGTCTGATGTCGCCGAAGGATTAAAGAGCCTCGGTGTTCTGGGATCACGCTGTCGCTGGCCTCTGCTGGCGTCCATTGTATACGGCTCGTCACTCTGCCTTCTCAGAGCCCTTTTGCCCTCTGTCTTGACGCTGACCGGATGCAGAAATGGCGGGCAGTGTCTCCTGGTACCGCCAGACACTGGCTCCGGTAATATTCATCGGGCCAAAAACATCTGCACAGAGGGGCGTCATCTGCGGCCAGGCGCTGAGCCTACCGCCCCTGCCACCCCACATTTACAGTTGGCATGCTGTGTTTAAAGCAGGTGATTACGGACCCCGTACCGGTCGAATTGGTTCGATTTTCCGAGTAAAGCAGGATGTGCGGCGCCGCCAGTTGAGCTAATAACGGAACGATCGGTCATGGCTGAGATCGGTCGGAGGGCCGGTCGCGGGGTCCGAGGCGGCCGGGAGCATCGGCCGCTCCCCGCACCGAGGGACTGAGGCATTCCGCTCATACAGAGAGCTAGTACAGAGCAGGAGAGAGAGAGAGAGAGAGACGGAGACGGTCCGCTCATACGGAGAGGTGGTACTGAACAGGAGAGAGAGGGACTGAGTTCATCCGCTCATACAGAGCGCCCACACGAAGCAGAAGAGAGATGCACAGAGTCCCCCCTCAAGAGAAGGGGTCAGCTCCGACTCTCTGGCTCTCTACCTCCCTCTCTTTCCCTCTCTCTTTCTTCGGAGAGCTGAAACAGAACAGAAGAGAGCTCTCTGCGCTCTTCCGGCCCATTGCTTGCGTCCTATGAACACCACTGGTCCCCTAGAAGTTCCAATGAACAGACCTTGACGAGCATTATATCAGGCAGAAATTCGTTCAAGCCCCCGCCTTTTACCCTCCTCTCAAGACCGGGATGACCACCTTGTCACGTCACAAGCCCTTGGTCCGGATAACATCGCACGACAGATCTGGGGCAAAGCTGCAGGCTCAGAGGCCGTCCCGCATAAGACAAGATGTAACACCAGCGTGGCTCCGAGCGGTCGGCGCTCACGCTATCACGCGGCCCCTGTCGCGGCCCTGAGCTCGTATCTGCGACGAACGCAAGGCTCCGGCTCGTCGACGGCACGTCGGCACCGACGTCTGCTGTCGTTATCTGCCTGCGTCGTCGCCGACGGGGACTTTGGCAACCCGGCGCCAGGCGGAACGGGGAAGCGGAAGGCAGAGAGAGGAGCGCGAGAAAGAGCGCGAGATGCGTAGGCTGGGATTGCCCCGTTTTGGCAGTGTGAAGAAATTTTCCTCCCGCTGACAGGAATAGTTACGGGAGCCGGCATACCGGTCATGTCGTTATGAAGGTTTTGGATATCGTAGGCAGGCAATATGTCGGGACCTATTTTTCCCATGGTAGAGTTACACTCAGACCAGCTCATAACGTCATACTTGTTTAGTGGTATAAACATCAGATCGTATCCACCGACATCCGATCCTTCGATTCGACTTCTGCGTCTGGCGACTGGGAGCAGCAACAATAAATAGTGGGTTCGTGGGAGGGCTTCTCACGACAATAAAAACCCATTATCAGTCAGTTATCAGACGTCAGCCCAGCTGAAAACAGGTGGTTGGCAAGATGCACATCTGGAAGCTGAGGTTGGCAGCCACCCACGTGATAGCCCCAATTAAAAATCATAGAAGACTCGCGTCATCCGAGCTCACTTTCTATGGAAGCGATTTGAGCCTCGTCCCTTGGACTAGTCAAGGATTTAATTCGATCATTCGTCACAAAACAACAGGATGTTTATGTGCACACAGACTCCCTTTGTGTGTTTTGGCAGGAGAATGAGCTGATGAACACGAAACACAGTTAGTCTTCCTGACACATCGTTTGTAACGGTTTGGCCCTCATGCCCAGTGCCTGCAGCACAGCACTGCGGACAAATGGAATATTTTGTTGGATCATTTGGAAACACACAGGCCAAGCACACTTGATTTAGCAAAAGTCCGTTGGCTGTAAATGCGCCCATTCCTGTCGTCGGGCCCCTTTTTAAGTTCGAAACCGAACAGTGTCAGTGTACTGCGGTCTCACCTCGTCATGCATCACGTGGACCGTCACAGGCCCCGTAACGCGGTAGATCCCTCGGAACACCAGGCTCGCGTCCGGACCCGCGCACCGTCACCGACGGGGGGGGGGCGGCGAGGCGTGACGGTGAAATGCCGCTGACCGGGCCGGCGTGACGTCAGCAGTGGTCACGGCGGCGTGACGCTGTCACCTGTCGCGCTGTGCCACTGTTGCCATGGAAACAGCGACACGGACTGGCTACCCGCGCTTCCAGAGATGTTAGTTTGAATAAATGAGTTGTTGACTATGCTAGACCGGAAACGTTCTTCGATGCTGCCGATGTGAGTTCGCTAGGCGGCAAATTAGGACCAGTATGAGTAACGGTCTCTGCACGCTGTTAGTGACCGGCGTTCGTCGTCATTACCGTGCGGCATCTCACGGAGACTGACACTGATCAGGTGCAGACGTCGGCAACAACCAGAGCGCGACATAAGGAGACAGCCTTTTCGTTTTGCAGCTGGACGTGCTCAATTTCGTCCCGTGTATCCTGCTTTGCCATAGCCAGGCCTGCCGTCCATCTTCCCAGAGGTCACGTGCCGCTCGTGTTCAGCTGAACACACGGCCAACTTATAGCCTCTGAAGTCCGGGTGCAAAGTGTGAACACCAGCCTCCGCCGGACTGGCCCTGTCATCGCTTTGGACCTTTAAAGGTCACCAGAGCACGTTTCAGACTAGCATGGGCCACCAAAAGTCCGTACCAACTTATCACAGCGCCGCGCCCATGATGTGCTGGCGACCAGGCTTACTGGCCACGTAAGTTCAAGTCAGCGCTTCACTTGGCTGAGGAGGTTCAGAGCAGTAACCTGTGGTCAGTCGTACATTGCGATCACGAACAACTTTTCCTCCTCCTGGCCTGGTTGGAAAATCTCATTCTCATGCTGGCGTATCAGTTTTGCTGCTTAAATGGGACATGTGGCAAATCGTTATGTGATTGACTGAGGCATATCAAAGAAACGCCAAAGCCACCGCAAAACATCCACAGAAATTATATTCATCTTTGAACGCATTGCCGTCTAGTTACTAGTTACTAGTCCTTTACGAAAACATACCTGTAATAAACTCTTAATCTATCGCATCTGCGGGCGTAGTCCGTTCATCACTTGAGCTCGCCATTTCTGATCGTCCTCGCAGATGTGCTACCACCCGCCGGGGCACAACATTGCAGGCGTTGCATCAGGTGATGACAAGGCTTGGCCGCAACGGCATCGTATTTTTGCTCAGCAGCTTTCACGCGGCGGCCCCAGGCCTAGCGAGCGGTACACCAAACTCGCCGTCGCCCGCTACATCCAAACGGGTAACGCGGTCTCTTACGGGGTACCCGCCGGACAGACGCAGGTTATATCTGACTCCGACCTGCCGGTGGCCGGCACCAGTGAGGGTGTCTGGTGCCGGGCTGTCAGCGGCCAGGGGACGGTTATGTCCCGGTTATGTACGGAGCTGTCGGCCGCCGGCCAGGACAATATCGACGCTACGATACGCCAGCGGACACCGCGTCATCTTGACCGCCATGTGGGGCGAACTCGTCCATCGGAATCCGCGCCATCCGTCACGATGACAGATAGCCTAAACAGGCCTGAGCCTCGTGCCGAATCCGGCTCCGGCCAGCCTTCACCTTGGCTGCGGACGGCGGTCGCGCGGCAGGCGGTGGCGTGTCGGCGGGCATTGAAAGCTCCTGTCCTGTGGCCGTCCCGATCGTCAATTACCGACGGACGCGCGCTGGCCGCACGCGACGCGTGCTTTGCCGCTCTAATGTTCATTCTGAGCGGATCATTTTCACCGGCCCGTGCCAGCAGCCGGCAGCTCAGAGTGAGGGGACGCCGCCGACTGCCAGACCCTGCCAGCACGGTTAGTCGGGCTTGGCCGGGCAGGCCCGACAACACCAGGGCAAGGATATAGTTCTCTGAACTTTTGTGCGCGCTGCGACATCCCAGTGTTCGTTGGGAACCCACAAACATTTGTGAATTTAAATGAGACCATATGACGCGGGCACTTGGAATGATTTGGGTTGCCCAAGACAATGTGTGGGCGGGCACCCCTAGTCCGTGTTACAAATTTTCATGTCAAAGTCAGGTATTCTGACCGCGGCAGTCTGGTCTTTGGATGCAGCTCAAAAGCCTTGCCATCCTGCTGGCTGATTGACGATGTCAGGAGTCCCAACTGTCACCCTCGGATCTCTCCACGGGGATTCACGCCGCTGCCTCCGCCACGATGCCACGGTGCGGCGGCGGCGGCAGCGGTGTGGGCGGTGGCGGTGACGTGCTGGCCTGCCGAGCCGGCGCTAATCATGGCTGGCAGCGCGCGGCGGCGGCGCGTGCGGCCGGCGCGGCACGCGCTACACCGGGGAGACGGCCAGCCAAATTGCTGACCGTGCGGGGGGCCGACTCCGACTGCGATCTATCACGGCCGGGTGTGTGAAGCCGCCGCACGGCCGCCTGGCGGCGTTCAGCCCCGCCGCTTCGCGTCCGCAGCGGCCCGAATAGGCGCCAGTCCCGGCCGGCGCAGACTGAGGCGAGGGGGGGGGGGGGCTCGGACAGATCGAACCGCGACGGAGAGCCGTCACACCGGCGGCGGCCCCGCAGTGACGTAACGTGACGCCACCGTCACACGGTTAGCTCGGCAGCTGTCCTGCCCCGTGACGACCGAGACAGGAGATTTTGCAGGAGTTGTCTGTGCGGTCGGTCTCCCATGGCGATTCCATTGCATGTTTTCTTTTGTGACCCACTGCACATATCAAACATGCGGATCGAGAGTTTGGCCCCTTGGCTGCAAACAAAAAAATCTGTGCAAAATTACGTCGATAATCCGGCACTAACTGATTGCTTCCAAGTAAACATTCCTGTCAGCGGCCCCAATTACATCCGTATGGCCAATGAGAAATAGCTGTAGTTATGCACAACTGAAACATAATTCTGAATTACTCAGGCGGTATCCATGATACCGCAGGTATCACCAACGTCAGATTCTGAACGACACGTTTGCCCCGGCATTACGCATGGCAACATTGACCATCACACTTGTGGAGAAAATCGCCGTTCTAGTTATCAAATCAACTCGGCATGCATGCAGGTCAGCCGAAGGAAGGGGACCATCGAATGTTCCGAGCCGATTCGGCCGGAAGGGTGCCATCGGTTTCCGGTGACCGCGCTGAGCACTATAGCACTGAGCCCTCTGCCCTCTGTCTGCATCTGCCGCCCCGCCGTCACAGCGCGGCCAGAGGAGCCGGTCAGACGGTGCCCGGATATAGCGCGGAACCACAGGGAATCGGGCCGGAGCAGCCGGACGAAAACACCCAGATTGGAGGCGACGAGGGCAGCAAAAACTGCGCCGCCAGAGACGACGCCGGGCCGATACCCCCGCTCCGTCTGCGACCGGAGGCGACAGACGGCGCCGGCAGAACTCTGCTGTCTGCGACAGTATTCTGCTGTCTTCAGCAGAGCTGTGCTGTCTGCGGCAGAACGGCGCTGTTTGTGGCAGGACTCTGCTGTCCGCGACAGAATTGTGCTATCTGCAGCGGAACTGCGCCGTCTGCGGCAGAATTTTCCTGTCTGCGTCAGAACTGTGCTGTCTGTGTCAGAACTGAGTTGTCTGCGGTGGGATTCTGCTGTCTGCGGCGGAACTCGCTGCGTGAGCAAGCACAGTATTCTCTGCGGCAGAACTCTGCTGTATGCGGCGGAACTTTGTTGTCTGCGGCGGAACTCTGCTGTCTAGGGCAGAACTCTGCTGTCTGCGGTAGCACGCTGCCGTGTGCGGCAGATCTCTGCTGTCTGCGACGGAACTGTGTTGTCTGCGGCAGAACTGTATTCTCTGCGGTGGAACGCTACTGTTTGCAGCAGAATTCTGCTGTCTGTGGCAGATCTCTGCTGTTTTTGGCAGATCTTTGCTGTCCCTCAGCTATCTGCGATAAAGACCTGGTGTTTGCGGCACATCTCCGGTGTCTGTGACAGATTGCTGGATCTGTGTTCGCTACACGAGTGGCGGAAGTGTGTCGGCTGTCTCCCGCCGAACTGAGAATCTGTCTGCTCGGTGAACACCCACTGCCGCTGATGGCTAAACCAAATGTTGGTCACACCGTCTGATGATTAATTCACCAGACAGTTTTTGACAGCCTTCATTATCGTGGGCCGAGCTTACTAGCGGTACAATAAATCACACTCTTTGTGACTCAGTAAACACCGAGCGACCTAAGATAATGGAATTCGTGACACACGGCTTGTTTCGGTAACCACCGGCCGAACGACTGGAGGCGCAAGATTGACCAGAGGAATACTCCTACTCAGCCTTGGCCAGTAGCTAAGGAATGTCATTTCGGGCTCATATCATAGCACACTAATCAGGCTACAAGATGACGCTTTTTGGGGGGACCCAGTGCGCAATATAGAAGAAAGTTAATTCACATTGCATTATATGCCAGTAGAGGACATGGTTGCAGCAAATGGGAGAATAGTATGTACTTACCATACTGGTTGATTTTGCGACAGAAATACTTGTTCCGACCATGTCTTGGAATACATGCAAAACTTACTTCGCGCTCGAAGTTTGTCTAAACAAAACAGAACCAACTCCTGATCCACTGTTCGCACTGGATCGATCTATCACATCCGTTTGCCGAGATCTCTTTGAGTGCTATCCAGACTGATTTCCCCGCACTGCAGCCAGGTTGAGAGGACTGACCACATGTTGTGCAGTCCGACCGACTTCTCCGTTGACGTTTTCTTCAGTTAGGACTTCGTTAGCAGCCCCATTGTTTCATCCCCGCTCCTTGTTCCGGTCACGTGGTGTCTGTCCGGGCGGCGGGCCGCTTCACTGCGCTACTCAGTCAATGCCGGGGCAGCTGGGCAGCGTCTGGCCGGAGCTGCGAGAGCTCAGAGACTCCTGTCGGCCGGAGACACCTTCCCCTTCCCCTTCCTCCCGGCTATTGAAACCTCAGAAACTCCTGCCGGTCGGAGCTGGGAGAGACCTCAGACACGGCTGCCGGTCGGAGCTGGGAGAGACCTCAGACACGGCTGCCGGTCGGAGCTGGAGTGTCCGGGAGCCGGCGGCTGCCGGTCGGAGCTGGGAGAGACCTCAGACACGGCTGCCGGTCGGCGGCCTGGGAGAGATTAGACACGGCTGCCGGTCGGAGCTGCGGAATGCCCGGCCGGTCGGAGCTGCGGGGACCTCGACCTCTGGCGGGCAGGAGAGGGCCGCCGCTCTGTTGCCATCAGACGCGGCGCGGCCGTCCCAGGGGTCGGCGCTGTTGTCCGCTGATTGGGCGGCTCTGTCCCCGTCTGTTCACGTGTCACGCCAGACACCCGGCTCGTCATGGCCGCTTTCAGCCGGGCCTTTGAGGGCTGGCCTCAAAGGATGGACGGCCCGGCAAAGCTCGGGTTTCAGAGCTGGCGCGTTTTGTACAATCTCGGCGCTAGCTCAGCGACTGCTCATTGTTAGTTCCGCTTGTGATGCCGGCTGTACTTGTGTGCAATGTATCGCTGTGATATCTTACAACACGGAACGCACAGTGAATTTCGTGTCGTCAATCACGCTTTGTTGCCACAAGCTGCATCTTGTATTTTCAAATCCCATAGCATTTCCTGGTGAATGTTTGCTGTTGCGGGGAATTAATCTCAAGTCAGAGCCAGAATTAATCTCAAGCCTTGGCTCGTCTTTTGGGCTGCTGGCCACCACAGGGTCTCCCGTGATTAGGCACTGTGAGGATGTTGTCTTCGTCCCAAGTGTGGAAGGTCCCAAGTCCCAAGGAGCCGCAGTGAAAACAACCAGGAGAGAGGGAGAGAGAGAGAGAGAGAGACGCGCCAGGCTGAGATGCGGGGCGGATATTTGTTTGCTCCCCGTTGCGATATTCGGAGCTCGTGACGACTGACAGCTCCGGCGCAAAAACTGCCGCTCGCCCGGAACGATTTCACTTTGGCGAAGAAAATGCTATTTGTGAGTGTTGTTGCCTTTCCGAAGTGCTGTCAGCTGTACACTGCCAACATTTGTCCTGTTGACTGTATTGCGAACATTGCATTAGTGTTTGTTAGCTCACGGGCTTCGCTGTCAACTTCTGATTATGGGATCATCTAGGCTTTTATTTTGTGTTGCATTACATTGTATGTATGTATGTGCATTATAACGCACATAGGCGCAATGCTAAATTGAGCAATAGCTGGAGGAACACATTGGCTGTCCTCCTGGCCAAGACTATGACTTCCACTCTGACGTGTCGTTTCGAAAATACACTGCAAGCTGCGTTCGCCTCGCCGATTTCCGATGACGTGGCTGAATTTCCTCGCCAGTAAACAGTCAGTGCCCATTCGTATCTTTCTCGTGTTAAAACACGCAGTTGGGGATACCGATACTAGTGCACCAACGTTCCACTTCCAAGGTCACACCAACATGTAATTTGCTGCTATTCAGCTCAAAGGTAATATTTCAGTGTTTCAATATAATCTGAGATGTTGGTCACGTTCTCTTTTCTTCTGTGAATTGTGTTTTGGGAGGCACTGCATTTGGGGTGAATGGAACAGCAGAGAGATAGAAAACAGTGGAATTTTTATGAGGGCCGACCAAGGGAAGCCCTGTGGCGAGACCAGTAATTCCGAAAAGATTAATGGAGCCCGCGTTGAAACAACTCAGCAATATACCAAAAATACGGCCGTCGAAGGTCTCCCTCTCTACAGCAGGCGCCTCGCGTCGCCGGCTACCACCGCGCGCTCTCTTCCGGGATCGGCCCTGTATCCCAGCGGGCTGCCAAACGGTATCTGGAGTGACGGATCTGTGGCAAGAACGTCACAACCGCCGCATGCCGATGCCACAGCGGGCGCCATGCACACCTGCGGCTACACGCATGCGTCGAGCGCGGCCAAGAGCGTTCGCACGCAGGCGGCGGCTGTGCTGCGCACCCGAGCCATCCCTCCGACCTGTGGACGGACCGGCGTGGTTCAGTTCTTCGGCCGCTCGTCCCGCCGCTCCCGGCTGTCGTAACCGGGCCGGAGGTGACGGGGCGAGGTCGGCCCAGCCCTTCCAGCTCGTTTACGGCCTCAGTTCACACCGTTGGAACGACGACCCGGGGCCGTGTCACGAATTCCGGACGGCCTTATCAGATGGCCATCCATCAGCCGGACGAGTTTACCGTGAGCGGCGGCGGCGACGCGCCGTTTGCCAGCCGTGAGGGGCCGCGTCCCGCCGGGCCGGCCTCCTCCGGGTCCCGGCGCGGTGGTCTGTCCCGCCCGCCGTGTTGTCCCGGTCTGGATCTGGCCTGGCTCCCGGTCCTGGCCCGGTCTGGATCTGGCCTGGCTCCCGGTCCTGGCCCGGTCTGGATCTGGCCTGGATCCCGGTCCTGTCCCGGTCTGGATCCGGCCTGGCTCCCGGTCCTGGCCCGGTCTGGATCCGGCCTGGCTCCGGGGAGGCAGACGGAACTCCCGACGCGTTCAGGACGCCTCAGTGAACGACGATCCTCTGCCCTGGCTAGGAATGGCTTATAGAGCGCCGCCGTGCCGTGAAGGTTATCGGTCGACATGCCGCTGACGACACATCGAACGGAGTTCGACGCTGTGTGGCCGGCGGGGTGGCTGTTCAGCCCCTGGCTGCAGAGCCTGGCGGTGAAGCAGCGCCTGAAGGTGGCCGCCTGCAGCCGTCGGACGCCGCCACTGACCGCCGGCGAGACGAACTGACGTCGGGAGAGAGGATCCCGGCCAGCACCCCACACGTGGTGCGTGCGGCTCCGGCGCCAGTCGGCGGCACCGGATCCGTCAGGGGTCCACTAGCAGTGACATCACGCTGGCCGGGAACCCGCGTCAGTGACGCCACGCCGGCCGGAACCCTGTGTCGGTGACGTCACGCTGGCTGAGACGCTGCCGTCAGTGACGTGGCTCTGGCCGGGATGCTGCTGTCAGTCGCCGGTGTTGGCGTGGCCGGGGGCGCGCCTGCTCCGAGGGCGTGGCTCCGCACGCTGCCAGCTGGGCTGCCCTCAGTCCCGAGCTCCGCTCCCCTCCGTCTCCTTTCTGTGCGGC
Source organism: Capitulum mitella (assembly GCA_030062745.1). NCBI lineage: Eukaryota > Metazoa > Arthropoda > Thecostraca > Pollicipedomorpha > Pollicipedidae > Capitulum > Capitulum mitella. The sequence goes on along the minus strand of CP099845.1, from coordinate 31,325,313 downwards.
CGGCAGACTCGAGCTGGTACTCACCGGCAGGCGGCGCGGCTGATTTACGAGGCCGGCGGGGTGCCGTCCACAGGTGGGTCAGGCCGGAACACGTGCAACAAATGTCGACCTCTGCCGACGGCAGCCAGCTGGCGGTCGACGCCCCGCGGAGCCGGGGCAAGCGGCGCGGTCTGCCGCCGCGCCGGCCGCGCCTGCTCCCCCCCCGCGATCAGACACGGCCCAGACACGTGTTTGTCGCCGCCGGAGAAATGCGGGTAATGATCCACCCGCGACCGCCACTCCCGCCCACTAATTCGCCGAAAACCGAGCTCATCCAGCGCTGTCAGCCGACCGGCTGAGTCATCTCCACCGAGCGCGGCGACGAGACATCAACAGAGCCGGCCGGCGCCGCTCCGGACAAGAGCGCGGCTGCTCGTGTCCGACGGCCCGCGCCTCGTGACTCGTCGCCTCAGTCCCGGCATCGGCTGGTACTGGCCACCCGCTCCGCCGCCGCTGGTCTCTGGTCCTCTGCCCTGGTCCCTGGCCCTCCGCCGCTGGTCTCTGGTCCTCCAATGCTGGTCTCTGGTCCTCCGCCGCTGGTCTCTGGTCCCCCGCCGCTGGTCTCTGGTCCTCGGCCGCTGGTCTCTGGTCCCCGGCCGCTGGTCCCTGGCCCCCCGCCGCTGGTCTCTGGTCCTCCGCCGCTGGTCTCTGGTCCCCGGCCGCTGGTCTCTGGTCCCCGGCCGCTGGTCTCTGGTCCCCCGCCGCTGGTCCCTGGTCCCCCGCCCCTGGTCTGTCGTCCTCCGCCCCTAGTCTCTGCTCGTCGGCGGCCGTGCGCGGAGGCGGCAGCCGGGCGGCATTGTTCGTCAGCGGCAGACCAGGTCAGCAGCTCCAGACGCAGCCCGCGCCAGACAGGCGGGCCGGCGCCGCACGGGCGCCGCCGCCCGCTGCTGGAGGTTGTCGGCTGCCAACGCGCGCCGCACGCGCTCTCCGGGCGGCGTCTGGGCCGGTCCGTCAGCCCCTGGAGACCGGCCAGCGCCCGCCGGCTGCGAGCTAGCGGCTATTGTTCCATCTGATCGGCGCTGGCACGCGAACACGGACTCGCCTCTGGACGTGCTCAGTGAAGCCACCTGTAGGAGTCGAGAAGGCTGTCGGGCTCCCTGGCGTCGTCAGCTCCCGAGGGTTGGCGCATTATCCTGCCGCTCGCACTCCAGGCAGACATGGTCACACGTGTCTCTCAGGTTCCCCGGTGCAATCACTTCGGCTCACTGAGCCAGCGCGCAACTTCATATACGAACGGCTGAGATCGTCCGACCGTCCCTGTTGCGGCTCTCCCGCCCCTGTTGTCTGTCATGGGGCCAGGGTCTAATCGGGAGTTCGTTTACCCTTCCGATAACGCACGTCAGCGTCAGCCAAGCGTGACCCAGCTGATGATGCGTAGCTTTGTGAGATGATCTCTGCCTTTGTCAGTCTCCCACATCGCTATCGTCGAGGGCATTGTGCGCCAACAAGGCGTAATACGACAAGAGGCGTAATCCGATCTGTGCCATGTTAACGTAACAGGCGTGCCGCTAGTTTCTCTGTCATTGCATCTGAATGGTTCTGAGCATGGCGTGTACCCATTAGCGGTCGATTGGCTGCTGGTTCTTCTCTAGCTTGCCCGCGGCATGCGTGAAGAAGCTAGGCGGTTTGTCTGCCCGGGGCTACCGTGCCATTATGGAAACGCGCTGAAGATGATTGGGATAATGAAATCGCCGTTGACATGACTAATGGCGACGAGCCTCGGTCCCGTGATAACCACCTGTTGTTTGCGGAATGATTTCCGATCAAGCGACCAGTTTTGGCACGCGCTGAGATGGCCTGAATCTGCCTCCAGACCAATGTGATGTTTTTTGGGACCGTCGTCCGCGACAGATGCTTCAGAACATCACAAATCCTCGACGACTTTCGATCGCACCATCCACCCCAGACCGGTTTATAAATTACACAACGGAATCCTGGTGACGTTTAATTCGATCATTGTCGCTGTGCCGACACCATTTTACTTAACCTGTTACATATGTAGTGCATTACGTGTCTGCTGATGGACACGTGCTACGTGCACGTCAGCATGCAACACCTCTGGATGCAAGCCCACCAGTATCCCGCTGTTGGGCCGATTGTTCTTATTCATTTCGTATGTAAGGAGCTAACGCCGAACTAGACTTTATCCTGTCGCAACGCACCATGATTCGGCGGCGTCTGAGGCTCCAGCCTGAGGCGCCGCTGCGGCACGCAGCAGCTGCGCTCCCAGGGATACCGGGACGGGCGGACGGCGGGCAGCTGTGGTGGTGTCGAGCTCATTGGTGTCGAACACCTCATCCGGTGGGCGGAGACTGACGGGCGAACGGTGATGACCAGGGCCGGCGATCCTCGGCGGCGTCTGGCTGTCATCAGCCTGCCACCAGCCCACCATCAGCGGGTCATCAGCCAACCATCAGCCGGCCATCCGCCGGCCATCACCCACCCATCAGCCGACGATCAGTCTGTCATCAGCTGGTCATCAGCCGGTCATCAGCCAGCCATCAGCCGGCCACCAGCGGGCCATCAGCAGAATATCAGCCGACCATCAGCCGACCATCAGCCGACCACCAGCCAGCCATCATCAGCCGGCCAACAGCCGGCCATCAGTTGATCATCATCGGGTCATCAGCGGGCCATCAGCCGGTCATCAGTCCGCCATCAGCGCAGCGAGAGGCGGGTCTGCAGGCGGTCGGCCGAGACCGCCATCTCTGCCGGCGGTGTTCGAATTTTTAAGTTCAGATGTCCCGTTTGAATGGAAAGCCATGGGCCGACGCAGTCGTCATTTCATGACCTCTCACCCCAGGTCAACACCAAGGGTTGCAACGAAGCCCAGCTCCCCGGAATGTGAGCGACCGACCGACACTCAGTGTCGCCGTGCCTTCTGGTCTTGAGTGGCGCCGGTTCCCAGCAGGTCGGAAAAGAAACAAATGCTGCGAATTCAGCTCGACGCGGAAGATCATGCGGTGGGAGCTGTAGTTCGGACTCTCTGCCGTCGCCCTTATGTTATCGGTCTAATAGCGCGGCTGCGGCGGCGACGGCGTCCCCTCCCGGAAGCGACGGCCGCCGCCACCGCCGCCCCCTCGGCCACGCCACGAAAATCAATAGCGCCGCGTCTGCCGCCACGCCGCTCTGTTGGTTTTGGCGAAGCTCAAACATTAATAGGGATATGGCCTTTTGGCCGGCAGAGTGCGTAAAGGGCTGTTTCTGGGGCGCGATGTTTTCCCAGAGAGCTCTCCAGCAAATGGCGCAAAGACGGCGCGGCTGCCTTTGAACACAGTCTGGCGCTGTGTCCACGGGGTCTTCTGGTGATAATCGCCTAACTTTGAGAGCTGCTCGTTAGTGGTAAATCCCCGAGGGACTGCCTGTGTGAATGATCTCCTGTCAAGATTTGGCGATCCCACTCATCAAACGAACCACCCACCACTGTTTGTGAGTGCTGGTAGAACCCGCGTGTTTGACAAGGTGGCTGTTCAAGTGTAAGTGAGAGAGAGAAAGAAGAGGCCATTGGAGCCAGGGAGAGGGGGGGGGAGACGGAGAGAGAAGGGGAGAGAAAGCAGTGCCAATGAACTTTGGTCGTCTGCGGTGTCCAGTTTCCGATAGAGATCGACCGCGATCGTCTCGTCTCTCGGTCGTGTCGTGGCCGTCGCTTGGACGCGCCGCTCCCCGCCGCGCGGCGCGCAGTTATTTCCGGCGACAGACGAGCCGTCCGCGCCAGAGAAGGACGCGATATCTACACTGTCGACGCTCGTGCCAGCAGCGGCGGCCAGCTCTGAACAGCAGACCACCGGTTTGTTCCCCCCTTGGCAGGACTGATCGAGCTGTTGTGGGTTTTCTAACGACGCTTCAACTATTGAAATCGTCGGCGTTTTGCCTCCGTCAGCGAAGACCAGGACGTTGTTGTGGACCTGCGTCCTATGTGAATAATCGAGCCATCTCCTGAAATTCCCGTTCAGATTTAACTGCAGCACGCTGCTGTCACAGACCAGGACAGGAAACCGGGGGTTTGTTTCCCCTGCGGCCGGCCCGATCAGTATTCGCCTTCAGTCCGGCGTCGGTCGCGCAGTCTGCTGCCTGCCCATCGGCCAGTTCTGACGTTCCCGGGTCTCCCGGGCCGGCAGCTGGACCGCAAGGCGTCGGCGGCAGCGGACCGATACACCTCCGGCAGGCACTGATCGATCTGACGTCACACGCACTGAAGGCGAGTCCTCGTTTTTGCGGGGGCCGGGCATTAGCGTCGCTGTGTCGGGACATCTGCGTGCGGACACAACCGGGCGGCGTTTTTGACGCGGCGCCGCGACAAAAACGGACAGCAGGCGTCGATATCGTTTCGGCGGAACAGCACACGAGCCGACCCCGATCTGACTACCAAGTGGAGAGGGCGACTTTTTCTTTCTGACGTTCGGGTGGCGTCATCTCTGGACAGAATGCTTTTTGTTAGTGACAAACCGTTTTAGGCAGCGGCTATGTTGTGGTTCGAACTCTGGTGTCACTGTCAGTGGAGTCGGGTGAACTGATAATGGACTTGAAATATGTTTCAAGTTAACAAGTGGTGGGACGCAAGCTACATGAACTGCTTCCTTCGTCAGGACAGCGTGCAACCCCGGGTGGAACCCTCTAAGCTTTTTTGCAACCTGCTCGAGAACAATTGCTTTCATCGCTCTAAAAATTAGCATGGCTAAGTGTTGATTTTGTTGACACATTTCCTGAAAATTTGGGACCAGTACCTTTGACAGACCACTGACCTATGATTTCTTTCTCCAGGGCATGTTGCCGAGAAATCACGTTACGGCGACGGTCTTCATCGGACAGCAAGCGTTTAAGGCATTTTAAGATGCTCAGACTTGCTAAATCTTATACGTAAATGTTACGCTTGGTGTCAGTGACCTCTGCACCCACTTACTACACGTAAACCAGTCTTTGATTGGATCAGGGCTACCTTAGGTCAAAGTCGTGAACGGAGGTCGGTGACCTTTTTGGTCTTTTATCGACCACGGAGGGGTGACACTTCTCAATGTAATCGGATAAGCTACTTGCACACCAACAGTACTTCGAACATTTATTCATTGTCAGAAGTTGTTTTGTTTCTTTAAAAGCGCCTTGCAAGTTAGGTTTCACAGGATCAATCACAGAAACCCGGAATCCGCCTGCAGGACCTCCTGTGAGGTCGCCTGTAACGTTATTGTGTGGGAAAAACGCCAAACCGGGTGTCACTGTGTAGCTAAAAGACCAAACTACACACTGTGTTTCTACGTCACTCGAGTCCTTCAGGCTTGGAAATGGCTTGGGAGGGGTGGGGTCGTTTCTCGTCTGAACCAAAGAAGGCGGCCAAAGTTCGATTACGGGCAATGGTTAGTGTCAAATTTTGATGTCTGTGAACCAATCCTGAAGTTCACTGATGCCGACCCAGACGGAGATACTGTCAGGCAGAACATCAGACATATTGCAGAAAATGTTTTTGCGTCACATGGGAACATTTTCAATCTTTCATCTGCAAACTTCTGATGCGTTTTTCGCCTTTCTTTGCGTGCGTGTCGAAGGTTAGTTCGTTTTAAATAAAACATCTCATCTTTCACTTTTTCTGCTGTGCTTTGGCACACCACAGAGGGAAAATCAAATCCATCAGTTTTAACGCTGACAGACGGACGTCCAGTTTGCGGCTGTGATCTCCGTCGTCTGGAAGACGTCATGATCCGATAACGACCGCGGACTTTGCTCGCTGGCCATAACGCTCGTCTGTTCATCCTACGGTCGGGTGGGAGGCGACATCTTGGCCAAACCCGCGCCGCAGTCCCAATGGCCCGATCTCGGCGGCCTGACAGTTTACGGTTCGTCTCATCGGGCGTCGGCGTGGACGGACAGAGCGTCAGCTCCGTAAACCGGAGGACGGTTTACGGAGTCGGTCGCCTCCAGCCGCCCGGTCAGCCGGCTGTGCTGGGTCCGGGCCATTAGGACACCAGTCGGGCCGCTTATCGTGCGTCAGTGTGTGGCCGACGCGTCCCGGAGAGGGCGCGCTAATGGACCTGGAACACATGATGCATACAATTCATCCTCCATTTTCCACCCCCCCCCTCTCTCTCTCTCTCTCTCTCTCTCTCTCTCTCTCTCTCTCTCTCTCCCGGCCTCCTTTCCTCCCTCTGTCTGTCTCTCCCTCTCCTCCCTTCTGTACTTCCCTTCCCTCTTCCTCTTTTTGTCTCGTCCGGAGTTTGTGAACTGCTCTCACACTCCATTTATTTTTTCTCTTTCGGGTATCAGCTATCTCATTTTTCCCACTCTGTACAATCCCCACACTGCCGAACCTTCTTCCTCCTGAGTATGCTTTGCCACATATATCACACATGCCACACACATGCCACACTCCTGAGTATGCATTTGGTGCCTTTTAGGTCCTGTGTCATCCTGTCTACGTTGCTAGCGCGTGCAGCATACCAATGAGCCGCTACCATTTTCCAATCAGTGTGGCATTCTTGAACGTTTTTCAGACGATGCCAACTTTTTCATAGGCATTCTTTTATTGTGCTTTAACCCTGTCCTCAGAGAAGATTTCAGAATGTTTATGCCGATGACTAGAATGGTCCAAGTGGGTGGAGATGGCAGAACCTCTCGAATTTAACGGCACAGCTCAGGCTTGAGAGAGGTGTGTCTCGTCTCGCCTCGTCTCGCCTCACGCCCTGCACCTCTCGGCTCGATTCTCCATGTTGTCACAGTCAAACAGGAGTGTGACTGTCTTGGAGAGTCATTCTCAGTCGTGCACCATCAGTCTGCAATTCATTTCAGCGCATTGAATGGTCAAAACGCATCACTGGTAATTATGATTTAAACGATGTTGGGAGTCAAAGAGCACACAAAGAATAGATCAAAAGGTCGGATTCACAAGAGCTGCGAGTTATGTGGTGGTCAAAATGAACGGCGTGAGCTTTTGTGAAGACGCCGCGCTATATCTCTGCGTCATATTTTGTCAGCGTGACGGCTCGAACAGTGACAAGTTCTTGTAATCATGTTTTGGTGGTTATATTGGTTTGGTAATGCTGTCACGACACTACCGGCGCTTAGTGATTTTTTTAAAGAAATAAGACTGCTCTTGATTGAAGTGGGAATGACATCGCAGTACTTTTCGAGTCGTTTTGGTTCTTTGAGCTGCGTTGGTATTATGTCGTTCTCTCTTCTGACTAAAACTTATATTTAATACCTTTGAAAATGCGCTTAGGCGCAGATATCATACACGATGCCGTTTGTCGTCACATGTCGGCTTGCGACGGCAGGGCGTCCAGCGGTGGGCCACCAGGACGCCATGAGGTTAATGGTGTTTTGCAATTGCGCACATGACCGGGGGCATCTGTCAGCCCAGAAATAGATCGCAGGCAACGAAGTACGCCAAGTTTTTTTCGCATGAGCGCCGCTGCCTCCGGCTAGCCCGATGAAAGATGTCCCGTCAAAAGCCGGGAAACAAATTGACGCCGCCTGATGGACTGACAGGAATGTTTATGTTGCTTCGGGACGAAAATCACATGCTTCAGAGACTGGAGCTTGAGCCTGCTTTGTGATGACGGCTATCTATTGTGTAGGCAAGTCGACTGGGAAAAGTAAAGAAAAGAGGGAGAGAAAGAAGGAGAGATGGAGCAAGAGAGAAAGGGAGAGGGAGGGAAAAGGAGAGAACAAGGGGGATTGGAGAGGATGGAGAAAAAAGAGCAAAAGGGGAGGGAGGAAAGACGAAAGGAAGATAAAGAAAGGAAGGGAAGGGCATGAAGAGAGATAGAGCACAACAGAGGAGATGGAAGCAATCAATTTTGGTAGTTCATGCAATTTTTAAAGGCCTTCCTATTTCCAAAGAAAGATGAAGCCTATTTGGACAGCTCGTGGGCCAGGTGGGGTCGTGGTCTCGTTAAGTGTACAGCCGCCAGTCGGCCGCCGAGCCGCGGCTGGCCGCTCTCCACAGCCGGCGGCAACGTCTGGAGCTCTCCACAGCCGGCGGCCGCCAGCCGCAGTCCAGCCGACAAATGGACGCGCCACATCTTTTATTCATGCCATTTTAATTACCGCGGCCGCGCGGCGTCCTCCGGCGCGAGCTCGGAGCTGGTCCGCTCCTCCGGTCGATGTGTGGGAGGTGACGCTGAGCGATGAGAAACTGCGGTGTCCGACTCATGTCTGGCCGGAGAGCCAGCACTGAGGTCGGCAGCGCAGGTCGGCTCAGGTCAGCTCAGGTGTAGGAGGTCTCAGTCGCTGTGTGGGAGATGATATTGGGGAGACCGGGCCGCAGAAAGATCGGTCTCCGGCCCAGGCTGGCAGGAGATGCCACGCTGTGGGAGGTCAGGTCGGATCCGAGCGGGCCATCGTTCACGTGGTGGGAGACGAGCGACTGTGAGCGACGGGAGAGCCGCGGAGATCGGTCCCGGGTTCCGACCGCGGCCGGAGCCGGAGTCCCAGCTGGCCCGGAGCCGCGGAGATCGGTCCCGGGCTCCGACCGCGGCCGTAGCCGGAGACCCAGCTAGCCCGGTCAGAGTCGCCGTCTGTCGGCGGCTCACGTCAGAGCGCGGTGTCACCCGTGGCCGAGGACCGTCTCGTCACGCCAGGCGACCATTTGTCTCCGTCTTTTCCGGCTGCCGTGCCGCACCCCCGCCGAGAGTGACAAAATGCCCGGCCGGCCGGCGCGGAGTGTTTGGTTTTTCCGACGGTCGGCGGGTCGTCGTTGTCGGGCTCAGTGGCGGCTGGCAGCCCGTCGCCGGGACCAGAGCAGTTCTGGCGCTCGGCGGCTACTGCCCGTCGGGCGGCTCAGCCACAGTGGTCGTCGCGGTGTGGACCGGGTCACGGTTAAGGATCACGGTCACCGTGGAGGAGCCGCTCGCACAGCCGTAGCCGTGCTTGGCGGGGTTTTCGTATCGTATCGTACTGCCAGATCGGTGTATCGAGTTCGCGCTGCCGGCTGAAAAATTTAAGCCCACCATGTGGTGTCAGTTCTTTTCAACTAGCCGGATTAATGCTGTGGTTTCGTGTTGGCCTACGAATACTGTTATTGCTCATGGGCTTTCACCCAAAGAATTCTTGACTGGTTGTCACCGTGTGCTTCGTTCGCGTTACATTCTGGACCTCAGATGTGGGAACATCTCAGAAAGTAGGGGTGGCAAGGTCAGTTCTGGAGTCGATTCTCTTCATGCGTCGACGAAGGGTTAACGTTCAGCATTCCCTGATAGTGGGGGTGTCACGCCCTCTCCCTCTCCCCCGTTCCTATGCCTATGTTCTGCACTAAAGGCCATCAGATACTTCAGGAAAACCCAACTTTTTATAGAACACCTTTGAACTGCCCTTTGTCGGATTGGAAGGAAAATACTCGGGCAGATAGCAGTCAGATGATGGCTTACAACGTACCGGGTTTGACGAGCGGATGCAACATTGCGTGCAGTGCGTTTGGGTTTTGTGTCCATTAACTGCTGCTTGCGGCATGCTTGGAGTTATTGAAGTTGATAACATCATCTCTGATACAATGAAACGAGGTTGTTTCCCTGATTGTACTGCACGCTATTCGTTGGATAGGCGCATGAGCGTATTTCGACACAAGTATTTGCCTTTTTATCTTATTTCGGGAGAACCACAGCAAGTCAGATCCTTAATCCTGCAATGCCGTGGCAGAATTTAATGATGAACGGCTCCGGAAATCACCCTTCATGGTTTCTTTCATTCCACGTGGGGGGGAGGGGAGGCGAGGATAATTTCACTCATCACCGCCCGGCCTGTTCCGGTGGTGTTGGCTGACGTGAGTGAGCGGGGTACTTCTCTCTGGGTCGGCCGCCACCCTGCTCGGACCGTGGCGTTCTCGGCACGCCTCTGAGCTCACCGGCCCGGTATGGGGATCTGCGTACGGCTCCCTCCCCGCTCCAGACCGGCGCCGACGCGACGATGGGGGGGGGGGGAGAGCGTCGACAGCGTCGGGAGTGAGTCAGCCTTCTTTGACAGATGGCCGGTACGCCTGCAAACGGCGCTCTGTTTGCAACGGCAGCTGGTGTGAATCGGGGCGGTGTTCGCCATCTGGGCCATGGCTTCAAACACGGTCCGGTGTGTATGCGGTGCGCAGTCGGGACGCTGCAGTTTTCAAACGCGCCGGACTGGGGGCCGAGTCACACGTAACGGGCCGCGTCGTCGGAACGCCCGGCCGCCGGCTCCTGGAACTTCTCCTTCGCGGGAGGTGCCCTCCTGCTCGACAGCCGCCTGCTGCTGGCTGGACTGCGAACTGACATCGGGTGTTGCTTGTCAGGAACGCATCATCAGTGCAGGACGAAGCATGGATACGTTGGAAGAATAAACTTATATATATAAACAAATTGCTATGTATATATATATATATATATGTATATTTATATATTTATATATGCCCTCAAGGGCAGATTCATATGCATACAGACCTTTGCATACAAATACAAGGATGCCTCATACGATGTGCTTATATGTGGGAACGCTTCTTTGATCAATAATACAGATCATGATAATATGCATGCATCTGGCATTGTCTGACCATACGCATACGGATCATGCGTACCATTCTTACGCCGTTTTATTAAAAGCAGACATTTCAGTATTAAAACGAGCTCTCATCTCAGCCAGTCCGTCGTCTGTGAGCCCACTGTTCAGGGGGTGCTCAGACACGATCCGAGCCAGTGGCGGTGGACTCGTCGCTCCCCGGGCCGGCCCAGCCTGTCGATGGACCCCCAAGGTCACCGGAACCGCGTCGTTGCCGACGGCCCCTCGGTAGAGAGTGACTCACGGGTGACGTCATGGCGGGCGACCCCGGGCTGCAGCCGCGGGCCTATTAATTCACGACCGCTGGCAACGACGCGTTCGCAGAACACGCTCCGGCCAAGGCTGGCTGGCTGGCGGCGGATCTGAACACCCGGCGAAGTGGTGGTGAAACGCCGCTCTGTATGCGTGACCGCCGCCCCGCCAGGCCTTGTATGTCACGGTCACTCTGCCGACCTGTGCGACCAGGTCAGCCAGGTCACAGGCGACAGGTACAGAGCTGTATCGTGTGAACGAAGACGCCGCGAACTCCTGATTATACCAAGAAGAACAACATTCGATGTCCAAAACGCCGCGAACACCTGATCATACGGAGATGAAAAGCATTCAAAAACGCTGCGAAAGGTGCAGTGTCCATTTCCCGCTTTTTTTCTTCACTCTGCTGGGTTCAGCGAATACAAGACTTGCTAAGCAGCGATAGTATTGGAATTCAGCGTCGTGGTTGGAATCTTATGCGGCACGAAGGGCGCGAGGGAAGGAACAGGTGGTTCCAAACTAGGCCATCGATCGAGTTAAGCAGAAATAGCGTCACTGCGGCACACGCGTAAAACGCCTGCACGGCAGCTGGCTATGGCGGCGGAAATTTCAGATGCACCGGAACTTTCCGGTTACTTATATACTAATTTTAATATTGTACATATTATATATACTTATATGCACAAGTATATATATACATATATACAGACTAAGATATCAATATTTGCCATGTTACATTGCGGAGCACAGCACATTGCGTATTTGACTGCTATTAAAGGAACCATATCTTTATACCGGCAAACATTACCAGCGATGTACGGAGGCCATTTGATGGCAAGGTAAGCATGTTTGTCAATGATAAACAACATGCATGAAAGGACGGAAAATAGGTCAAGTGCTAATTATCACAGAAAATAGTTCTCTGGTGAATTCTAAAACGCAAGGCTTCGAAAGATGTGGCATGAATTCGGAATTAACCATGACCAGTTATTTGTTGACGTGGTACAGCTATTTTTCTGACACAGGCTGACAGTAATTCTGCTGTTTTTCTGTTTTGCTCTGCTTTGTTTTCCTTTTTTATTTTTTAGTCGCGGCCCCTGCGGCGGTCTGTCTCGGTCTGTTTAGCTCAATCCAGCTATGAGCTGGTGTAGGAGGCTCCTTGGTTGCGGGCTCTGCGGCGGTCTGTTTCGGTGTGTTTAGCTGAACCCAGCTATGAGCTGGTGTAGGAGGCTCCTTGGTTGCGGGTCTTTCATCCTATCTTGCTCCTTGTTGCGGGCTCTGCGGCGGTCTGTTTCGGTGTGTTTAGCTGAACCCAGCTATGAGCTGGCGTAGGAGGCTCCTTGGTTTGGAGGCTCCTGGTTGCGGGCTTGGCGGTCTGTTTCGGGGTTGCTACCGTATAGCTGGCGTAGGATCCTTGTTCGGCTTGCGGCCGGTTCAGTCCAGCCCCACCACGAGCTGCGGCAGGAGGCTCCACTGCGGACTCGGAGGACGGAGCGGCAGGCGTCGCCGCCAGCCCCGGTGCCGCCGCCCTGGAATGCAGCGTGTTCCGCCTGCTGGCGGCCGAGTGGGGCGTGCTCTCGTGCGCCGACAGACAGGCCGGCCGCGCCGCCCTCCTGGTCGGGCTCTGCTGCTAGGGCACGATGGGCCTCCGCCACGTGCGCGCAAACCTGTCGCTCCTGGGACACGGGTCTGTTGTGATGTGTGTTATTGCATGGTGTCGGAATGGACGCTTGTCTTATGTTGCCGCGAGGCAGACTTCGTGAAACTACTCTCGAGGCAGCATGCTCTGTGGCCTGCGCGGCCTCTCCAGCTGAACTTACAATTTACTCCAGAAAAGAAAACAACAGCCATGGTGCCCTTTCGCTACTGATTTAAAATCAAAACATCTGCCGTTGTTACTAAAACCAATGGTGTCCTACTCTACTGAGCTGTGCCTGCTTCGCCACTGCTGACTGTTGGGCGATATTTCAGGCGTGCTGGGCGAGGAGGACTACTTCTATGACGAAGAGGAGGCCGAGGTGGCCTCGACACACGTGCCCAAGTTCATCAGTCAGCCGACCAGCCAGACGGTGAAGGAGGGTGACACCGTCATCCTGCCCTGCCTCCTCGACAAACTGAGTACGCAGAACTTGCCCGCAACGGCTCAGACTTCAGACCACAGCGCGAGCCGTGTGTGCGAACTTCTGTCATGCTGTGTTGCGTCAAACATTTGGAGCGGATATGCGGCGTGGTCTGGATACAGCGCACCTGGCAATCGGCCAACTTATCGCAACTTTCTTTTCTTCTTACGGGCTTGCCTTTGAATTCTACTCTTGCTACACTGACAACTTCCTCATGTGGAATTGTGTTTTCCTGTTTTGTTCCGTCATCCATAGCGTCTGGTCTCCAGTACATCCACAGGTACTGCAGTGCCAGCAGTTGACCCACTTTACGTCCACTCTTCGCTACGAAAGCCGAGTTGTCGCTTCCCAGTTAGCGTAAGAAATATGATATCCTCTCGTTGCTTCAGCTCTCTGGATGTTCGCAGGTGACGTGATCATTTGGAAGTCGGAAAAGGGACTGCTCTTCACCAGTTCGGTCGTGCAGACCAAGGATTCGCGCTACAAACTTGAGGAGAAGGAACGCCAGGGCAGCAACCTGGTCATCGAGAACGTGACGGTCGAGTACAGCGGGACGTACGAGTGCCAGGTTACGTCCTCGCCTCCCGTCAGTCTACAGCACACCGTCATCGTGAGCCGTGAGTGCCAATACAGGCGGCGTGCGACTCGACACAGGGGACATGAGAGCCAATACAGGCGGCGTGCGACTCGACACAGGGGACATGAGAGCCAATACAGGCGGCGTGCGACTCGACACAGGGGACATGAGAGCCAATACAGGCGGCGTGCGACTGGACACAGGGGACATGAGAGCCAATACAGGGGGTGTGCGACTCGACACGGGGGACATGAGAGCCAATACAGGGAGCGTGAGACTGGACACGGGGGATATGAGAGCCAATACAGGGAGCGTGAGACTCGACACAGCAGACATGAGGGCCAATACAGGGGACGTGCGACTCGACACGGGGGACATGAGAGCCAATACAGGGGGCGTGCGACTCGACACGGGGTACGTGTGAGCCCACGCAGGTGACGTTAGATTCGACACAGAGGACGTAAGAGCCGACAGGGGACGAGAGAGCTGACACAGGGGGCGAGAGAGCTGACACAGGGGGCGAGAGAGCTGACACAGGGGACGAGAGAGCTGACACAGGGGACGAGAGAGCTGACACAGGGGGCGAGAGAGCTGACACAGGGGGCGTGAGAGCTGACACAGGGGGCGAGAGAGCTGACACAGGGGACGAGAGAGCTGACACAGGGGACGAGAGAGCTGACACAGGGGGCGTGAGAGCTGACACAGGGGACGAGAGAGCTGACACAGGGGACGAGAGAGCTGACACAGGGGACGAGAGAGCTGACACAGGGGACGAGAGAGCTGACACAGGGGACGAGAGAGCTGACACAGGGGGCGTGAGAGCTGACACAGGGGACGAGAGAGCTGACACAGGGGGCGTGAGAGCTGACACAGGGGACGTGAGAGCTGACACAGGGGACGAGAGAGCTGACACAGGGGGCGAGAGAGCTGACACAGGGGACGAGAGAGCTGACACAGGGGGCGAGAGAGCTGACACAGGGGACGAGAGAGCTGACACAGGGGGCGTGAGAGCTGACACAGGGGACGAGAGAGCTGACACAGGGGGCGTGAGAGCTGACACAGGGGACGTGAGAGCTGACACAGGGGACGAGAGAGCTGACACAGGGGGCGAGAGAGCTGACACAGGGGACGAGAGAGCTGACACAGGGGACGAGAGAGCTGACACAGGGGACGAGAGAGCTGACACAGGGGACGAGAGAGCTGACACAGGGGGCGTGAGAGCTGACACAGGGGACGAGAGAGCTGACACAGGGGACGAGAGAGCTGACACAGGGGGCGTGAGAGCTGACACAGGGGGCGTGAGAGCTGACACGGGGAATGTGAGCGCACTCTCCGGCTTAATCCTACAGGTGCGTCTCTTGGCGACCGAACTCGGTACATAACGGTTGAGACGAGAAAGAAAAGATGTTATTGTTAGAAAAGATGAAAAGATGTTGTCCTGCGGATTTTGTTATGAGTATTGTCCAGATAAATTGCTTTTATGAAAATACATCACAGCTCAGGAATATTAAGAATGTCCCGCAACATCCTTGGACTCACTTAGGAGCAAAGACGTGGGTTTTCGTTTCATATATCTAGAACAAGCAAGGTGCCCGATATTTTTGGGTTTTCGGCCCAGCGTCGGCGGAACTAGCTCGTGTCGCCGTTCGGCCAAACAGAAGGTCTTTGATTGCCGTTTTCAAACATACGCCCGGGAGAGCGAGGCCAGTTCGCGACCTGAGTCTTTCGTAAGCGAACGATGGACTCGGGCGCCGTGGGCGGTGATGCAGCCGGGTACGACACGCCATGACTTCTGAGGGAGACTCGGTGCCCTGATGCCAGCGGCGATCGCTATAGGGTCGATACGATGTGACGCGTCCTCCCGTCCAGAGGTAGACTACTCTGCCGCCAAAATAAACTCACCCGGAGCCCATCCAGACTCATCTGGGGGTCACATAACATGGCCAGTGGTACGCAAATAAACATGGTGCGTGCCGTCGGGAGTTGTTCTGCGGTCAAAAACCGTTACTGGGCGAAGGGCTGCCGAAGAAGTCACGTTCAGATTTGACATCATGACGTGACTCAGCCACGTGGCGCCGGAACTTGATGGCGCGATCGTCGCATTTATCGTTTGTTTCTGAATTTCTTGTTATGTGTGACGTGGCTGGTGTCGAATCTGGTCAATCGTTGAGAATCCACGCAGTATTTTTGTAACGTGGCTGACACAAAAACTGTCATGCGTGTTTCGGTGACAAAGCTGACATTTTCACGAAATATACTTTGAGTTTATTTCCCATCGGTAGGACGCTGGTCTCACATAGCTATGACCAGGCTGCCCAGAGCGTTCTGATAGGGGTCATGCCGATTATCGGACGTACTGCCATATTACGTGTGACAAAGCAAAACCACGAGACCCAAAGAGTCATTAACAAAATGGACTGTCCAGTGAATCACGGCGAAAAAGTAATTCACTGCCCACTGAAGACTTCTACTCGCAGATTCCTGGCGATATGTAGGCGCAACAAATTGTCCAGTGAGTCATGACTAGACGTAATAGACTGTTCAGTGACTCACGATCAGGTGTAAAAAGCCAAAAGTTAGACTGCCCATTGAGTCACGATCAGATCTAAAAGTCTTGAATTAAACTGTCCAGTGAGTCATGACCAGATGAAATAGACTGTCCAGTGAGACATAGCCACTAGCCAGGTTTGGCGGATTGCGGATATGTTATGAACTGAGCAGCAGCATTCAGCTTGTGGTGCTTCTGCCCCAGACAAGTCTCTTTCAGAGACGACTGACAATTTGCTTCGTGTCACAGAACCGCCGACGATCACTACCAGACCGGAGAGTGGCGTGCTGGTCGAGCAGGAGGGGAAACAGGATCACCCTGGCCTGCAAGGCCGAAGGCAGTCCGGAGCCGACTGTCACCTGGACCAAGAAGGTGAGCTGC
Source organism: Capitulum mitella (assembly GCA_030062745.1). Lineage (NCBI taxonomy): Eukaryota > Metazoa > Arthropoda > Thecostraca > Pollicipedomorpha > Pollicipedidae > Capitulum > Capitulum mitella. The sequence continues at coordinate 31,308,890 of CP099845.1, read as the reverse complement.
TAATTTCGCCACTTCGCCCTGATGGCCGTCGTCCAGCAGCGCGAATAATGGACCGCCGTCATTGCGGCCACTAGCAAAAGACACAGCACAAACCGTGTGGACAAACAGATTTTCCCAGTATTGCCATTCCGAATGACATTATTATTTTGCTAGACCCAGGGTGGACATTCTCCGCGTTGTTTCCAGCCATGCTTCGTACATCTCGCGGCAGTTCTGCGCCCTCCGCGGAGACGGCGCGGTACTGAGGGATGGGAACAGGAGCGGCAGACAGCCCCGAGTGGTCCACCTCTGTCGTGACAATGTCTAGTGACCACTGCCTGTCGTCGTCAGGGTGGCCTGTTGCCGTACGGGGAGAAGAAGCATGCCGGCGAACAGCTGGTGATCGCCGCCGTGGAGAGCACGCACACTGGCGACTACATCTGCACGGCCGACAACGGCGTCGGCGAGCCGGCCGTGCGCCACATCCGACTGGAGATCAACTGTAAGTTCTCTCTCTCTCGCTCTCTCTAAAAAAAAGCACACATACACACGCCGCATAGGATATCACATTATCACGATTATCACGACAGTAATCAGAATGCTACCGCCAAGGAAATTCTGCCGTTCTAGAAGTCGTGAGGGTGGAAGGACTTCAGTCCACTTGACCATGCTAGGCGCATCACGCCGCATCACAAACATCAGTGAGAGCAGCTCCGGGCAGTCGTGTCCATTGTCAGCGTCCAGTGCTCATGACTGCCGCTCAGCCGGCTGCCCCGTGAGTCGCTCAGGTTCGCCGGTGGCCGGCCGGTCCGCCCCCGAAGCCCAGGCGTATTTGCTCCGGGCCGTTCTCGGTCCGGCCGTGGCCGCGACTGTCGCAGCTGGCCGCCAGGCTGCGGCCAGGACACGCACGCTCCCACGCCCAGGGCGCGGCGCGCGCCGTCCGCTCCCGTTACGCACACAGCGGCCGCCAACGCAAACAGGCCGCTCCTGGCGGCGGCGAATTCCGGCGGCGACGGCGCTGACTCAGGAAGCCGCCTGCGTCCTGCACGGCGCTGCCTGTTGACGGCAGGCGCAGAGCTCGGCCGTGGACCGGGTCTGATGTGTCTGAGCCGTGCACGGGGGCGCGACCGTGGCCGACACATTCCGCGGACAGACGTGTCCGGCGGCACGTGTCCGGAGGATGAATGACATGCGGATGCGGACGGACATCCGACACGTGTCCAGTTGACACGTGTCGGACGTGCAGACCCGGCTGGCGCCCTCCGGCAGAGGTAGATGTCCGGATGATGTTGTACCTCGTACGACAGCTAAAATAACCGGAAAATGTAAAATCGTGCACTGTAACCCCGAATCGAAATCATTGCTCCGGTCTGAAAGGTTGCCTGAAAGGTTGCATTTCTGAAGGGCAGCCACACTCATCACCCTCACCAGTTTAACGCGATGGTGTCACCGCAGAATACCGCGTTTGCACGTGTCTGACGCGTGGTACCGGAAGCACGCTCTGCGAACTTTGCACGCCGCCTGGGGCCGTGACGAGGGTCGGCCTGCTCATCACGGGGCGTACTTCCGCGCCCGTGGACTCCGTGCTGGGCGCGGCCGCGTTTACATTGACGTAACGTTCACGCGCACAATAGGTCATTAGCACGTGCCGGTATGGTATGCTTTGCCGTGAGTAATCACGTCATCGGCTTCAATATGGACTCAACGAAGCAGACAGGTGCTTTGTTTTTCGCTTTACGAGTGCAATAGACCGTTAATATTTGCTTGAAGTAGAGTCTAAAGCCTATGGACGCCGACCCACATGGAGAAAGAGGTCAATAAAACACGTATGAACAACAAAAAGGCAGACTTGTAAAAATGCAGCAAAACGCTGAACTGTGCTGCAGTGACAATGTTTTGCTTTTCCAGTTGCTCCTCAGATCACCGTGACCGACAATATGGTGCATACGGGTGCAGGATACGAGGCGCAGATGGAGTGCAACATCCAGGGACAGCCCATGCCGCAGGTCAGATAACTCAGAATTCTGCCGCGGACACGGACATGACCGTGCGTCGGGCTTGAGGACAGAAATGAACAACATTCGTTATGCAGGAGATGCTTCGGTTTACAAGCCCAGGTATATCTTTTAATGTTGGACGTAAACATTTCGGCATTAAGCCATGTTTAGGAGACTCTAGAAAACTTCATAAGACTTCTGAAGATAGCTTAATGCAGGTTACTTATTTCCATCCTCATACCGACCGCAACCTTCGAGTCCCATGTGAATAGATATCTTTTGACATGTAAATCCAAACATCTGCTGGCATACCAATGTTGGTTTATTTCCAACATCACGTCTCAAGCCCGGGAGCCATTCAAGGCCTTTTTTGTTTTATTCAATATCCCGGGTTTCTGTGAATCATGAACCGGAAGTAAAGCTTTGGATTTCTTCTGTTTGTGAATGCGCAATGAAGCTACCTGTACCATTTCAAAACAATCATTGAGGTATGGCCAGTAGTGAAATGTATCATTAGTTTAACAGATTGCGACAAATTACAACACAAATTTTGCTTCATTTATCATATGAATGAAACATGAATTTATGAACCATAGTATGAATATGGATTTCATAAACAGCCGATGATTTTCATAGCGGTGGAGCTACAAGTTCACCTGTGACTGCCTAGATTTCTGACCTTACAGTATCAGTCTGGTCTAAAACTGTTGTTGCGTTTGAAGATTCTGGGCCAATGTGACGTTAATAAAGCAAAAGTTAACCCTTGAGGAATTGTTCTGGATAGCATGTTGGGTAATATTTATAACGGAGCCCTTATGGAAACGGCGATATGCTCGGCGTCTATGCTTTCCTTGATTGCCACCACGCCTAAATTTAGGTCTCACTTGCACATCACCGTTGTGGGGAGGTGTTAGCTTCAATGTATCGCTTGCGGGACCTTTCTTCGACCAACGTATTATGTTGATCATCCCGCTGTCCGTCTTTCGCGCCGTCCCGGGTCTGGTGGGACGGCAGCTTTCTGACCAGTGACTAGGTCTGGCGGTACAGCAGCTCTCTGACCAGTGACAGGCCTGGTGGGACGGCAGCTCTCTGTGATCAGTGGCCGGGTCTGGCGGGACGGCAGCTCTCTGTGATCAGTGGCCGGGTCTGGCGGGACGGCAGCTCTCTGTGATCAGTGGCCGGGTCTGGCGGGACGGCAGCTCTCTGTGGCCAGTGGCGGGTCCGGCGGGACAGCAGCTCTCTGTGGCCAGTGGCCAGGTCTGGGAGGACAGCAGCTCTCTGGGACCGGCCGTCGGGAGCCGAGAGCGGCTGGTCAGAGGGGCGTCCGTCCAGCGCGGGAGACGGCAGGAGGGGCACACTGATCTGTCGGCCGGCTGTCCCAGCTGCCCCGGCTGTCCCGGCTCGTTAACGCCGACGCCCCCACCCGACCGGCCGGCGCCCAGCACGGCAAATAATGTTAATTGATGCAATGAGGGGAGAACAAACGGGGGAGCTGACCTGGACAAATAAATTGGGTAAATGGAGCCAGAGCACACAGGACCAGTTGGGCGTTAGGGTGGGGAGGGCGGCGAATGGTCGGAAAACTGGCGGAAAACTCATGGGGCTCGGAAAACGCACGAAGGCGCCGCTGTGCAAAACGTCCATGACGCAACATTTATGTTTCACTTTCACTTTTGTTTGCGTCACGAAAACGTAAAACCACGGAAATAGAGACCGTATGATGCTACGCGTATCGGAAACCACACCATCTGTGGAATTTATTTTTTCCGGAACCATCTGTATTGTGTTACTGCTCATACTAAGTATGGAGCATGAGAAACTTCAAGGCCTAAACCGTTCTGACTTTTAATACACTGAAGGGTGATCAGCGTATTTGAAGGTTTATCTCTGTCTTCTTAATTTAAGCAGGACAACAACGAAGGCGTTTTGGTTTGCAGTTTGACAAAACGATCTACCGGGCAATATAAAAGCTCCTAGCAGTTTACCCATTCCTTAATCGCCGATCCACCTGCCTCTTGTGCTACAGACTGGGCTCTGCATCGTGCAGGAATAGCCTGGGCCGGGACCATTAGTGCAGGCAGCGGTGCGTTCCCCGCTTTCCGACCGCGGCGTCGGCCGTTTTTCAAACCCGACTGGACAAAAAGTGCACGAGACCACTGCACCGCGGCGGTGGCCCGCCCGAACGCGTACTGCGTCACTTCTGGTCACTGACGGAGGCCAGTCACTGGCGGAGGACTGTCACTGACGGAAGAAAGTCACTAATGGAGGACTCACTGACGGAGGACAGTAACTGGCAGAGACAGTTACTGACGGAGGACGGCTTTTGACGGGGTGTGACCACTGCCAGATGACTACCACTCACGGAATGCCGTTAGGGGCAGCTGCAGGGTTGATACCGAGGGAGGACAAACATCACTGCATGCTGTTCTTCGGTGGCCGGAAATGTTCGGCGATAGTCTGCGACCTTGCTCTGATGGCTGCGCGTACCAACCGACAAAGCGCCGTGCCCTGTTTACTGCACCAGTCGCTGAGAGATGCGGACAAGCTGCCGTCCGGCCCGTGCTGTTGCCGCTCCTGTAGGGCAAAAACTGTCCGGCCTGGCCCGCGTGCAGTGCTATCTGTTCAGATGTCTGCACTCTGCTGAGACTCACTGTCACCGCGGTCTCTGGGGGTCATCGGAGGCCTGGACAAGTTCAATGCCGCCGCGTAAAGTGATGCTGTGTTTGTGACGCCCTTGTATGCCATCGAAATGTTTACCCCTCCACCGGATTAGAGGTAGAGGCGTCTCTTAAATAGGGCCACTGGCGTGCGTGGTAAACAGTTTCGTAACAGATCTTGTCCAAGCAAAGTTCGTTATCTACGAAACCCCGCAAGCTTTCATTCAAAGTGTAAATCGCACAGGCAAGGCGAATTGTGGTTAAGAAAAAGTGGGTTACATCGGGGATTTCGCGAAAATTTATTTGTATTTCGTCCCAGAATTCAGCGCTGTGGCTTTAATGACAGCGATCGTGTGTGAGAAACTTCTTTTATATACGATTTGCACGGTGCAACATTAGACTTTCCTCTCTTTGTTCACGATACTTTGCGAAACATGCACCACGGCTGACTGTTCAGACCAAACCTGCTGGATCATTTAGTTCTACTACGACCATTTTCAACTGCAAATCCATGTCGCACCAGACCATAGCCACAGCAACGGACGGATCACTCGTATTCAGGCGGTCTAACGGGTGGATCTTTCGTGTTTTCAGGCGGTATAACGGGCGGATCCCCCGTATTCGGGCGGTATAACGGGTGGATCTTTCGTGTTCAGGCGGTATAACGGGCGGATCCCCCGTATTCGGGCGGTATAACGGGCGGATCCCCCGTATTCGGGCGGTATAGCGGGCGGATCCCCGTATTTAGGCGGTATAGCGGGCAAATCCCCGGTGTTGAGGCGGTATAACGGCGGTCGAATCCAGAGCGGCCGTCGTCTCCCCTGGAGGCAGATTAGGGTGCGCCCCCGCCCCCGTCTGGTGATAATTTATGAAGGCCGACAAAAACGTCGGCGCGGTGTAAGTTCACGCCGCCGCCACCGCCGTCGCCGTCGCCGCCGCTGCTTATGCCGGGCAGAGGGAGAGGGGCGGGTGGGAAAAAGCCCGCCAACCCAATCCCCCTCGCTGGGTGGTCCATTTCATTCGGAACCGCCTGCGACAGAGAAATTGGAGAGCAAGAGTTCCTGCGACCCACGGCAGCCGTAGAACCGTACAAACAGGGTGGAGGCGCACTCACAGCTCTGGACCGGTGCATGCTGTGCAGAACAGTCATGCTGTGCAGAACAGTCGACTGCAATAGCTCCGTGTCGCTCAGGGGACAAACGGCGACATGTCAGTCGTTTTCCCGCCGGTTTTTCCGTAATGCTAGTGCAAAGCACTGATTACATCTGACTGTACCATGCTAATGCGGCATTGGTTACAGCTTGCATGTGATAGGTGACAAATAATCTTTTGGTTTATTTGGTTTTGTCGCCACCATATTGCACACTATCCATACGCGAAGTGCGTAATTTCCCATGTAACATGGCCGGATGTGAATGCCGCGAAAGAAACACAGTTTTCTCCAAGCTGAGACTATGCGGGGTTTATGTGAAACAGCCACACTGTCACCATCCACAGCGGCTCTGGGACGAGATTTTGTCCAATAAAACGCATTAAACTATCCCCACGGCCTTGGCTGTCAGTTTCTGTAACGTCAGTCTCTACTCAGGTCGCTTGACGCCGGTCTCTAAAAACCGGTTAACGTCGTGCCGCAGTCGATGTTTCCCTTCTGTTTTCCCAATATTCTGACGCCCTGCTACTGGAGTCCGGCTCCGGTAGTCCACAGTCTGCCGTCCCCGCGGGATCTGGACGGCAGCTTCAGCCCGTCAGCGTGTGCAGCCCCAGTGAACCCTTGCAGCCTCAGCGAGCCCCTCTGCAACCTCAGTGAACCCCGCTGCAGTGTCAGAAAGCCCCGCTGCAGTCCCAGTGAACCCCGCTGCAATCTCCGTGAGCCCCGCTGAAACCTCAGTGAGCCCCGCTGCAGTGTCAGAGAGCCCGGCTGCAGTCCCAGTGAGCCTCGCTGCAATCTGAGTGAGCCCAGCTGCAGTCCGAGTGAACCACGCTGCAGTCCCAGTGAGCCCCGCTGTAGCCCCAGTGAACCCCGCTGCAGTCCCACTGAACCCCGCTGCAGTGTCAGTGAGCCTCGCTGCAGTGTCAGTGAGCCCCGCTGCAGTGTCATTGAGCCCTGTTGCAGTGCCAGTGAGCCCGCTGCAGTCTCAGTGAGCCCCACTGCAGTCCCGGTGAGCCCCGCTGCAGTCCCAGTGAGCCCAGCTGCAGTGTCAGTGAGCCCCGCTGCAATGTCAGTGCGCCCTGTTGCAGTGTCAGTGCACCCTGTTGCAGTGCCAGTGAGCCCGCTGCAGTCTCAATGAGCCCACTGCAGTCCCAGTGAGCCCCGCTGCAGTCCCAGTGAACCCCGCTGCAGTGTCAGTGAACCCCGCTGCAGTCCCAGTGAGTCGGCTGGAGTCCAACGCCGGTGACACAGCGGCCAGCTCTCTCTCCTCAGGTTGAGTGGTACCGCGTCAAGGGCACGCCGCTGGACGAAACGCACTACCAGCGCTATCAGGACGGCCACCTGTACGGCATCCGGATCGACTCTGTCCGCGACAGCGACCTCGGCTACTACAGCTGCCAGGCCAGCAACGAGCTGGGCAAGCTCACCGCCATGGTGCAGCTTACCGGTGAGAGATCTACTGGAAGGCGGACGAAGAACAAGAGTCTCTGTGTGTTTGCAGGGCTTGTCTTTGGTGTCACGTTCTTCTTACGCTGCACGGATGCATCGCATGTCATGTAGCTTGCGCCTGAAAATTGCGGCGCTTATTTCCCATTGATTGATGAGGTTCAGAGTTTGCGGAAAGTTAAGTCGAAGCCCCTGACGAAAATTAACCGCATTTTTTGAACTACAATTCCACTTTCATTTGCAGGAAAGCCGAAGCCTGTTGTCATCCGTTCTGAGCCTAACGGAAATGCTCGGGACATGTATACTCTGAGATGGAGCGTGGAGAGCTACGCGCCAATACTTGAGTACAAGATCCTTTACAAGAGGGTGCAGGTGAGACCCTTCAGCCACGCATCTTTTGGCGAGCGAGGTCAGGACTTTGTACGCGCGATGAAAAGTTGTAACAAATGGGATCTGCTATAATTATCACACTAGGCATAAGGAAACTATGATCCCGTTTCGAAATTTGACATCACGTCGAACCGTGTTACTTTATTGCGATGCCAAACTGGGCGCGCTAAGGCTGACCGAGTGGTGCTTTTCACACGCCCTGCTTACACACCGGCGCCCCTCATCACGCAGTCTGTGTCAGTCTGGCCAGATCTCGAATCAAGAGTCTTGTCCGACGACAGAATTCCAGTGACGCGCGCTCACGCTCGTCATTGACCATGCATCAGTAGCTGACTGCACCTGGCCAGGCACCAGGATCATATCGCCACTGAACAAGTGTCAATTACGGAATATCATTGACGGATCGTCACTGATTCATCGCTGACCGATCGTCACTGATTCATCGCTGACCGATCGTCACTGATTGAACGTTATTGACCCGTCGTCACTGACCAAGCGTCACTGACCGAACGTCACTGACCGAGTGTTACTGTGCGTGCTTCACTGACCGAACTTCACTGACCGACCTTCACTGACCGAACGTCACTGACCTATCGTCGCTGGCCGATGGTCAATGTCCGATTGCCACTGACCGGCGATGGCGGCCTGTTCAGGAGGAGACCGGTGGCGCCGAGTCCCAGTGGAAGGAGCTGGTGGCCGCCTATCCGGGCCGGACCGACAACAGCAGCGTGGTCTACAAGCTGACCCGCGTCATTAACGACCTGCAGCCGGCCAGCGTCTACGAGGCGATCGTCACGGCCAGCAACAAGTACGGCTGGAGCGACCAGGCCGACCACACCTTCCGCTTCTCCACACTGGGAGCGAGTAAGTGGGGGCGAGTGAGCGCAACAAGGGAGAGCGGGTCACTCAAAACTCGGCGTCTCACCCTCTGTCCGCACATGTGTGTGGTCAGCTAATGGGTAATTTAGCGAGGAGCGGGGCTTTTGTATTTATTTTACCGGATTGCAGGATTCCTTTCTTTTTTTTCTGCTGTGTCTCCGGCAGAAGTTGCCTGGCCATTTCCTGTTCATTTTTCGATCGGTGCCATAATTTCCGGATGGCGGCATTCCACACGCCCTGAGTTCGCCACTCGGAGAGACCAGAGCGTTCGGCGGCTGCGCGACAGATCTCGTTGGTGTTGCGCGACTGGCACTGGTTCTGAGCACCGTGCCACCTTTCAGACGGACCGGCGGCCGACCTGAAGGGTGGAGGTAAGACCGGACTGCGCTTGAGCTGTGACTAACCGCGCGCCGCCCAGCCTCCTGATGCTGTAGACTCCAGACTTGTGCTCTGATTCCGAGTTATCCCCCTTCGTCATGTCACCCGCCGTTTGACCTTTCCTCGGGTCAGCCTGTCAACAACGGTGGATACAGGGAGGAAAAAGCAATGCAACCAAAGTTCTCTCATGTGCTGTTCAAGCGGCCGTTTCGAAAACACTGCAAACGGCTGTTAAAATGCATGATAAATGCCATCAAGAATGCCACCGAAAACGGCTACTCAAACTGCACATGAGAGGACTTGCATAAGCATTGACTTCCCTTTCTGTATCCGCCCTCGCTGGAAGAAATGACCTGCCGAAGGGTGGGACGAAGAGTAGCGTGACGAAGGGTGATAACTCGGAATCAAAGTACAAGTCTGGTAGATTCGGCCTGGTGGCGGTGGTCTTCGCCAGTGAGACGGTCGGCCGTCAGGGCCCGGTGCTGTGTTGGCCAACCGGTGGCACAGGACCAGCGCCCGGGGCCCTGAGCTGTATCGGCCAACTGGTGGCACAGGACCGGGGCCCGGTGCTGTGTCGGCCAGCTGGTGGCACAGGACCAGCGCCCGGGGCCCTGAGCTGTATCGGCCAACTGGTGGCACAGAACCGGGGCCCGGAGCTGTGTCGGCCAGCTGGTGGCACAGGGCCAGAGACCGGAGCTGTGTCGGCCAGCTGGTGGCACAGGGCCAGGGCCCGGAGCTGTGTCGGCCAGCTGGTCGCACAGGACAGGCGCCGGACCGCTCATCGTCCGCTAACGTGACTCACGCGCCGGCTGACCGGCATCAGGCGAAGTTTCCTGGGAGAAGACGGCGTATTATGCCACCTAACAGCCTCTAAACTGAAGTCAATGGCATGCAGCCCTACTAACACTAGCCGATGAAACATGATAACCACCGACGAAATATGCAAACCCTGCTTTTAATCATTTTTGTGCAGAAGTGTGAGACTGCAGTTATATTGTCTGCAACATTTAGGTTATAAACTTGGTTTTTATTTCGCAAACTCACGTTTATAACAGCAATTACTGACACGGTTCCTACTTATAAACAAAACATCCTTATTGCTACTCTCCATCAGCGTGTGGGTACAACCATGTCATGCTGCAACGCTTGCTTTCTGTACCTGTGGTATCGTCGATATTAACTACTAAATGATATGAACGTCTCGCGGGCCTCCTCTGGCAGGACCGTAAACTCCGGATTGTGGTCTAGCTCTTTTGTGATGAATAATTTAAGACATTATATTGTTATAAATGTGATATCGTGTTTATTACTGGTATTAGAATCATCACACCAATATTACTTTTAGACGTGGTACTAGATTATTCTGTCAGATGACTACAAAATATGAAACCCAGCCGGAGAGGTCGCCACCTGAGGCCATTTCAACGTGGTTGAGATCTGGTCTTCTCTGGCCTGAGACTTTATTTTTGTTTTCTCCGGTGTCACTCCCAATGCTGCCTTTCAGTCCGCTCGTCTGCCATTACCTCTGACGGCGGTCAGGAGGTCTCAGGCGGCCACCTGTCCTGTTGCAGAGGCCCTGGTGGGTGAGGACCCCACTGGCGCTGCGGTGGCTTCTCGGGCGGGCGTGACGTTCCTCCTGGCGACGCTTCTCGCCCTGATACCGCTCTTGTGAGGCGGTCACGCCGCCCTCAGGTATAGCCACGTCCCACTGCGATCTCACCCGCAGTGTCGTCACCCGGTAATGTTATGCCGCCGTGATAAGAAAAAATCACCCCTTTCGGAGCGTGCGTGAGCGTAATTTGGTTTAATGTTATAAAATAAAACTCAGTCGCTGGTCCCACGGACTAAACCATATCAAGTTGTGCAAAAAATTTCGCGATTCTTTAACATGAAATTTATCCTGTTTGCGCATACTCCGAAAGACCTGCTCATCAACAACTTAATAACTTGTAAAAATACCATTATTGACTAGAAAACAAAACGCATAGAGAAATCGCAAATGCTTTGAACCAAACGTATCTCATGAGAATTTTGCTCACAGCATTGATGTTCTTGGACATCAAACAGTCGGGTTTGAATGTATTACGTGTAATGTAATGTATTATGTATTAATGTAGTAATGTAATGTATTACAAAACGCGCCGTTTGAATGCATCATTTGTGCGAAAACTCCAAGGAATTAAAGAAGGTTACAACTTCACGAGCTGTACAGTTTATTTTCATTCCAAATTATTTCTTGTCTCGGCAGAATACGTAAAATCTTGCGCTGACTTTTTCCGAATACCATAGCTTGATTCAAACTCCGTCAGGTGCAGACAGCAACGTAACAAGAATGAGCCTGCATCACCCATCAAGCACAAAGGCGCATCTCTGTAGAACAGCGTGTGACGCCCCCGAACAGCTCGTGACGTGCTGTCCGTGTCGGCCTGCGTCAGCGGAGCCTGCGTCCAGGAGACAGCGCTGTGACGCTCAGAGGGCGGCTCTGTGCGGGTCGCGGTGACCGGCCCGCTTGTCCGCCCGAGAGAATACCTCCCGGGATACTCTGCCTAGTCCAGCGTGTGTGAGCGTGAGAGTGCGGGCCACGGACTCGCCACGCGGGGCCGCACCGAGGCCGCGAAGACCTGCTGCAGAGGGCGCCAGCGGCAGCGCCTCAGGCAGCTGTGTGTCACCGCGTGAGGACCAGAATCTTAGGTTTTTGTCCGCGTCATGAGCGAATGGTACTCGGACGGAGTTTTTACCAGCGGCGGTCCGTCAGATGCGGGCCATGCGGATGACATCAACCGACGAAAAAGCGCCGGCTTCCTGAAGCTGCGATTGGCCCGCTCGTTGGCCATATTTCTGTGGAAGATTGGGGCTTATCGAGAGAGCGTGTGTGCATTGAACGAGCATCGCAACGCTTTCGCACGCGCCTTGCCGACTTTGCTTCTTTGCCGACTGCTTTTTGTGTGTTGTCCTACGCTGGAGACGGTATTGTTAAAAATTCACTTTGTTTTGCTGAGCATCGACAAACACATCGGGAGACACGCTGAGCCCAGCGTCGGCTCGCGTCACTGTTGCTTTTATATTGTGCGCATGTATGACTTATGTCCGAGTTTCTCAGCTTCATTTTCCTGAGCTCCGACTAAGTTTCAGAAGAAATGGTGGAAACTGCAGTGTTTCGTGATGTAAACTCGCCAGTGTACATTTGGCTCGGAGTTTTTGGGAAACAAATGTTGTTCGCCTTTTTTCTTCGCCAGCAGCTTTCATGGTTTCGAAGTTTAGGGGGACAGATCTTGAACACTACATCTCATAGGATAAGACATCGCTTTGGAAAGATTTTGGAGCGAAGCCTTGATTCTGCACTGCCATGAGTTCTGGTAACTGCAGGGGCTGCAAACATCTCATGCTGTATGTCCTCTCAGACAACGTCAGTTTGAAAGATTTGGCTCCATGTGATTCACTGTGGCAATCATCTCCAGGGGTGACCACCACTAGTTCGCAGCCTTGAACCAAACACTGAAACAACTGCCACCTGAAGATGCCTTGAATAGGACGATTAACTGTATATACGCCGACTTGACTGCATGTAGCCCTCAGCTTACTTTTTGAAGACCGATGGACGTCGATGCTTACCACATTGTTTTATGACCGTTCGTCAATTGAAACATGTGTGCTCATCCCTCAATCGCGGTCCAACTCGTCGCTGAAGATTGCCATCGGCAGACCATACCATTCATGCTGTATTTGCAGTTAACTACGCAAAGGAAACATTCGTCTACGGTATCTTCCCCGGGCGACGGTTTTTGAAAGCCAACCATGGCAATCGACGTATTTGTGAACAGTGGATACCGACTGCTTCGTTTTCCTCGTGTCATTATCGCGCATCGTGGCACTATGATTTTTATAAAATAAATAGTTCCTGGAAATATGCTATTTCTGGAGAGACTACAATAAAAACCGAAAGAGCATGATTTACGATACATCCGCTGACACTGCAGCAGAACTGAAAACACGACCACGGAACGGTGGACGCAACCTCCTTTTCCTCATTTATTTTTTCGTGCAGCTAAAATCATACGTGCAGCTAACATTCAAACCAGGCTATACGGATGCCTAATGAAATTCACTGCCTAGTGAAATGCGTAGTAAAACGTGAACTTTGAACTCGTCGATGCCCGTGCATACAGCTCATCGGTCAGAAAGACCACCGTGCTGACGGGTCAACTTCAGCGTTCGACAGCCGCAGGTCAGGACGGCAGGTAGTTGTAGAGGGTAGCCAGCGCCTGCAGCAGAACCGGTGACGAGACCGACATGGCCGACAGCAGGAGCGGCGGTGCCCCGAGCAGTGCCAGCACGGCCACGAACACCGGGATGCCGACCGTGGTGGCCAGCGTGATGCCCGGGATGTTGCTGCCGATGTAGTCCTTCACGTTGGCGCCGATGACCAGCGCCGTCTGGTCGGCGGCCGCCATCGTCTCGTGGATCTGGTCGTTGGCCGAGCTGCTCAGCGTGTCCACCGCGGCGGCGATCGTGTCCGAGAGGGACGACACCGCCCCCGTGATGGTCGCGGTCGCCGGCGGCGGCGGCGGTGTTGGCGTCGGCTGGCTCGTCGTCGGCGTCGGTGCCAGGCCGGTCGTGGGCTGCGGAGGCGCCGGCGTCGGCGGCTCGGCGGCCGGCGTCGGCGCCGTCCCCTCGTCGCCGGACGTGCCCTCCGGCCGCCGGACGACGCAGACGATGTCGGTGGCGGGCCGCTCCGCCCAGCGGCCGGCTCGCGCCCGCATTTGCGCCACCAGCTGCGCCACGCTGGCGGTGCGGTTGTCCAGCAGGACCAGGTCGTAGGCGGGCGGCGGGCGACGGCGGTCGGCGCGCACTGCGTCCAGCTCGCCCTGCCAGGCGTGCCGCCGGTCGGAGATGTTGTAGCGGCCCGAGGTCAGGTCGGCCCGCAGAACCAGCACCGAGCCGTTGGCGCGCAGCAGCACGCAGACCAGGTCGTCGCCAACGCTGCCCAGCTGGGTCACGGTGTCGGCCGGCGGCGGCGATGAGGGCGGCTCGGACGGCCGAGGCGGCGGGCCGACACCGTGACCCAGACTGGGAAACACGGGCCGCGGCGGCGCCTCCACGGGCGTGACCAGCCCCGGCCAGCCGCCGCAGCAGGGCCCGGTCGGGCCGGGCAGCACCGGACTGGGCCGAGCAGGACCGGGCAGTGCTGGGGCCGGCCGGGTAGGGGCATGCCATGCGTGGCCGGGCTGCACGGTCGGCCAGTCCGGTGCCGGTGGCGCTCCCTTCAGAGCCGGCAGCACGTACAGCGGGAACACCACCCTGCCGCCGCCGCTGCCGTCCGGCCGCCAGCGCGTCTGCGCTCGCAGTGCACCGCCCTCCTGGCGCCGGAAGAACTCGGAGGCGTTCGGCAGCAGGCCGACTTGGAACAGGTTCAGCAGCTCCACCGGCGTCGACCCCGGCCGGCCGCCGGTGACCCGGTCAACGCCCGTGGCGGTCACTGACCCGGAGGGGACGGCCGACCCCGGCGATCCAGCTCCCACGTAAACGTTCACGTTGAAACTCGTGCTGCCGGCCGGCTTCTCGGTCGTGGTTGAAGCGGCTTTGGTCTTGCCGTCGACGGTCACGGTCGCCACATTGTCTTTAGCCGCGACCGCGAGCTGCGTCGTCAGCTTTCTTCTGATGATGTTGATGGGAGGCGTCCCAGTTGTCCCGACCGCCACCGGCCGGCTCGCAAGCGGTCGCAGCCTCCAGGCGGGGGTCGCTGACGGCCTCACCGACGGCGGACGACGCGTAAGATGAGCGCTGGGACGGCGTGCGGGAGGCGCCACTGCCGGCCGGGACGGTCTAGGTGGCGTCACTGCCGCCGGTCTCGACGGCCGAGGTGGCGCCACTGTTGCCGGGCGTGACGGTCCCGGCCGCGTCCCGGGGCCGCCGATCTCAGAGCCGGTGACTCTCTGTGGAGACAACGTGGTACCGAAGCCGCTCTCGGCCGGCCGGCGACGTCTGATGTATGATATTTTCGGCGAGGACCGGACTACGCTGCGAGGCGGCGGCTGCGCGTGGCCGGCCCGGCCCGGTCCGCTGTTGACATCGGAGCCGGCCGGCTGGTCCAGCAGGCCATAGCCACGCCGTCGGTACGGCCCGGGGCGGCCCGCCCGTTCACCGCGCCCCAGTCCGGAGGCCGACCCAGCGCTCCGGTGGCGGTCCAGCACGCCGGGCCTGGGGTCGGGCAGCGGTCCGCGGCCAGCCGCGCCGGGCCTGGCCTTCGCGGGGCGGAGCTCGCTGCCAGACCGGTCCCTGGCGGCCACCGCTGCCAGGTCAGCGGCGGTCACATCTAGTCTGGCCCGGTCGCCAGAAGGGAGCGCCGCCGCCCGTAGCAGGCAGCCACCGAGCAGAGCTAGAGCCGTCCAGAGCCACAGCGCCCGCATGGCTGCCGGTCATGACGTGATCAGCGCTTGCTCTGACGCCATCGGTCACTGCTCCTCAATGATCTGTAATGGCAGAATAGTGGTGGCGTTTGGGAGCACGTTCAAGATGGGCGGTTTGAAGACGAGAACGATATGCTGCTCGATTGTTGGTTCCAAACAAAGTGATCATAGACAGGACTACGCCAGAATGCAAGCCACCTTGAAAAAAAACTACGCACCTCCAATGAAAAACAAAGTCCTCAGACATTGTGCTATCTTCTGTTTTATCGAGGGGACTCGCATGCTGAGGTAGTCCTATCTAAGGCACTTTGTTTGAAATTCAACGTGACGAAAGCGGGCAGCGCAGCAATTACCTTGAGCTCGATATCGCCCGCTGTTCCGCTGTCGAATGGCCGCCACGGAGTTCAGCTGACTTCAACATGATCGTGCCGCACCCTTAGCGGCACGTTGAACTAAGTTCAGTCTGGGTTGAACTTACGCCAAAGAACCCACGGTTATCTGGAATCGTTTGATCGGGCGTATAGGTTTACGCTACAAGCTCTGCTACAAGCTACAAGCTCCGATCCCTGTCATCACCCGATGAAAGCATTCGAATCATATTTATGAAAAACCATTCCAGACTACCTCAGCTGTCTTAGAGCAAGCTGTAAGCCGTTTTCACCGTACATTCAGATTAAAACTCGATGCCAGGAAGGGAGGATTAGCCGCTAAGAGAATGTTAGATATGTAAGAGATAGCTAATCGTCATGTTTCGCATGAACTATATTTTCAACAGAAAGCGTTTGGTATTTTAAGGGTTTGCTCTTCCATGCCAACTCAACCGGTTGACAACATGCAACCATCCCAGGTTTTGATGAAATGGTGTGTGTGAGGCCGTTTCACGCCCTGGTCACGATCCTGATGTTTACGGACTTCTCTTATCAACCGTTTGCCGTGGACGGTGTCGTCAAAATATGACGTCACAGCATACAGCACACCTCTAAATATACTATATCTCAGGAGCCAGTACCAATTTTATTTTAATCTGAAAGGACGTTAATTAGACAAAGCACCGTCTCTCAAGCTGCCAGTAGGAAAATCAGTTAAAAAAGATCAGCTCTATTTTGCAAAATTGAAATAAGCAACTGCGATTTGTAAAAATATTATCAATCAACTTTCTCCAAAACCTCCATATTCATGTTGACGTGATTCTGCCCCAGAGCCACTAAAAAAGAAATAGTGAGTGGAACATTGGTAGCAACATGCTGTTTAAATAGCCCTGGAGGATGCCGAACGTTGAGGGCGCCGGCCTACTTCGTAGGAGCCAGCTGACTGCGACCGGGCTGATTACTTATCGCGTCCGCCAGATGGCGATTCCTGTGAACAGCGCTAAACGATTCCGGGGAAACAGTTGCGCTTTATTTGTCTTGCATGCATTTGAAAGACATGCGACTGTGCCATACTTTACAGATGCAGGCAACAGGTGCACACATCGTCATCGGCCGTCGTTGGTACATCCGACTCAGCATGTTTTAAACTGTGCAAAAATTTTACTAACGAAACATCGCCTGGCTTTCTTCTGGAAAAATAGATGTTGTGAGTGCTCGAGGTCAACACGGTGAGAAATATGAGTATCAAAAACGGAGGATTCTGTGCAATTTCAGAGAACCATACCAACAAAATAAGGACAAAATAACAATACCCATGGGTGTAGAATTTGACCAAATTTTGGTGTAAGAAATTTCAGTTCATCGGACCTTAAAATGTGACATGTGACATTGGTAACATGACATTGGTAACTTATTTACAAAGATTTACTTTGTAAAACAAGAAAACAAATGAATGGACCAAAATAACGGTATGGAATTCTATACCGTTAATCTCCCTTGGTATGGAAAGCTCCGCTTTAAAGATATACAAAGTTACGGCCCTGGCAGCACCCGTAGGATTTTCAACATTCGCTAGTTTAAGGCCTCCATGGTGTGTGCTGGCTGATGCTGATGGCACACACTGCGCCTGTGTGTGTATTTCTATCACAACTCATTAAGTCCACAACTCATAATAACCATTAATGTCGATCTAACAATAATTTATTGTACAGTAGAAATAGTGTACGGATATCGAGAATTTGCGTGCTAGGCATATGCGATAGATGGCCGGGGAATCTGCTCTAAGGACATACTTGTCTGATATGGACTGCTGTATGAAGCAGATGAGTTGGAATACATGCAGTGGATGAGCAATGACAGAGCAACTTAAGTATCGATGTGTCAAATAGTGGTAGAGTTCATCGACGCTCTATCAAATTTCATTGCTAAACTGTTTGCCACCTTGTCCTGGTGCAAAACAACCTCCTAAGTGATATGAGAACAGATTTTCCTTTAGATGAAGCAATGGTGACGGGAGACTTCTTGGAGAATTACTCTTTGGTAGTGCAGGACAAAGTCCAAGGTTATCACTGGCCAAAAAGCCCAGGCAGCCATGCACCCGTTTGTTCTATAAACGACCACTGCTTGTGAGCCTGTAAAAGCTAGCAGTTATCGTATGATAAGCGACAGCACTTAACACATATAATGAATCCATGTATGTATTCCAGACAGAGACAGTAAATTGCATGAAATTAGAAAATCAAGGTATCAGGAAAACTGATTAGCTCACTGACGGATGCATTGCGCAGCACAAGAACCAATAAGAAATGTTTGCGCTAGGAAGATTGCGGCCTGGATTGCGGGAGGCG
The DNA here is from genome assembly GCA_030062745.1 of Capitulum mitella. NCBI lineage: Eukaryota > Metazoa > Arthropoda > Thecostraca > Pollicipedomorpha > Pollicipedidae > Capitulum > Capitulum mitella. The sequence goes on along the minus strand of CP099845.1, from coordinate 31,290,891 downwards.
TTTCCTTGCCACTTGTCACGGAAAAGGTGCGTGTGACGGAATCAGCGCCACCTTCACATGTCTGAAGCGTGTGCCGGCCCAGTGGCGTAGCAAAGCGAGGCCAAAGGGAGCATTCCCCCATCCCCGAGGCCAAGCGGGCCCTCCTGGCGGCCGAGTAGGCCCCTGGGGCCAAAGGTTCCAAGGAGCCCCAGAGCAATGGGACCTTCGGTCCCAGTGCTTTTGGTCGTGATTGAATATCTGACCGAAACATAATTAAAACAGAATAAGAGCATTTTAAGCATTAAAACAGACGTACGAACCAAAAGGAACGTACTCCGAATACACAAAAGGACTACGTGTGCTATGAAGAGAGGTCCGTAGTCTGAATGAGCGTTAGGGGGCCCCTAATACCTTTAAGGAGGTTCACAGCTCGTCTGGAGAGGGCCCCATGCTGGCCCATAAAAAGCCCCTGTCGGCCTCTGGAAGGACCTCCTTTTGGCCTGTGCACTGTGTGCCTAGCCCCTGCTGACCAGCACAGACTTCCCGTCGGCAAGTTAAGGAACCCCACTTGAATGTAAAGGAGCCGACTGGAGTGCAAAGGGGCCCTTGCTTGCCGGTAAGAACGTTCCTGCCGACCTGACGGGTGCGCCTTACGGTCGGTGTAGTTTCTGTCATCAACCGTCGTTTTACGCGATGATATGGCCTTAATCACATAGACCCTTGTTGGTCACCAGTTCGCCAATTGGTTATGAGGGCCGCCTGATCCGATTTGCCCCCGCCCCCTCCGGCTGAAATCCTGTCTTAGCCCCTTTGCCAACCTACAGCGACCTTACCGAACATATATGTACGCGTAAGGCCATATTGCATTTCTGTAAGGCCACCAGACAAGGTTATTATTTACCGTTGGCTGTCTTGATATGCAAATATTTATAATGTCATGTTTCGAATTAACTTATAACCACTTTCGTTACATATTCATGTGGAAGTTATACAGCCAGCTATCAGATATGCGATATCCAGCCAAATATTCCGTATATCAAATACTCTTACACCCAACGATTTAGTTCTCAGTATTTTCAGTGAACTTGCGATAAACTTCCCAATTTTCAAGAGGTGCAGGCATGCATTACCTTTCTTATGGTGCAAGCCACATCGTCAATTTGAGCGCCAGCTAATACAAAACATGTGTCGTGTCATTCTGTGCACAGGGATTGACTTCATCCACATGACACAAACAGACATCACAGACGCGGCAAGCAAGGCCAAATGTTTGCAGCAGCCAGGACCATCAAGGGAACCAAAGTTCTGCACACATTCCAGACGGAGACACTTGATCAGAGTAGCTGAGTATGAGGCATCATCAGCTGCATTCTGCAAAACGTTTAACATGCTGAATCGGATGTACCAATCACGACCGATATCGAAGTGCACACATGTTGCCTGCATCTGTGCAATATGACACAATCCCATATTTTCTCAACAAATACATGCAACATAAGTGAAGTATAATTGTACTCCGCTGGATTGTTTAGCCGTGTTCACAGAACAGTTCTCTGGTCTCGGGGTTAATAACGCGCCAAGTTATCAAATGTATCATATAATGTCAGCTAATAACGCGACAAGTTGTCAGCCATGCCGCAGCCAGCTGGCTTTGACGACACAGGCTAGCGCACGCAACATTCGACATGGCCGCCTTCAGGGCTATAAAACACATGTTGCTACCAATGTTCCACTACATGTATTAACCAGAGGCAAAGCAACGCATGACACGGTTGGTTTGTGGTCAAAGTCGAAATGTCATACATTTTTTCTTCTGTCTGTTACATCGCCTGTTTCTGTAGCAGACTGTTTTCGCCTACTAAACTGCTTCCTCTTCATGCAGGTAGAAAAAATGAATTGTGCACCTTTCCGCAATAGGAGGATTCCAAGTCCAGGTTGCACGCTCACATGTGTGGCATCTCGCCACTGCTTGGGTGTTCGGGGTAGCGTTTTTGACTTTGCAGCCCACCACAAAATTTGGAACCAATTATGCTGGCAGCATAACCGATTCCTACCTGTACCAAAGACCTGAAGGACAAAAAGGTACACCTCAGCATCTGCGTCCCACCCACACCATGATGAAGCTGTTAGCATGCAAAATAGTCACACGTATCGACTGCCACGTATCACGTGCTCCTACCCACCAATTTTCAGCATCCTAGCGGTTGCAGTTTTGCGGCAGTGAAGGAGGAATGTTAACCACTTAGGCACCTTGCCCTTCACGTGCTAGTTGCACCCCGTTTCTGCCTGAATCTATCGAAATTAATTATCCAACTGCACGTCCACGCTTCCAAGCCACCATCGCAGCAAACTGCGCTTTTTGCGTCCCCGCCATTGGCCCATAAGAAACACAGGGTTGCAAAAGAGGCACACGCGCGCTGCACGTGGCTTGTTGCATCCTGCCCATCATAGGGGGTACCGTTGGGTAGCCTTAGTAGTAGTCTATCTACCTACCAAATCTTAGCTACCTAGGTTGCTGCTGACGGCTGTTGGAGGTCCTCGAGTCCAAATAAAAACCCACGTGCCTGTGGATCGCCACGTGTCATAGGGTAGAGGGATGGGTTTACGCACGGCTTCTAAATACGCACGCGCTTCACTGCCTTTATATGGCAACCCAAGTCATGAACGAAGTAAAAATCACAAGCATGGTCCTTTCTGAAGAATCCATCAATGCGCTGAGGGGCTTGGGGCGTTTCCAGGTGAGTTATTCCTCGTTTAATTGGCTTGTGTTCAATTTTGTTTCACAAAAAAGTGACTGATGCAATTTGGAAGGTATTTTTTACATTGGTTTCGTGGTTTTCATATGGTATTTGGGAAATGAGCTGCTTCATACCAGGTGTGGCATAGACCGTAGTTTGCCGGCCGCGGTCATTTTTTTTGTCCATGAAAATAAATAATTCTGTTAAATCCGTGAAGTGCCCGGTGTACGTATTTAGGTAGTGCTGGTCAGAAATACGCACATATTGGGATGCTGTGCGGATCTTGGGTATCAGTGCAATGCGGTGTACCTACATGTTGATTTGCACCCTGTAATGTTGCGCTGGTCTGCAAGACATGCATTGTTCTAATTCATTCCCATCGTTCGTTAAAACAACAAGCGAACTTTAAGTATTTTTAATTTCATCTCTCCCTCCCAGGCTATCATGCCGAAGCGAGAGCGGAGACAGGAGGGAACGTTGAGGGCGGTCGAAAAGGTGCGGCAGATGAGAAGATTCGCAGTGCCGGTAAAGAGTTTTGCGCCGCCATCAGAACGATGAGGGACCACCTGACACGGAACGTCCGGGAGACGCGAGGCCGCCCGCCGGTGTTCACTGCGGATCAGGAGGTCCAGTTGACTGAAAGGCTGAAGAGGCTGTCGAGAGTTGGGTTTGGCCTGAAGCGGGACGAAGTGAAACGGCTAGCGTATGAGTGTGCCGAGAAGAATGGGACTGGCTCACGGTTCAGTGGATTGGCCGGAGGCTCGAGGGCTATGTGAGGACGAACCCCGACATCAGAATTCGTCATTCGGAAAAACTGGACTTCGTGCGCAGTCAGAAACTGAACAGGGCGGTGCTGAAGGACTACACTGATCTCCTGAGAGACGTCGTGACAAGAAATCGGCGTCATAGACTGTCTAAAGCTCGTTTTCAACGCAGACGAGCCCGGCGTTCAGCTGACGCCGGACAAACACCTAAAGTGTTGGCCGCAAGAGGGGCCAAGCGCGTTCGCCAGCACGTGCCGTCTGAGAAGGCAGAGACCGTTTCGGTCATGTGTACTGATAGCGCAGTCGGTTCGTACATTCCGCCGTTCGTGGTGTACAAAGGGGTCAGAATGCAGCCGCACTTCGGCAAAAACGTTCCGGCAGGTGCACGAGTGGTGATGTCCGAGACCAGCTACTTCAACAAGGACATGTTCCTGCACTGGCTGGCTCATTTTCAGCGTCATCGTCCCCCCGGAAGATGCCTTCTGATCGTAGATGGGCATCGCAGCCATGTCAACCTCGAAATAGTTGAGAAGGCGGAGAAGCATTGATTGAAATCATATGCAAATGAAGCAAGATTGAAATCATGTGCCTGCCGTCGGGCACGACCCACGAGCTTCATCCCTTCGGCAAAAAGTTCTTCAAGCCGTTCAAGACCAAGTATGAAAAACAGGCCAGCAAGTTCATACGGCTGAACCCAAGAAAAAACATCTACAGAAGAACCGAATCTGAGCGAATTCTGACGGCCGCCTACCAGCAGGCCGCAAGGCGGGCACTCTGGAGAACAACTTTAAAAGTTGCGGAATCTTTCCCCAAACATGGCTGCACTGGATGATGTGGCGTTCGCACCGTCAGAGGTGAGCAACAGGCCTCTGAGAGCTACCTCTGAGCAGGCTGCCCCGCAGTCGGACTTCAGCCGGCCAGCAACGCCAGCGCCAGCGCCAGCGCGGAGCATGACGCCGATCGTTGTGCGCCCGACACCACCGATGAAGACGACGATGAAGAAACCGAAGAAGACGAAGAAGTAGTTGACATCCCGAGGTTCTTCCAAGAACTAGCTCCTACCCCGAAGTCTGTACGAGCTAAGAGGACGAAGAAAGACGCGGTGAACAAAAAAGCCGTGCTGATCCGCAAAGTACTGTTCACAACGGCAGATGTGAAGAACAATGAATCAAACCCGATATCTGGACTAAGCGGACTGCCAACACAGCCACAAAAAAGCAAAGCTGATGTGATCACAGCGGGAAATGCAAAAAAAAGGTGCAGACAAGGCCGAGAAGAAGTCAGAAGTGTTGGAAGATAATGATCATTGCAGTTGCTATGTGTTTAGCATGCGGTACGGCTATCATATGATCCTTGGATGCAGTGCGGCACATGTGGGCAGGGCGCTTGCGTTCCCTATACTGATGTGGATCAGGGGCAGTGGTCGAACACTTGTGACATTTGCAGGTAAACGGTGAAGCAATGTGGCAAGATTGGCAGGTCTACTTTTCCATTACATTCGTCGTTGAAGCATGACATCGTTTGCTCTGGCCTTGAAGTTGGCTTCTTGACGCGCATGGTTTCTATTTTGAAGAAGTAACATTTTTGTCCAGTGCTTCATCACAACGGATGTCTTTGTGTAGTAGTCTGGATACAAGCGTGCGGGTTGCTGAACGACGGACGGTGACAGATGTCGGTTTTGTCATGTTTTTTTTTACACCCGGTGCAAACCAGCACCTTCCTTTGTAACACACGTTTGGTCTCTGTGAGTTCAAGATGCTTAAATGCTACCGTTTGTTGTGCTACGTGGTGCTCGTCCCCGAATTTCGGTACTTCAATGAAAAAGAAGTTGTTTTCATGCTTCCTTTTGATTCATGCGTTGTTAAGGACAAAGGGAGTACAAAATTGCGGGCATCAGTATACAATCACGCACACCTGAAAGGCCTATTTCAGACGCTCATTACACGTATTTTAGCAGCAATGTCTGAGCTGTAATTGGCTCCCATTCTACGTTTCATGCGAACAGATTCTTGGACTTCTTCACGGCAACATATTAAAGTCTTAGCATGTCGTCAGTGCATCTCTTTATCCTATATGTCATATATACATACATACATACATACATACATACATACATGCATACATACACATATATATATATATATATATATATATATATATATATGTATGTATATGTGTGTATATGTCACAAGGGATGCCGACCACAGAAACGAGTACAAACAAGTCGGGCCGATGTTGTCACCAAGTCTTCAGTCAACAGCACCCGCCGTTTGACCTGCGCCCTTGATAAAGTTGAATTTCCGCAGAGGTCCGGCTCGCGCCACGTGGCACGTGCCACACGCGACGAATCGTTTCGAAACCTGCGCTATAGTTTGTTCGCCGAGTCCCGATAGTTATATGATTAGAGAGAAGCCTGATAGCGCCATCTGCGTCGCGATCTGTTGGCGCGCTGGGGTGCTAGAGGTTCCAAAGGTGGGACACAAACTCACGCACTCACACAGACACCTAGATCTGTTGGCGCGCTGGGGCGCTAGAGGTTCCAAAGGTGGGACACAAACTCACGCACGCACACAGACACCTAGATCTGAAACTTTTCCGAGTGGCTGCCTACCATGTATGAAGTCTGATTCACTAAAAACGTTCAAACACGCCTTCATCTCCTTGATTTTAAATGGTTTCGGGGCAGGCTTGCACGTAGAATGCGAATATCGATGTTTGAAGAAGGTCAACTGATGCCATTGTTCACAAATTGCAGTAGTATATTTGAAATGCGCAAAAGAGAGCGGATTTCTTGAAAGTCATATTTTAACAGAAAAATGATGTTTTTCCATATCACAATTTTTCAGATCTGTAAAGCTCGTGCTAGCTCCCACATAAAGCGCATTTTCAGGCGCGTTACATGCTGCGACGTCATATTTTGACGTCATAATCAATGGCGAATGGCAGATCGGAGAACGCTTTGAAAATCATAATCGTGATCAGGACATGAAATAACCCGATACACATCATCTCATGAAAATCTGAGATGATGGTGTACACAACTGTGCCTTTCGCCGGTTGGGTTGGCATGAAATGAGCCCATGAGGGTTCGCATGGGGAATCCATGGTCCCTATCCGGACACTGCTACGTCAGGTGACTTCGAGAAGGGAAGCCCGTTTTCCTACAATCTTATCGCTCAACAAAGGCGACGACATTCAGCACAAGTGGGCCCTCCCGGCCCTGGGTTGCGAAGTGGTGACTCGGCACAATGATTGTTACCTATCTCTGCTGCCTGGAGTTTCCAACTAAGGATTCTCGATAGAATTCCCTTTACTTAGCCCTCGTTGTGCGCCATTTGCGGAATAAGTGACTCTGCTAGGCGATGTCTGAGCGTCGCCTCGTCATAGGCGTTTCACCGCAGTTTTATGTTGTCTTCAATGCTCGTTCCCCGAAAGCATAATGAATTCTGTAGGTATACCATGCTGTTAAACAAACTTTGCATGAACACTTATAGTATTTTGTCAAACACCAAACGAAAAAAGTGCTCGCACTTTTTGATCAACTCTACCCCTGTCAGCACTGTTTAACACTGTTCGTGGGGTAAAAGTAGCTCTAGCGAAATGTTCTCGGCGAGGCCATTGTATGCTCTTTCCCTACAATTCCTCGCTGTGAGATAAATCAGTCAGTATATGAAACTTGTGGCGTCAAGTCATTGTTGCATTTAGTATGTGACACTTGACGATCAAATCTTGTGATGATGTGCATAAATAAGACCCCGCGCTTTTACCGCAAAGTTTTAGGTATCATAGAACATGAAGAAACATGGAAATTAGCGGAATTTTAAGTAAGCAGGTGGTTTAAATGCATTTCTTATTACAGAACTGCTATTGCTCGGTTTGACGCAAGTCAAACAGCTTCTATTATAAAAGCGCAACGAATTCATAATCTTCGCACAGAAATCCTCAGCGCTCCTACGACGCTATGATATAAGATATAATAATGATATAATGAATATATATATAGATGATATAAGATACACATGCGAACGGGGGATGATTCTGCGTTGCTTAATAGAAGCTACAGAACTATTCCAGGCGGCCAAAAGGCATAAATGTTGTGTTTCTTGAAAGTTTTCCTGCAGTCGTAAATGTAGTTCCCGACACAGAAATTGGAAATGAGAAGCAGATACGAAAAAAGGGGCTGGGGAGGGGAGACCGTAAGACCACAAGTATAGCATAAAAATATGAAATCAGAAACAAAACTAATATATGAAAAAACATCGAAAATGCTTAGAAAAACAACTTTGCATCCCACCATCACATACATAACTCATGTGGGTGTTCTCCATCATGTTGCATTTTACACCTACGACCGAACAGCAGCGCTGAATAAAGAAATGATCAGTAAAGAAATTAAGATACTAAAAAGTTACTTTATTCACCTTGGAAAAAACAGCCCTGTCGGTATAAAGACGGCAGAGTTGTCTCAGGCCCATGGGCATCGGCTTTTCAACGACCCATGCATGTCACTAAGCTCTAGCTTTCTTATTATGGTGTATGTATGACTACATATTTACGTACACACACACACACACACACACACACACACATATATATATATATACACATATATATATGTATGTATATATACATGTATCATAAAACACGACAGCATTTCTGGATTGTATTTTTTTGCAGAATTTTTTAAGTTTCCTTACGACTTTTTGCTGCTCATCCGAAACGTCACGAAGCAAATTTACCAATGCCAAGGCAAAAATGCCAAACAATTAACCATAAAGACAAGAAAAATCGCATTAACATAATGGTAGGTAAAGTATAATGTCGTATGCTACATGGTATCTATTCATATGTATATCAACGTTTCGACGTGCATGGGTCATCGTCAGGAATTGAGTGGTAGCGAAAGTCACAGAGAAAAGAGAGAGAGAGAGAGAGAGGGAAACGGAGAAAGAGACGGAGAAGAGACGAAGAGAAAGTGAGGCACTTTTCATCAAACGACATATACACGCAAAGTTACGCAGCTATTGTTCTAGCATGTAGAGTCAGGTGTGCATGTGTTTTGTTCTGTGCACTAATAACTGGTATGTGGTCTCTGATGTACGTTGTCTCAGCAACCGCTGGACGACGTTTGTCGTCGCACTGAAGGAGGATAGTAGTGTTGTTCGTCAACATGGCCCTGGTCAGATACTCAGATACTCTCCGTGGTGTTCCCCGAGGTGGTTCTTAAGGCTGCTCTCCTGCAGCTGCATTGTGAGGCGGCGGCTGAGCGTGGTGGTGGCGTGACCAATGACTTTTTCTGTTGCGGGTTGCACAGTCCCAGATAAGACGTCTGAAACGGTGCACTACATCGGTCCGTTCAAGTTTTGTATGTTTGAATGTATTGTTACGCATGACGGGAGAGGACGTGTCAGGTGTTTTGTAATACATGATGAAACGAATTTTGTGATTTGTCTGAACGGGTTTAATGTTCGTCGTGGATAATATTCCAGATAACTTTTTCGTTATTTTTTCATGAGAGTGTGAAGGTATTTTTGTAGAGGATGGGGATGTCAGTGGCAGTGACGGTGGCCGTGCCACGGGTGTCCTGGACGATACGACAGAAGTGCTTATCTAGCATAGCTTGTGAGATGATGTCAAAGTCATTTTTGCTACAGCCTTTGACGCACACTCCGCAGCTCTGCGTCTAAACATGTCGATGTGGGACAATGGTTTGACGTCCGCCGCGCGTAGGATCTAATTACGCTGCGCTTATAGCCACCAGTGCAATCGGCGGCGCCGTTCATGCACCGCTCTTGTTTGGTGGGCTTGACATAAACATTTGCAGAGAATGAACAATCATTTTTGCTGACAAGCAGGTCAAGGAAAGACGGCTTACTGTTTACTAAGAGCTCCGTGGGGAAGTTAAGGCCTGAAGCCACTTACAGGTCCGCTTTGGGCTTGTTGAGGTCATCTACACTATTTGTATCGACAAAAAATGTCATTGATGTGACGGTAGTACAAGTGCGGTGGAATATCATCTTGCCCCATGACCTTATCCTTCATGTGGCGTATGAAAGCCTGAGCGAATCGTACACCAAAAGGCGAAACCATTAAGACTTTGTTAATTCGTTGATACAACTTGCCCTTAGGGTACCGGAATGGTACATCTTCAATGCGCGTACAGAGCAAATGGCGCAAGATGTTTCTGGACAGCTGGGGTGGAACAGTCACGGTTCAGGTACGTACAATCAAAGATTATGTTGATAGTCCGCTGAACTGGCACGTTTGTAAACAAACTAACTACATCCAGTGAGGCTTGGATACCTTTTGGCCTATTAGCTTCCAGAATATCTACAAAAAGACAGAGGAACGCAGAATGCCACATCTGTATAAATAACCCCTCTGAGTCGCTGAAAAACTGCGGGTTTTGTTAACTTATCGTCAGTACATTTAACCTCTGTCCAAAAAAGAAATTTTAAGACTTAAAATCAGTTGTCATTTCTATCCCCAGTTTAAACCTGTTCTGAAGAAGACCGAAATAGCCATCTTTTTTGTATACCTACGCAGGCTACAAGATGACGGCAAGATTTGACTAGAGCCACGAATCCAACAGCTGCAGGCTGAGTCGACTAACAAGCGGCACACAGACAGTGACGGCGTCCTCACGCCAGCCCTCCAGAGCGCCGCCAAGGAACTGCGAGAGAACAATGACACTAGGCGCGTTTATACGGGTATTTGAAAAGTTGCCAGATTCCCGGCCAGATTGGCCTGGATGCACCGTTCTGGCCAGTTTGAGCATCCGCGAGGTTCTGGGTTTCCTTCACGTTCCCTTCACTTGTTGTTAGACATGGCAGTTTAAACGCCACTGCGACCAGGGACGTAACCAAGGGGGGCCATGGGGGCCATGCCCCCCTGAGCCAAGCAGTGTATACTAGATACGTAATAACGTCATTTGCATGAATACGTAATAGTGATCATATATATGTTGGAAAATCAAACATTATATGTTTTCCCTGTATATTAAATATAGGATAAACTGACTAAAATTACTACCTTTTCTTGTAAATTTCGTCTTATGCCTCTGGCATATGACAAAAATTGACATTTGGTCCCCCCTGAGGAAAATCCTGGCTACGTGCCTGACTGCGACCTATGCTTGTTTGTATGAAATTACCACTTACCTTCTTTAGGCTTTGAAAATGACAAATCGCTTCAAACACAGACTTAAACAAGGACCACGTGCACAACGAGTGAAAGAATTTCCCGCTCCCTCGCCACTCTCCCCGCGTTTCCGGCTTATCAGTCTTCGACCAATCAGCACCTTCGTCGTAAAACCTTTCAGCCTTGTCAAGGTACACAGCCTTTGTGAACCACTGGATTTGGTCAGCGGCCGCACTGGCGAGACGGGGCCAGGCTGGCCAGAAGCTACCAAATAAACCGCAGAATACGCGAGGAAATTACTACGCATGGCATGTAGTACAGAAAGCCAAGGTTTCTCCTCCTTTTATTTCAAGCTTGTTTGCATTGCAATCCCTTCATTCTGTCCCACAATGCTAAAACACGCCTTTCCAGAACCAAACGTAGTTTAAATCAGCATTTGATTTAAAGCTGGTCAATCCGGCCAACCTGGCCGGGCTTCTGGCAGCTTCCAAATGCCCGTATAAACGCGCCTATTGACACCACGTATAGACGCCACCGTATAGACAAGAGCGCCATCTGAGTGATCTTGGACAAGGAAGATTACCTGCGGAAAGTGCGTGCTGTTCTAGGCGACCGAAACAAGCTCAAGCCCATCTCCAGGGACCCAACAGCAACACTCCAGACGAGAGTGACCGGTCTCCTCTCAGCCGCCAGCGCCGAACTTGGTGGTGTACATTTGCAACAGGTGACAGGCGAGTACCGGCCCAGCTACCTGTACGGCAATGTTGGAACGCACAAAGACGGGAAAATCCATTCGACCCATGATTTCCCAAATAGCATCGCCGACCCACCATTTAGTTCAGCAGTTAAACGTTCTGTTTGCGCCCTATATTCCTACGGATCACACTCTGCATTCATGTGTGGATTTTGTAGATATTCTGAAAGCCAATAGGCCAAAAAGTCCTGGCCTGGCCTCACTGGAATATAGTTAATTTGTTTGCAAACGTGTCCGTTTAGCGGACTATCGGAACTAATCACTAATTATAGGTACCTGAACCTTGACCGTAGACCACCACGGCAGTCCAAAAACATCTTGCGCCAAATGCTTTGTGCATGCACAGAAGAGGTACCATTCAGGTGCCCGGAGGGCAAGCTGTCCCTGGGGCAAGGTGATATTCCACCGCACTTGTGCTACCGTTACATCAGTGACATTTTTTGACGATACAGGTAGTGTAGATGACCACAACAAGCTCAAAGCGGACCTGTAAGTGGCTTCAGACCTTAACTTCACCACGTAGCTCTTAGTAAACAGTAAGCCGTCTTTCCTTGACCTGCTTGTCAGCAAAAATGATTGTTTATTCTCTACAGATGTTTATGTCAAGCCCACCAAACAAGAGCGGTGCATGAACGGCACCGCCGATTGCACTGGTGGCTATAAGCGCAGCGTAATTAGATCCTACGCGCGGCGGACGTCAAACCATTGTCCCACATCGACATGTTTAGACGCAGAGCTGCGGAGTGTGCGTCAAAGGCTGTAGCAAAAATGACTTTGACATCATCTCACAAACTATGCTAGATAAGCACTTCTGTCGTATCGTCCAGGACACCCGTGGTACAGCCACCGTCACTGGCACTGACATCCCCATCCTCTACAAAAATACCTTCACATTCTCATGAAAAAATAATGAAAAAGTTATCTGGGACATTATCACGACGAACATTAAACCCGTTCAGACAAACCACAAAATTCGTTTCATCATGTATTACAAAACACCTGACACGTCCTCTTCCGTCTTGCGTAACGATACATTCAAACGTGCAAAACTTGAACGGACCGATGTAGTGCACCGTTTCAGACGTCTTATCGGGGACTGTGCAACCCGCAACAGAAAAACTCATCGGTCACACCACCACCACGCTCAGCCGCCGCCTCACAATGCAGCTGCAGGAGAGCAGCCTTAAGAACCACCTCGGGGAACACCACGGAGAGTATCTGACCAGGGCCATGTTGACGAAGAACACTACTATCCTCCTGCAGTGCGACGACAAACGTCGTCCAGTGGTTGCTGAGACAACGTACATCAGAGACCACACACCAGTTATCAGTGCACAGAACAAAACACATACACACCTGACTACACGCTAGAACAATAGCTGCGTAACTTTGCATGTATATGTCGTTTGATGAAAAGTGCCTCACTCTCTCTCCGTCTCTCTCCCCGTCTCTCTGTAAGCTATGAATCCGCTATGATGCGATTTCTGAAGATGACCTATGGTGGTCGAAAGGTGGAGATGCATGAAAATAGACATGATGTAGGAGATGACTTTTTGATATACCTGATATTTTGTTTGTGCTTTATTTTACTGAATTGGTTAATCATTTGTTTCTTTTATGTTGTTTTATACTCATTCTACTTATTATTTAGACTATATTATTTGGACTTCATACTATACCTACGAATCTTAATGCCATTTTTCTCGTCTTCATGGTTAATTCTTTTGGTACGATTTGCGATTTGCGATTTGCTTCGTAATGTCTTGGGAGAGCAGCGAGAAGTTGTAAAAAAGTAGAAATCTTTGGAAAAAAGATAAAATCCAAAAACCATGTCGTGCTGAGCAGTCTCTGAATGCCAGAAAAGCTGCTCCTGAAATGCTCGAATATATACATACCTATATATATATATATATATTTAAACGACCCTGACTCAGCTTTTTCGGATACCTCGCGCTGCCGGCTGCTGGTGATCTTTAAGCTTTTTTGTTTAGACCAAAGTCGGTCACGCATTTCGGGCATATGGTGGTCATAACTGCTAATTATGCTATCTAGCGCCCGGAGTCAGACTCTGCTCACGTTTTTGCCTTCTAAGACGGCCAGACCTCTCGTGGCGATGCATTCGTCTCTTGTCGAACTGATATGTCGGGCCCTAGGTTTCATGGGGACTTCGAATTGCCAGGGCCCTTGTTGCTCTGATGCAGGTGGTCAATTTGCGAGGCAGTTTAAAGGTTTGGGAATGAGTTATTCGCACACATATTGTTTCCAGGTGTCTTGATATCCCGGGAGACAAGATCGCTGATCTTGCCATGGTCTCAGATGCTGGGCATCAGCTCATGTGAGCAGCCTTGTTCGCAGCGCGAGCTGTCGCCGGCAATGTTCTTAAACAGGCAAATGACGTCAAGAGTTGATCAGTTCTTAAACGGAAATGCGTGGCAAAAATAAACCCTCTTTTAAAAGTTAATTTGTTTTGTCTGGACACATTTTTATACCAAAACAATGACAACGCATCTGTGCATATGTAGGGGTCATTTCATGATGCGATAAAAAATCGACTCGGACGGTAACCAGTCGCCTTAGATATTCCGCCTTTCCAGTGGGCGCCATGTGGTCGCCATGGATAGTACAGGTGAGAAAATACATTGGCATCATTTTAGTCTGGGTTGAGTCCATTAAGGATCAACCAAAATCAAGTGACGAACATAAATGATTCTGTCTTTTTCCTACAGATCTGTTCATCCAATCCCGTCGAAATTTTGGGAAGAGGTAGTCTGCAAAATGGCTGTACTTATCCAGAAGTACAAGTGGCCTAGGTCAGGTCACTGAAGGTCAACCGAGAACAGGCATTGAAAATGCAGAATTTTTTTAATGGGGCATACGTGAATTTGGTGCAGGCTTTGACGGCAGGATGAATGCCAGTGCCTTAAGGCACGGGCAAGCTAGGTCAGGTAAAGTGGGGCATCGAATCATCCAAAGGGCAGTTAGTGGAGACATAACATTGCGTCTTTTCTCGAGTTCTACCCAGCTCATTCCGATGAGATTCTGTGAAGATGCGAGGCGTAACAAGTTGACCTCAGATAACCTAAGATGACCAAAGAATGCCACTTGACTCACGGATTCATAAGGATATATGCTAGTTCTGCGTACCCACTGATAACGCGCGAGACTGTATTGGTCCATTGGAGTGTAGGGTCGTAAAATCATTGGGGGGGGGGGCAGCCCTTGGTCGATTGGCCTGGGATACCCCACTGATATCCCCCGGATTAAGGTCGTTCTGTTCCACTGTTTTGAAAAGGTTGGGGGGGGGGCTAGGTTCCAGGCTGGGGAGCCGTGCTGCAGGTTGGGGGTGGGGGGTGGGGCTGGAGCCCTTCTCCCAACTGTACAGCATCCTGTACCCCTGATGGTCCATTTTTCCCAAATGTAATATTTTCGAGAACTAAAATGGTTTCATCTCGATTAACGTGACTTAGGTCAGCCGCGCTTTGCGGTTTATGAATTTCATCTTACGGAACAAGGTTACACAAAAATTGGCTGCGATGGGTTCTGTAGATCTGGAGAAAGGGTGCCACATATCCAAGTTTTGCCTCGTTTCACCTAGAAGTCTTCACCCCAAAACATATCGCTGCAATCAGTCTAACAGATCAGGAGGTGGAGGAAATGGCAAAACATCCCACTCCCCTAACTCTGCACGTAATTCTAAGAGGGTCACCAGAGCGTCAGGGATGCTGCAAGGGACAGAGGTATAGTTCCAGGATCACTAGTTCTGGGGCATTCTTCCATCTGAGGTGGCTAAAATGATTTCAATGGCACAAGCGAACTTCATGCCATGGATAAGCACACATTATCTATGGTTAGGAATTCATCGCCAAAAAACAATATTTTCATTTCCGTAGCGAAGGTTGGAATAGCTTGAAACACTGCCGGAACACCGTCAGGGGAAGTTCCTCGTTGTTCGGAATTCGAGCAGGGCAGTTAGAAACAGAGCACTGTGCGCCGTTGCTTTGCAGGAGTCCGTGATACGTCGCCTGCACGTCATGCTCTGGGCGGAAATGGCTCAGGACAATGCCCTAAATAGGCCATAGAACAGGGCCGCGGCCGGCAGTAGAAAGTTGCGCGTGTGACGCTCGGCCGAGCCGCCCGCCGCCCGGCCGCACATCGAGGTCATCCCCGCTGACCCGCTGGCCTGTCCGTCCGCCAGCTCTCATTGCCCGCGGCCATCTGACCGTGACCCGCGGCAGCCAGGGCATCCCGCCATTCCGGCTCTGCTCTCCGCCGCTGCGGCGCTGGGCAGGCACCTGTTGCACTAAAGGAGTACTAAACGGGAGAATGCACGGCTGATGTCGGATGGCAGTTGGCCGAATTTGAGTGGACTGTGCGCTGGCTATTTTCAGGGACGTGTTTTTGCACTTTTTCTGTCTGCGTCATAGACTAACCACACCATTTTTCAACACTGTAATTTTTACATCAGACGCACAGCATCCTTATGTAATGCCAGGCTCTTTGTGGCTATTAAATGCTCTCACCATGATATCATAAATCCACGCAGTTTGATTCATTAATTGACAGTGTCCACAAATTACAGAAACGTTGCAACACTCGTTACCGTGACAGAGCTTTCAGGATTTTCAGCAACTTCGTCTGGGAATCTAACGAAGTTACGTAGATGTAACAAATGTCTAACCAACTCTCATCACAGTTATCGACCGCGACCGAGCAAGTGCAGTTTATATCCCGTAGCTGTCAAAGAAGGGATTATGCATGCATACAACATAGCTATAATAACTGAAACATCAATAACCTCACCGACAGTTCTCTTGCGTAATAAATCTGCGATTAAGAGATTATATTCTTTAATTTGTAAGTTGATTAGGTCTTAAAAACTTACTCGTCGGGCAATCCGCGGCTTCAAGAGCGTACGACAATGTCCTAACATGACTGGAATGGATGTTTTTCGTCTCACGATACAGTGCAGTGAGAGGAGTGGCGGACAGACTCAGCACATCATGGCAACTGGGCTGCTCCCGGTGGCAAACCAGTTGGTGAAACGTCAAGCCGTCGAGGACATATTCATAATTAACATGAGGTACTACGGCCTTCAGTATATGTAATCGGAGTAACGATACTCTGACAAGGATATCGGGCAGTGCAGAGGCACGATTAATCTGAGAGCAAAACCTTCGTTTTCACAACGCGTGGCATAAGCCTATCAATGGAGAAATAATATTCGGTAAGTTGAGCTGTGATTGTAAGGGGAAATGGCACTCACCTGTTGCGGTGTTCAGGTGGCTATGGCTGACTCACCGGGCCTCCTTTCCGTGTGATGTGGGGTTCCAGTGACTGTTCACCGAGCAGCAGGAATTAGGCACCGCCTCGGACCGGATATGACCGGTGATCACCTAATCAGAGGACAGTCAGACGGCGGGCCATGATCGTCGCGGGTCCAGACCCGTTTTGCCCGCGACGTCGGCTGGCAGAAGCAGCTCTCGGCGGCGGCGGTCCCTCCGGCCGGAGGGGCCGTCTACCCGCGCCGGAGGGCGGCCCCGAGTCGGACGGCAGCCGGTCAGCGGCCAGCTCCCGAAAGGCGACGGCGTCCGCAGGCGGTCGGCCTCGCCCACTGCGCCCCGCCAGTCGGCCTCCGAGCGGCGGCGGCCGTCGGTCTTCAGCGCTCGACGAAGGCGACGGCCCCGGCCGGCGAGCTCCAGACGCCGCGCAGTCGCACTGTCGCCGCCCTGCGCCGGTGAGCCCGAGCCAGCCGCGGCGCCACCGCCTGCCGTCCTCCGGCGCTGGGCGCGACGCCGGCTGGCCGACGCGTGTCTGGAGCTCGGCAGGACGGACAGTGGCGGCCGGCCGGCCGGCGGCGCGGCCACCCCGCCGGCTGTGACATGCGTGGGCGCTGGCGCGTGCCGGGCGCGTGTCTCACTGACCCAGCTCGGTCCGACGCGGAACCGGCCGGCCGACTGGACCGGGCACGGTCCGCCGACGGACCGTGTCGCCCGCGCCGGCTCCGACGGCGCTCCGAGATGTGGTCCACACACTAACGGAGAGGCCTGCGCACTGACGAAGGCATGGTCCACACACGCTAATGGAGGCATGGTCAATACACTGACGGAGATGCTCACACAATGACGGAGATATGTCCCACACACTGGCGGGACATGGTCCGCCCACTGATGGAGATGTGGTCCTACACAGTGACGGATATATGTCCCACACCCTACAGACATGGCCCACGCACTGGTAAAGACATGGTCCACACACTGATCAAAACATGGTGTCCTCCCATTGACAAAGCTATGGTCCAAACACTGACGGAGAGATCCATACAATGGCAAACACATTCCCCAAATAAAAACAAAAACGTATTTTCTTCGCGAAACTAATTTCTCACCAAATACCAGCATTTCAACTGTAGCCGCACCCACCGCCTAGTGCCAAAATGGCTCAGCCCTATTTTCATGCGGGGAAAATTCATTTCCCGGAGGTTTCGTTCCGGGCGCCAAAGCCACAACATTTGCAATATGATGCTGAAATTTGGTGACTGGCTATTTAATCCTACTCCCGGCAGGGGGGGGGGGCTGAATCCGCCTCCCTCGGGTTTTTGCTTCCCAATTCCAGGGTTTTTGACGCAGCTTCGCAGAACTTGGTGGCTTTTCCGAGCTTTTCTTTCTTCGTATGTCAAGAAAATTTCGTAGTTCTATTTTGCTCTAAGGGCGGAGCCAGGCAATTTTTTTGAGAGGCACCTCAGATCATGTTTGGCTCTGTTGAGGGTGAAAGGAAGATGTCTGCAAAAATAGCGTTTTTAGGATAGAACTTAAAACTTTGCATGGATGTATGGGTAAATAGTTATACAACATACAAATACAATTTTGTTCGTCTTAGGTCACTTTGAAAGGTCATGTCAAGGTTAAAAGTAAAAATTTGTTTTTATAGTAATAATTTTGGCGTTATTTCCCGAAATGCCAAACCCGGAACATATATGGCGTAGAAGGGTACCCTCTACTTCTGCACCAAACTTCAACTTGATCAGGTCACGGAACTATGACCTAAAATGTCAGTTCACGCACGCTGTATCACAACAGCCGTAAAATGGAATTTTAGAAACAGGGCGAATTCAAATGGTTGGAAACGTTTTAAAATAACTCAAAATGCGTACAAGACCATTCCAAGTGACTCAGAAGTCACTGGAGGTCATTTAAGGTCAAAGGTCGTAAGTTGGCCTGAAGAACTTGTGTCCATGACAGTTCCCCTTTTTTGATGTCCCTGGCGCCGCCTATGCTAACATTATGCAGACTAACACAATTTGTACTTCCTCACCATAACATGACTCGTATTTCGGCTGGTTCAGCAGCTACCTCTCTGGCAGCTCACAGTTTGTCCGTAGCTGCAGTTCTAGACTTCCTCCATCGCACGGAGTCCCCCTGGCATCGATCGTGGGTCCAATCTTTTTCCTCATCATTGTAAACGTAAACCCTACTTCCTGATCAATGGTCGGCTGCCATCCTATGCCGACGACACCCAGATCCTGGACTCAGTGCCCTCAGACTTCGATAAGCTCCAAGTGTTAAAGTTCCGAGCCTGGGAGAACATCCAGTGTTTATAACAATGCTTCAGAGCAAATAGCCTAAAAATGGAAAGAAGCAAAACTTGTTTCACTCTTCTCAAAACTCAAAATGTTCTCGTTAAAATCTCACAATTCAATGTTCGAATTAATGATATCAATATTCGCTCTCAAAAATGCGTGAAAAGCACTGGGTGTTTTTCTCCAGCAGACCCTGCGCTGGGAACAGCACAAGTTTTTCCGTGTTCCTGCGATCCAATTCAGTTCTCTAATCCCTTCTCAAATTTCGCCTTCACCTGGCCCCAGACGTCTTAAAAATCGTTGTCCAGATACATGCCTTCTCCCACCTCCAGCACTGCTGGTCAGTCTGAGGCTGAACTGCCGCCTGCGGCCTTAACCGCCTACAGCAGACCATCTACTCTGCGGCCAGACTGGTCGCCGATCTGCGTCGCTGCGAACATATGTTTCTCCTAATCTCGGCTGGCTCTGATAGCGGCTGATAGAGCGGCGCGATACAGTGAACGTGTATCGCGCGCTGCATGTCTCCGCCGCCCCTGCCTCGCTGCGGCGCATGTTTCGCGCGTGTGCGCTGTGTCTGAGCTCCAGTCATGATCTGCTGCCGCTGGCGCCGCCGTCCTTCACTTGCCGCGCGTCCCTCTCACTGCCATACAGCGGCTCTTGACGGACACGCTGCCGCCTGGAGCAGGCTGCCGCGGCACGTGACAGGGGCCGCCCGCGCCAGCAGTTATTAGAGCGCCTCGTAACTGCCCCCACCGTAGTCGGTGCTGTGGGCTGTGGTGTCGGGGATGGAGGATGGGGAAGATGCTAGGATGGGGCGGGAGGGGAGTGTTTTATAATTGTACTTTATGTGCTTACATTGTAATGACTGGGCCCTGAAAGCGACTGTGTGGAGGAGTCCTTACCAATCAACACAATTTACCAATACAATTTTACTGTCATATGCCTCCTATGCAGAAGGCCACATACACCTCTTTTCTTGAAAACACTTCGGATATCCATCGCCTTATCGTCACGTGGACCCACTTACGCCCTACTAAAACACGCCAGTTGGCAATCACAATGCGTAAGACAAATGGGATCCGTCTGCATGTTTGTTTGTTGTGATGACGCACAGCCTGTTCGGTTCACGCGTCCATGTCTTGAGTCATGTTCTGCGTCTCGTCGGGCGTCAGTCAGCCGTCTGATGGGATCCGTAATGTGAAATGGGATATGCAGGGTGCGCCAATAAAGGCAGCGTTTTGCGCTGCCAATTATAAAGGAGAAACTTTTGTATGACTAGAAAACTTTCTCGTTCTCCACCTGCGTAAAGGAACTGAAGATAAAAACTTTCACCTTTGCCAAAGAACAAAAGCTTCAGTTATTTCAACTACCTTAACGCTATTACATACGACTGTTCTACCCTCTCCCGTTCCACGTGACACAATTTTTTCCTCAATGGGGGAGGGGCTGGAGACATGAGTGGGGGAGGGCTCAGCCCCCCAGTTAACATGTTAGAGGAGGGCCTGCTTTATGGTCTTTAAGTGCCGTGCTTGGGACTTCCTCCTCGACCCTTTTCTCCGCCTCTAGGCAGTTCCATGAACGAAGTGGAAACCTTTTCTAAAAAGAGAATAGAACATGCACACATTTTAGGTGAAGAGATAATAAAACTACCACGAGCTTAGTTCACAAAAAAACAATTGCAATAAAGTGCATTAAAAAACTGCATATTATACCAAACACCACAAACTATTTTGCGCTGTTCTTGTCGTACGGTCATAAATAAGATGGGCACGCCAAAACTTTCCATTCACATCAGATTTGATGGAATCGAATTCAGTTCAAAGTTTTGCCAATAGTGATATAGCAAAGCCAAAAGCGACTGCAGTTTGCCCATAAGACTGCAAGCTCCACAAAGTGGCACAGGCGACCAACGTTAGGTTGACGAAGTCAAGAAAGAGAAACATGCCCTGAATAAAATAAAAATTCTTCACTTCAGTACATCTTCATAGTATTTTCTCAACATTAATGAGTACTTTTCCCAGCATAGCCGTTCTGTGATCGAGAAATGTGCTCCGAATTCATCTAGAGAGCCTTTGATTCTGTATGTCTCTGCTTCTCAACTCCCCATCCCCCCGTCTCCCCGTTCCTCGTCTCCCAGTCTCCCCGTTTCTCTGCCTTTCCATTCCATTCCATTCCCTCTGTCTTTCCGTTTCTGTCTGTCCCTCCGCCGCCCTCTCTCTCTCTCTCTCTCTCTCTCTCTCTCTCTCTCTCTCTCTCTCTCTCTCTCTCTCTCTCTCTCTCTCTCTCTCTCTCTCTCTCTCTCTCTCTCTCTCTCTCTCTCTCCCTCCGTCTGTCAGTCTTTGCTGATGGAAGACGCGCAAAAATGTCATATCATGAGATAATAATCTCATCCTATACCACTAACTTTCGGAACAGCTGACATGGCTCATGACTAGTCAAAAAGCCATCCGACGTGGCCTCGACTTCGCTGTCATGCGGACTGTTGCTTACAAGGTCTGAAACCCACTTAAAAGCTACTAATTCAGTAATCGCCAGATAAATCTTCAGACATAGTTATCACTCAGCAAAACATTTAAACAGGTATGGCCCGGGGGACTCAAATAGCGCACCCCTCGGTTTTTCTTGAATAACTTCTGAATCGTTAGAGTCAGCCCAACCAAGTTTTTTGTCACCATCCATCAATCAGTTTTACACCTTTTCACATTAAAACTATTTCCATGCTAGGTCACGTCATGGAGATATGACGTCATAAGTGAACCCATGTATGCATGCTTTCGTCCCTTCGGGCGGTGGCACAAACATGCGTCGTTTTTGGACGAGTTCCGCGAATATAATGCACGAAGTAGTTGAATTTACATAAGTTACGTTCTCCAAAAAGACATCGAAGCGTGACAAGCCAACCTTAGAGGCCATGCTTGGTCACTTGCTTGTTGACAATTGGACTGATTTGCATTGTGGGTGATAAAAGTGGTTGCCGCTGACCTTCCCGGTCATTCAAGCCACGCAAGTAAATCTACATCCGCCTCAAAATCTGGCGAGAATTGACGTTCAGGGGGTGATCGCAGTAGGCGCTTAGAACTATGCAATAAGTACGGATATGGAAGGAGACCGCAAAAGGAGCCTGTGGACTGGTGACGCTGCCTGCGCTAACTGAACGTGTCCTTGCCTAGCAAATGTAAATTTTCGATCGTTTTCAGTTTTTAGTTGGTTTTTTGTGAACGGTTGAAAGAGGATTTTTCTTGTTCAGGTCGGCGGCTGGGCTACGAAAAGGCAAATGTAATTACGCTCTGCCCGGGAAGGAAAATATGACAATATTTCAGCACATGTTAGATCGCTAGGAGAAGAAATCCCGCACAGCATATATTCCGATTGATTTATAAAATTTCAGTGGGCTGGGAAGCAATTCATCTTTATTTCCCCAGTCCAGAAAAGATGGGTCATCGGGCAAAACTTTACTAACAAATCTTACCAGCCTGATGACAAGCGCGCGCGTTAGCTTTCGTTCATAGTAGGATAACAATATCACTGGACCTTATTCACACTCCCCACTTACCTTTGACTGGGGTGCTGCTTTAGGGACTTGGCTGGGATATCTTTGCGTGGTGTCATTTACATACATAGGCCAAGCGTGCAGATATTGCCCTCTGGAAGATATTGCTACTAGAGCCAAACCGACGCACATAGTTGGTTTGGGGTCAAAATCGAAATGGCATACATTTCTTTTTCTGTTGTCTGTTACATCACCTCTGTTTCTGTAGCAGACTACTAATGCCTACTTAACTGCTACCTCGTCATACAGGCAAAAAAGAAATGGATTGTGCACCTTCCCACAATCGGAGGATCCAATTCCAGCAAGTCGCTCGCTCAAATTGATGGCATCTTGCGATTGCTTGGTTGTCTAGGACAGTGTTTGTGATTTTGCAGCTCAGCACAAAATTTGGAACCTCCAGCATAAACGGTTCCTGTACCAAAGGTCCGAATGGCAAAGAGGTACACCTCGTACGTGTACGTGTACGTGCGTCCCGTACACACCATGCTGAGATTATTGACATGCAAAACAGCCACATATACTAACTGCAGCGTATTGCGTGCTTTTGCCTGCCAATTTCCAGCATCCCAGCGGTAGCAGTTTTGCGGCAATGCAGTAGGTGTGTTAATCTCAGGCACCTCGCGCTTTACGTGCAAGCTGCAGCTCCATTTGGGCCTAAATCCATCGAACTTGATCATGCAGCTGCCTGTTCACCTTCCATGCCATCAACGCACCAAACTGCGCCGTTTGTCTCTCTGGGATTGGCCTATGAGAAACACAAACAAAACATGGTGTAAAAAGGCGCACGCGCGCTCCACGTGACTCGTCTCGTTGCACCCTGCCCATCATATGGGGTACCATTTGATATGCCTAGTGGTGGTGTATCTACCCAATAAATTTCAGCCCACTAGGCCACTGCTTCTGGCACTGGGAGGTCCCCGAATCCATACTGAAACACATGTCTGTGCATCGCCGAGTGGATCAAACTTGGGTGCCGGCCACAGAAGCGAGTACCCGCAAGTAGGACCCGTTTTATAACCAAATCTTGAGTTAAGAACATCCTCCGTTTTGTCTATACCAGTGATTTATTAAATTCTGCAGAGGTCCGGCTCGCACCACGTGACGCGTCCCACACGCCACGAATCGCTCCAAAACCTACACCACAATCTGTCCGCCGCGTCGGCGCACCCGATGGTGCCATTTGTGTCGCGATCAGCTGGCACGTTCGGACGCTAGAGGCTCCGAGGCTTGACCACACACACCGTTACACAAACTTGGTCTGAACTTTTCCGAGTGACCACTATGTATGAAATCTCACCCGCTAAAAGTGTGAGCCTTTATCAAATGACCGCGCGATGTCCCAGCTCAAGCCATCAACAGGCAGCATCGATCAAGCACCATCATTACGCTATACTACATAACCACAGCACAACATTCCAAGTCCTTCTTCCTTCTTTTGCTCTTCCGCCACATCCAGCGTGATAGGGTTAACGTTTAGCCAGCGTGAAAGGCGGTGTGGGCGATCTCCTCCTAGCTTGCACGATAAAGATCCCTCGGCACGCCTTTAAACTCAATATCAGTCCGTCCTTCGATTTTGAATTATCCGGACATGCTATATATCAGCGTATCCAGAACATTGCTATTGAACTATTGAACAGATTTGAATGATTCAACACCCGGATAGGTGTCCATGTGTTAGCGACACACCGTAAGCGAGTCTGTTATGAAAGATGTCGATTCACTAATCATAAGTTCTCGTATGATTGACGTTCGTGCTCCGCTCACGCCTTGAAAATTTGGGCTATGACAAAAAGAAAATACGGAATTGGAGTACAGTTCTCAACGATAAGGTTTTGTGTTTAAATCTAACAATATTCATTTTTATATAATTTACGCGTATAAATATTACGAAGCAACGCATTTTCGGACATAATACCGTGTATGTTGCGGCTCCCAACATGAAAACTTAAGTTCTGGGGCTATAATGAGGTTTTCACAGTCATCGCACGTTGGTCAAGACTATCGAGGCCAAACAAGATCAGATTTCGAATCAGTAACATCTTTTGCTTTTTCTAGATCTACTGAACCGATCATAAACTATTTTATAGAATTTTAATCCGTACGATGGTTTTACATACTGCAAAGCAAGGTTGACTTAGATCGGACCCAAGTAAGTCATTCAAGGTCAGTATTTGAAAAAGAGTCTTGTCAAAAATGAACATAACGAAATATGGTGGATAGTTAATAGATTGTTATATAAACGCACCTGATATATACGCAGGTTGAGTGACGCATTTACGTCATTTGAGGTGATTCATGGTCTCATTATAATGAACCATAGTATCTTTTGTTTATCTGTTATAAATAACTTACATTACATTTTCAGACCAATGTAAAAAGGTAAAAAAAAACTTCGAGAAAATCCGAGTGACTGAAGGAGTCCTTCTGAGGCCACGTGCAAAAAAACTCTTGGCGGTTGCCCCCACTGTGTATTAGCGAGGGGACATGAATATGTCCTTATGGCTATGTTTTCTTCCTCAGTGACTCAGGAATATTTCTTCCGATTCCATAAATATACCGACGGATGTCTCTCCTGTTGTGTTGTCCTATCAGCAGCAATCGTTTTGTTATTCGTTGTTTTTTGCCTGCTTTTCTCATTTTGGACAGTTTTTAGTGGGCAGTCATCTAAAAACACATGGGAAACGACGCGACAACCATTGTGTTGGTTCTGCATCGAACCTGTGTGTGTTCTGGTCGTCTCGTATTGCAAGGACTCGGGTCGTTGTCTTTCGAGCAGTGTCGCATACGATGACATGGGCTTTCGGTGAGGATCTCGATTTAAGATAATTCCAAATGACGATCACACAATATCAAGACGCACAAGGGAAATCTTTCAGAACTAAACAGATCATTATCAACAAAAGCAATCAGTTATTTAACCACCACAGACAAGAGGACAGCAAGACTATCCCATTGCTTGCCGGCTGCAGATGGAATGTTCTGAAGGGTGGATATTGAACCAACCTGTATGAGCACATCTCCATTTTCATACTTTCTGTTAAGAATATACGGTACCTTATCCAAAACGAGTGAGCTGTTGTACGTTTATTGCGACACATCCGTTTCCAAAAAAGGTTTTCATTGGAAACAGAGCAAAACGATTCCAAAAGGAAACAATCAAAGATGTTTAGCAAGTAGGACAGTCAGAATAATTTAGGTTTTGCCATTCCCTGATTCATCACCCTACATTCATTCACCCTACCCTACAAACAATGCTCGGGGATAACGTATACCGTCAAGACCTCGCCGCAACTGATTACATGCTCTGAGCGAATCCGAGACGCGAGTTTTCCATGTCATACGCAGTGTAGAATTTGTTCAAGAACAGAGTGCCGAGATTCCAGATGCCGTTTGGCACTGCCGGTACGCCCATGAACCCAGAGGCACACATCTGCAAACCGCCTTCGAATTTAGATACCACCGTGTAATCGAGCGGACTCATCTCCATCGTCTGGCCACCAATGGTGATCTTCAACGTCGGCAGCTGCTGCAGAGTCGTACAGTCCAGAAAACTGTATCCCGGCACCTCTGGGATGGCAGCCACGGCACCAAGCATATCATTGATGGCCTTAGCAGTCTCCATTGACAAAATGAAGAACGGAGTACTGGATGTCATGGAAACAAGGCATCCGTCAGAACATGCCGCAGTTCCAGGGTGTTCTTCAAAAGCGATGCTGTCGGCCGGAGCCACCCAAGCAACGGCCGGCTGCGTCATATTGACCCACAGCATGTCGCCCTGGTAGAGGTCCTTGTCGACACCTCCCAGGGTGAGCACTCCTCCGAACGGAGCCCGTCCCAGCCAGAGGCCAAACAGACGCTGCTCGATCAGGCCCTGGGCGAACATGTTGTCCAGCAGAGTGGTCGTGTTGCCGCCGTTAAAGCCCAGCCCAACCAACGCCATCGTTCGGCATCGCCTCGTAAAACTTGTTGGGCATGGATGTCGCCTCACCGAACGTCTGTTTCTGGATGTTGAGACCGGCAAACCTCAATGCGTCGGTTGAGAGGATGCCGCTGATGTTCTGGCCGTAGCCTAGCTCGAACTTGGTGCCATTCGCCTGCAGGGTTAAACAGTGCGTGACGATGTGATACATTGCAACAAGTGTCAAGAGGAGGAGTGTATTTGAAAACGAACGGGGGAGGCAAAGCCCCATTTGGTAATGGCTCTCTCCAGTTAACGTTCAACGGCCTGTTCGTATACTTTCAAGTAAATCATGTTGTGAAAATGATGCACTTTGCTCACTTGTAGAACACCAATATTCAAGTGAAACCTCAGCGGTAACGACAGTACCACAAAATGTTGCTAAACTGAATCTAAATATTTCAACATTTCTATACTGCAAATATTAGAATGCTGTTAATAATTTTCTTTTCAAATTTCAAAAATGGTTTGCTCGGGACAAATGTGCATGCACACAGTTCTCCGCATGTTAAGCCTTACGGGATGTGATTTCATGAGAACACCCTCCGCTTTGCTTTAAATAATCCTTACTAATAAAAACACCAACACGGGGAAGTGCAGAGACAACAAACTCATGTTAGCAACTTAACTCTGGGTATCTGAGGTCGCTGACGCATATCGTTTTAAGCAAAGCTTAAAAAGAATATTTTTTTCTGTATCACACTCACCTGATAGGTACCAGAGGCGGACGAGTCGTACTGTGCGCGTTTTTCACACACGGGGTCATGGCATTTTTTGGACGGGAAGTAAGAGATCTGTTGAGCGACGTCGAAATTGGCTGTCATCACTTGCGGCGGCGTACCCAGGGCGACCACTCCTTGGTACATCTGCACCCCCTGTAGTGAGACGAGACTAAGTACGTCATATATCAGCCACATTCGCGACCGTGATGCAGTTTCCTATCGACAAGGCGCAAATATTTCCAAATGCGGTAACCTGGCGCCGAAAACTCGCTGTCAGTTTGGGTCAGACCGGTGCCATGTCTATGTGCCTAATAAATGAGTTAAACGCATGCATATATTTGTTTGCATTGCACGAAACAAGATGCAAAGAGGACGAGAGGCTTCATGTGTTTTCTTTGTGCAACTTTGGCTGAGTGATAGTTTGAGTCCTTTAAATGGCTGACCTGTTTGTTAACGTTCTCCAGCAGAACTGTCCATGCTAGAGTCGTCGTGCTCTCTGAGCATGCGCTCAGACACGCGGCCACCAACAGAAGGCGTAACAGCATGGTATCCGGTCGAGGAACGCTGGTCTGGCTGTGAACGATAAAACGTAGTTGTACTCCTGCTGATACCGACAATGTAAACATACGCGCCGAATTACTGAAAGCGAGTATATGTCTTTCACCGACACCATACCTACTGGCCTAATGAAGTTTCACATCATGCCGGGATTTGACAAGATCTAGACGGCTGTTGCCATGAACGGTTTTTATTCAGTCTCATGGTTTCGGAACTATTGCCTAAAGGGGTAGTGATCAACATGAGTTCCCATAATCGGATAAACACATCCTTCACTCCAGGCTGTATTGTAAGAAACAAGAACCCCTACAACGCTTTGGGGACCGTTTAACAGACGCTGTCGATAATTTACTCTGCTTATGCTGCTTATGCTCTTTTCCGGATTTACCACCAGCATTAATTACACTACCAGTGACAAAACATGAAGTGCGTGAACTGCAGACACGAGGCCGCCTGCTACGTTTGAACAACAGTTCAACGGGGTGACACTGAGAACGTTGACATGGGATTACTGGCGGAAGTGGCATATCTACTACTCTCATACCCCGGAATGTAGCAGAAATGGACAGGTATTTTTGAGAAGTGTAGCAGTTTCAAAGATAATAACGTGGATAGTTTTCGCCTTTTCCGATCTCGTAATTATTTGTTTTGAGTTTTACGTTAGATCTGAGTGAATCTTATTTGTTTCTTTTCCTCATAGATGTTGTCGAATGACTCCATTAGCCTTTTTTGCGATCATTAGTCAATTTTACTATAGCAGTGTTGTTTGTGGGGAAGATTTGCCTTGATTTCTACTTCCTTACCCTTTCGATAATGTTATAGGCGTTTTTCATCAGAACCTAATAAGATTTCGCAAACCACTTTCTGTACTGATGAAATATTCCTTCAAATCTTTGGGAATGATAACGTCATTAACAACCTCCAAAATACCAAACAAAGTACTGCGGGATGACTAACGAGTGGCAAACTATTTCCACACTTGTTTTGAATAAAGAAAAACCTGTTACATTTCCGAAACTTGTTTTTTCCACAAAATTCGTCAAACCACACACCTAAATAAAAGAAATTTGTCAAACGAAAAAATAATTCTTTAAACTACAGACCATTTTTACCCCATCCAGACGACAAGGATGGGGTAAAATTGAACGTGTTACTCATTCGCAAGCGGTAATAGTGCGTTATATGCGTCTAAATCCTATTGCGACGCATACTCTTGCTGTCCCCTGAGTATGCAGATGCGACATTTTTACCAGCTGTGCTGTCAGACCTCAAGCCAATGGTCGATAGGTGGCAACATTAACGTACCGCAGCTGTACGCATTCCAGACAAACATTGGAAAACTGGGACAGAAAGTTAGATCTGCGTTTCTTCTTTCGTCTGTGTTTACCTTTTCGTTGCATTTCTTTTGTTGACTTATGTTAAATGCGCCTTGACTCAGTTGCCAGCGCTCATGATTCCATTCATTTAAAATCGTCCGATCTGTTTTGCAGGCACGTCGCGTACCCCATTCCCATCGTGTGTATTGGCCCCCGGCTAGGAAGAAGCTTGCAGTGATGGTGTGTTAACGCGCGCATCGAAAGGGGGTCTTCTTGTGCCCCCATCCGTTTTTCTTGAAAACCTCGAGAACGGATCGGAGCTGGTTGCTGCTACTTTGTGACATTTATGGCAATTAAATAACTGGTCGACTGACCAAACGAATTGGAAATTGGCCGGAATTTTTTGAAGTTTCAAGCATCTGAATTCAAGCAAACATAACGAAAATAAGGTTGTAGCTGGCAAATGGGGACTTAGTGAAAGGAATAGCGTTCTACTTAAGATTACTAATCAGGTAACGTCATTCGAGCATCCATAAGTGATGAATGTACTAAGACCAAAGCCAGGGTCAATAGGGGTCAAGGTTATCAAAGGCCAAGGTCAACCAGCTTGTGACCTGATGCAGATTTGTTTTGCAACATGTCAGTTTGTGTGAAATATGCATTCAAAGACCACAATAAAAACACGTGTGCGGAAACTGATACGTTTACGAAACGAAATGGCCTGTATGGGCCAAGAAGATGTCCAATGTTGACCTTTTCGACGCCGTTTGACCTGGAAGGTATTGACCTAGGGCCATGAAAACTGCACACAATATAAATGGGTATGGCCCCACCGTGTCCATAAAATTCCATGTCTATAGCTTTTTTTTATTTCCGAGATCGATGGGGGCACTTTGTGTCCCCTTCCAGTGCGCGTTAGTACGAAACCCCCTTCCACTGCGCATGTTAACCGTATTCCGTGCTCCTGTCCGCTACGTACGATTCCGTGCTGGGGGGGGGGGCAGATTCTGCCCCGTGTGCTCTCGAAAACTACTGGTCTCATTTCGCAGCGGAAAATGGCGTTCGATAGCCTGTAACAAGATCTACATTTCCTAAAAAAGACAATTTTTAAAAGTGGGTCATGGGGAGTCAAAACGAGGTTACAAAGAGAGGTGAACTCAAACGAACTTCCTGGATACATTTTGAAATCGATTTTGTTCTAATTAATGTCATTCTATCGCAATTGATAGGCATATCACATATGTTAGAATGAGGTTGAATTTCGAAATTCGTAGGCGTATCCAGGACACCAGAAAATGGGTACACGTTTCCCGAAAATGTTAATTTATTCTACAACATATCTTTAGTCTGGCGAGCTAATCGGTGTTCGGAAAATACTTCCATGCGTGTCACATGCCAAAACATATACTATGACAAAGCCCATAAGCGGATCCAGTTGCCAGAGAAAGTGGGGTAACTTTCTACACAGCAAATTTTGTCATAATTTTTGAGAAATAAGAATAAATAGAATACCCTTTTTTACACTGTGCTTTTCTACACTCTGACCTTTATTTTTACTGGAATATATGGAATCTGACGGTTATATATATATGGAGCTAACAAAACCAATCACACAGATCCCAATGCCTGTTAGGCCCACTGATGTGCACCCCAAAGCCTATGTCTGGAGACGCCCCTGGCAACATATATAGGTGAATTATATGGGTAAGTTACGATATATGTGTCTATATCAGACGTTAGCTTTGTTTTATTCGTATAATCGTATAATAGATAATACATTCTTAACAATAAGGAAATACAAATATCCACTAAACACCCCCTTTATGTGCCCCTGGATCCGCCATTGACAAACGTCTTTCTTAAAAATACTTGGAAGCTCGTAAATCACAAACCTTTTGATCATTTCAGCTGTTTGCGGCAATGTAAAGAATGTTAAAACAGTACATGACCACGTCGAAATGGTCGATCTCCAGAAAGCGTGATATTCCTCAAACATGCCTCCATAAAATGTGTCCTGGAACCTTCTCTGGAGGATGTAAATTTTTGAAATCTCGTCGCATCATGCGAAGGACATATTTAGGAAAAGCCAGTAAGTTTCGTGAAGTCGCTCCCAAAACCCCAGGAATGGCGAGCGAAAAAGTGGAGGGAGGACAGAATCTGACCCTTCCAGCACGGAGCAGGCTTAAGTCGCGGTTAAGATGAAGCCTGGACTGGTAACTCTTGAACCACGGTAAGGATGGAGATCGCAACGATTGTTCGTCTTGGGCCACTGTTAGGAACAAGGCTGGGTGATCGCCAGTTTCAGGTAATAAACGAACACGAATGAGCTGTTCGCGAACAGGGCGTGCTGGCGAGCAGCTGGCCGGCCGGCGGCCGAAGTCACGAACGAACACAAACGAACCCCAACTGTTCGCGAAAAGAGGAAGAGGCGAAGAGGAAACCTTGAAGTCAATGAGACGACTGCTGAGCGTCAAAGAGACGACTAGAAAACCTGAAAGCTGTATGTCCAGAAAACGTATAACAAACGTCTCCGTAAATTGCATACGGCAACAGCACGTTCCAGCCAATGTCAGCCTGCGCTGACTGGACGGTGATCTTTCCTGAGGCATGATTAAGATTTAGCCATCTCGCCTTTCCTCCTCCGAGATCCTTGCATTCGCTCTTGAGGGAAATGCCCGGCTTGGCAGCACCTGTTTGATTTATTAACAAATCTATTCTTTTCTAGGCAGGTAAGAAAGAAGTGGCCTGTTTTGCCAGTGACTTCACCAAATAGTCGTTTTTCTTCATTCTTAATGCACAAAAATTAAACCAACCCATTTGATAGTGTAACTGGTGTAACTGGCCGTCGGCGAAGTCGCAAATGATGACAAACGAACACAAAAGAAGACTGTCCACGAACTGTTGGCGAACACCCAACCTCGGTCAGGATGGAGTGTCTTGGACCACGGTTAGGATTGAGCCGCGCTTCCTTGCCGCATCGCAATGTTCACAGCAATGATGACACGCACGGAGGAAGAAAAAGAATATCTTGCAAACATTTCGGGTGTCACACTCAGAGAATTCTCGTGTACGATTTTGGATTAATATACACGACAAACAGCAAAAGGTGATTTCGTGAAGGAGCGATGCCGTAATCCTTCAGACGTTAGTTTTCCCCCAACACTACACGAACTGTCTGCCCTGATTTACATGAGCCATGGCCAGATCCCTGAAAAGAAACAAAAAGAGAGTGGGGAGGATCCGAAAATACACCCAGGTTATCTGACACCGCCATGACAACGGAATTCCCAGTCGAAAGCATCCAGTATTCTACCGTATTTGTACTTATTCGTATTGACTGTATTTGAACGTCATCTTACTATGATGTACAAAGAACAATCGCGGCTTTCTCTCGCGGCTCAATATTTCTGACTTGCGCTCACCTGCTGCACTGTTAAGGTCCTTCTCATCTGCCAATGACCAGACAATTGGCGACGCACTCGGCCGGTGTCCGGAGCTTATCTGGCAAAAGGATGAGACCGACCTGACATCTGGCGGGCGAGCCAAATCTTCGAAGCTAAGTACCATAGCCATAGTTCTACCCTTCTCTCCATCTTTGATCCATCTTTAGTCCTTCCGAACAAGTTGTGTTCTTTGTTTCAATACTGCAGCGCGTGAAATCGTTTCGTTACGGGGCCATCCATGATATTCAGACCGCGCTTTCACCTTGAATTCCATTTCCACATTCATATCGGGAATGCCCTGTCATACTCCCAAAATACCTCCTGGAGCCGCTCCAGGAGTCCATGTGGATGTTGTGAGATTTTACCAAGTTCTAAGACTGTACCAACGGCGGCGCATCGCGTATTCGGATGGGGGACAACCAACATTTCAGGGGCTCTGCATACGGCGTGGGTCCCCTCTGGCGGCAATGGCCCCCATCACGAGCACGATTAATAGTGTGCATGAAAGGCTCAAATGACAAAATTTGGAACAATATGACATAAACACCGGCCCTCCGAGGCATCAGAATAGTATCTCTAACCTAAAAAGGGCCTCCTAAGCCTCGAAGAGAGGTCCCCTTTGCTGGAAAGGTCCCTTGACACCATTTGACTCCCTCGTGGATAACATCCTGGGTACGCCACTGCGGGAGCTCCAGTGTGTTATGTATCTGGGGGTCCTCTGGAAGCCAGGGGCCCTTGTGGCCGATTCTCTAGGTTCACTGGGGTCTCTAGCTTTCAAATGGCCCCTAAATGCATCTCTCCAGAATACCCTATACATGTCAGGAAGGTCTTTGGATTTCACTAGGAGCACTTTTTTGGGGGTTTGAAGATGTTCACTGGCCAGACCTAGAGGCCCCATGTATTTGGGTTATTACCAATATTCAGGAACCCCCTAGGTCTTGAATTTTAGCTTTACTTGTTAGGAGCCCATTGCGGCCACTGACTTTCAAAGGACCCTTGGCGCCCCAAGCGCCCCCTGACCGTTTCGTTCCGGAGACTTTAGGTATATACAGGGTGTTCTGGAGAGGGCGGGGATCCTTGTGTATTTCGTGTCCGGACAGAACTTCGTTTAGGATTTGTTCGTACGCGAAACTTCTTACGCAGATCCTCGAACCGCATTTCTTCGTACGCAAACGTTCGTACGCAAATCTTCGTACGCAAATCTTCGTACCGCAAATCCTCGTACGCAGTTCGTACGCAATCGTTCGCGCAAAACTTCGCAGAAGCAAAACCTCGTATACGCATTTCGTTGTATCTGCGAAACTTCGCGCACACATTTCTTCGTATACGTATTTCTTCGTATTGCGTCCCTTCGTATACGCAAATCTTCGCATTGCATTTCTTGGTATACGCAAAACTTCGTATCTAGTGTTTTTTTGGGGGGGGGGGTGTGTGGGGAGGGTGCTCAAAAATTGCCGTCCTGTTAATGATCAAACAAAGGGTTCATGCTATTTTTTTCGCGTCGCGGCTTCGAACACGAGGTGACTGTTTCGATGACGCAGACACCTGAAGGCCGCCAAAGGACTCAGCAGCCAAAAAGTCATTCGAACAACATTGCCATTTCCTTGCATATAAGTCGGGACAGTTACTGCATTTGTCATGATAAGATACCAAGAATTTAGATGCCAAGAATTTACCCGCCGTCCTCGTGGCCGAGGGAGTACGTTGGCTGGTCCCGACGGCGCCGGGTTCGAGTTTCGGAAACAACGAGCTGTTCGAACTGTTTGGCCCGGCCATTCATAGTGTAGTCAGTTGGAAACAGACCAGAAAGGGCAAAGCCGGTGCTGTGAAGCCATGTCGCAAGATTGTGCGGCACGAAAAAGATCCATCCGCGGTCCTCTCTGGCCAAAAAAGTTTGACGCAAAATTATCCGTTAAACTGCGATTGCATTACTGGATAGTGGGTTCAAAGTACAGGCGACGAATTCTGCTTAGCATATAGGTGCTTTGAGCCAAAAGCTGTCCATGTAAACTGTTCGGGCAAAAATTCTAAAAAAAAGAAAACAAATAGCTCATTTTAGTCTTTCCACAAAAGAACGCCGCAAAGCTTACCTTTGCGTACGCAAAAACTCGTATACGGAGATATTCATATCGCGTAGTGGGGGGAGGGGGGCAGAGGCGTTTTCCCCATAGCACTTATATTAAATCTCCCAAAAAGTGGGTGCATGCCCCTCCCCTCTCTTCCCTCTTCCTACGTCCATGGTCTGGTGCATAACTGTCACGGAATCCGATCTACGTACGTACACAGAAAGATACCCTGCTGACCTGTAAAGCGGACACTTGTTACCTGAAACGGGAGCTCCGTGCAGGCGTACAGATGTTAGGATTTGTTTCATTTTATGCATTCTCAGTCTACCAAGGCATGACAGTATGGTGATGCCTGGAAAGAATAAGTTAAAAGGAATGATGTGCCCGTCCATCGAAACTGCCTCTCAGTCGCAATATACCCATGACCAAGCCAATGGATATAATTTACGTTACTTAAAGGAAGGAAGACATGCATACGTCGTTGTGCGCGAAAGCAGGAAAGAAGCAGGCGCGAATTGCATAAGTAAAATAATATGCGATACAAAAATTTGCGTATACGAAGAAAAGGAATACGAAGAAATGCATACACGAAGTTTTGGGATACGATGAAATGCATACACGAAGTTTTGGGATACGATGAAATGCGTATACGAAGTTTTGCGCTTACGAAATTTTGCGATACGATGACTTGTATACGAAGAAATGCGATGCGAAGATATGCGACACGAAGATTTGCGTAGCAAGTGTTGCGTGCAAAGAAATGCGATTCGAAGTTCTGTCATGGAAAGGTGTATTTAGGTGCCCATTGAAAGGGCAGGATCCCTGGGACTGTTCGGGCCCTCTCCAGAACACCCTCTGCACATCTGGAAGTCTTCAGACTTGACTAGGGGCCTCGGCGTATTTGGGGGCTCATTGGAAGTCAGGCGCTCACGTGGCTGTTAGGAGTCCATCGGGCCTGAATTGCAAAGGGCCCCCAGACACACCGAGGGCCCTTGGCCCTCTTTGGAATGCCCTCTACAGATCTGGACGGTCTTTGGTCTAAACCAGGGGCCTCCGATGTGTTTGGGGCTTTGTGAAGGTCAGGTATACATATACATGTATACATATGCATGTATGCACACACACACACACACACATATATATATATATATGCATATATATATATATATATATATATATATATATATATATGCAAGTTTGATTATATTTGACAGCGAAGTTAGTTGTTATTATCTTCCTCCGTTAGCGTTCTATTCTTCGTACAAGTTTCCGCTCTTTCTCCTCCAGGCCAAAAAGCAGCCCTCCAAAATCATGCAATGTTTCGTTCATTTCCCATGAACATCGTGAGGCAAACATTCGACACATTACAACATACATATGACATATCTGTCTACAACGTGATATCAATATCATTAAAATATCACCCTTACGCAGGAATTACTGCGTAAGGGTCGCTTCTTATCGCGGTCGTTGGTTGCTAATGAAATAACACGAAATTAATTGAACAGTATTTCGGCAAACTATTTGAGAAGGTATACGTCCTAGAACTGCGGGCACTTCCGGTTGACTACGTAGAAAAAACAAAACGTTAAAAATCTAAACAGCCTCAGACCCTAGCTCCAAGCGGGGGTCCATCAAACAGAGGGAGGGTACCCTGGGCGTTGACCTGCCTGTTGGTAAGAGGATCACAATCTGTGATGTTAACAGCTTCCAGTATTTGCAGTTTATATTTTTCTGAACAACAAGTGAGTATGGTCGTCCAGTTCAGGAGGGTTTCCCTGGTGATGGTGACATGGTGGGCGTCTCTGAGATGTATCTTAGGTCCGTCGTCTTGTAGATGCATTGCCATCCTCCTCCCTAGGGTCGTTGTAGTACAGCCAATGTAGGTACTGTTTGGCCGATGCACAGTCACCGGTTGTGCATTTAGATTGGTACACTACATTGGTTTTCTTCACAAGTGACTTATCCTTGGAGGGGTTGTTTTTCATGACTAGGGCAGACACCTTGGGGCTTCTGTAAAAGATGGTCAGTTGAATTTTGTCTGCTGAGTGGACGGGTTGGCAGTTTTTAGTGGTGATGGTATGGATGGCCTTCTCGTTTTCTTGTACGATGGTGACATCTGGTTTTCGTAGTATGACTTCGCTGTCATATTTAATCAAACTTGTATGAATGAGAATTTGCTCCCGAAGTATACAAATATATGTACACACACACACACACACATATATATATATACGCCACTGCTTGGACGAAACCTGCAGAAACTGCTTCAAATCACTGTCTTGTGTGGCGGTAAAGTGTGCGCTGTGGCTGATCAGTCCGAGGACTTGGAGGACGCAGCTGGTCTACCATGCATCATAGGCTTTGTCCACAGGCCGCAGCTGAAGGAGGCGGCTGTGCCCGTCCAGCAGAAGCTACCATTCGCGCTGAAAGAAGAGGTTGACACGCATCTGAAGGAGCTGGAACAGCAATGGATCATCGAGCGCTTCGACCTCTCGGCCGGGATATCTCCCATCGTCTTCTCGCGCAAGCGCAGTGAGAAGGCACGTCTTTTTGTACACCTGAGGAGGGCAAATCAGGCTATTTCATCTAGTGGCTGCCCTTTCCTTGACGTAGAAGAGATGTTGAATAAGTTGAATGACAGCGTCATGCTCTCTTGGAGGACGGCAGGACAGCACAATCTCCGTAACAATGATGCAATTTACGACGCGTAATAAAACGCGTCCGATAATGCTGAAGCACAACCTCAGGACACTCGGAGCAAGATCATTTGCTATGCACGAGTTTTTATTCGGCATACTCACTAAGACATGCTGAAGCTGGGAGAGTGATAGGTGTGAGCGTCAGGGCGCTGCTGCAGGACGAGTTTCCGTCCCTAGCTGAACGCTGGCCCCCGTGCGGTCGGCCTTTTGACCCAGGGCAGGCTTCCACATTAGCGGCGGAACCAACATGATCCGGCTGCGCAGCTCCTCCCTAAATCAGGGTGTGGGCAAAGTTATCCTCAACCCCATATGGAATGGCGCTTTGAAAAAGTAACCTCACCCTCTAGGTGCAGAGACTGTCTTTTATATCACGTTTATTGGGTTTGAAAAAATAGTGCCGATGACGACGTGATGGTCGCTTGTTGTATAACTCATCACATTTCCTTCAAAAACGTATCAATAAACGTCCACGGTAACTCAAATACTCAAACGTCGAAGTGCTGAACTTAAAAACTTTTACTAGACAACCTTGCTTTTACTTCCTTTTACGACCCAGAATCCGATAAACAGTTATTCCTCATATAATAATGGTTCGGACAGCGACGGGTTAAAGATCCTCAATTTCAGGAGATAAAATCATTTACGCCAACAACCCAGGCGAATCCATTTAATCCCAACAATTTTACTGGTAGAACTTACGACGAAACGAAGTCCGAGTGATCCATAAGCGCCAAACAGAATGCAAATCCGAGATGTAAACTTTCATCCCGTCCGGCCCACACATTTAGCCGGGCTAGACCAGCGGGCTCTCTCTTGACCTTCATATACGTCAACTGTGAGCGGTTTTCACAGGCGGAAAGCCGTTGTTGCCCAAAACACCTGAGTTATAAGTTGTTTGCGGGGTCCAGGACAACGTGTCTGGTTTTTGTGGAATGGACCATGTTGGGCCAGATAGGGATGGGTTGCGGCTTGGATGTCTGAGAATTCTGAACCTCTCATGCAAATTCTATTCGAGCTGCATTTCAATAATTTACAACTACAGAGGACGCCATCGTCGCCAACGGCGACGCGTTTTCGCGCAGCGAAGCAAGTGGGCACCGCTTGTTTCGAAACTATAATAGTATCGTATGATAACATATAGTGCCGGTATCTATGTATATAGGTATGCACCCATGTGTGCGTGCATATTGTGGATATGCATGCAACGACTATCAACATATATGCTATATGAAAGCAAAATTCTGACTGTATATGTATGATGCGTACCGATAACATCGGATCATCAAGTTCTCCATACGCTGCGAGGCTGTGCGAGGTTTTGTCGGATGTCCTGAAGGTGGAAGACACCCCGTTTGAATCCACTCGCCGCTCGGGAACATCAGTGCTCCCAAGCGTTTTCCCAAAGACGGCGAAGCAAACGAACCAAGAGTCGCCATTATCGCACTGCCCCTCACTGCAGCCGGCCGGATTAGTGTTACGTTAGCGATGGTCGTGGCAAATGCTGCATTCTCAGCAAGTATGCAGTTCAGTTCATTTGAGAGAATGGCGACATGAGAGAGGGCAAGGAAATATGCTGCATAAGGTGCGTTCTCATCAGATGTTATGTGTCCTCTGAGATTTGGGCCACGTGAGAGATAGCCGGGAAATATACTACATATTCTGGCTTCTCAGCACGTGTTCAGTTTCCGCGTAGATAAGGCCGCAAACTGTTCACCTTTGCCGAGCGGGGGAGGGGGAGGGGGCGTTTCGGCGCCTCCCCGAAGGACTTTTGGTAACAGAAAAAACAGCGCGGGCGGCGCGACGAAATTTTCGGTATTTTTTCTTACAGTCTTTGAGCATGCCCTGTAGCATTTTCCATTTCCGGTCACGTCAGGTGACTGACCTAAGTTACGTAAGAGAGGTAAACCTCCGATTTTGTAAATCCTTCTACGAACCACGCCGTGCAATCGAACCACCTGAAATTTTCAGTGATGGAAAAAGAAACATTCCAAAAAATCGTGCTATCTTGATTTTTTGTCGAGGTAAAGGTCTGTGATCTGACTTGCCGCCATATTTCCCTATTTCTGACGGTTTTAAGCCGTTTCGTCAACTTGTGGGTGCCTGAAATGCATTCCTAGGCCTGGGAAGTCACTAACACGATAAAAATTGTCGACCCACCTAAAGGGTTTTGAGGTAAGGTCAGGGCACATTTGGGATGAACTAGCGGAAAGGAGTCGAAATCGCCGTTATGATGATCCCTGGGGGCACTGAAATCAATTTTGCACTCTAAAATTATATCAAGACGCTTCCAAACTGTAAAATGACGTGAGGTCACACAAGGTCATGCGAGGTCGCCGTGGTAGAAGCTGAAATGGATTCCTGACGCCTGAAAGGCATTCTTCGGCCAAGGAAGTCACTACGTATGACAAAGGGTCTTGGCCCATATGGAATGTCATAAGGTCAGATCAGGTCACATTTGGGGTAAATCAGCAAAAAGGAGCCTAAAACCCCGTTTTGATGATTTCTGAGGTAAACATAGCAGAAGTCGATTCTGCAGTCCAGAATTGCACCAAGACACATCCAAGCTGTGGAATGATCTTAGGTCGCCCGGAATAATGCGACGTCATCTCGGTAGGAACTACGTTCATATCCATATTTCCGGCTTTGTCTGTCTGGTTTATTTCTTGAGTCAACAGAATATCTAGGCATAAAACGATGAAACCAAGCGTGTTTTAAGTCTGGTAATGATCATATCTCAGGTCAAGTCATATTTCTGACCCTCTTTAGCAACCTAGTGATCACGATAGTGTATCCCAAGGAGTTTTATCCAAAAGTACTCAGTGCCCTTTTGTTTGCATTGTTATTTATCCTCGGCATAACACAAGATAAAGCAAAGGAAACGGCTGAGTGTTAGGTCGGGTGATGTCGGGTCATTGGCGCTCTAGTTTGTTGGTATTTACATAACGTTCGTACAAATCATTTCTGTTATTAGAAGCATACATGAACAACAACTCGCCAGCGAAGTTAAAAAATGGCAAATGTAGCAAACTGAAAAATGAATTATATCAGGTCACATGGTGCAACCTGTAATTATATGAATGTTATAAATTATATTTCACTGTAATGCAGAGATTCCCACAAAAGTATTAAAAAGTGTTAGGGCTGATGTGGTTAACCGGCCATAGTTCCCGTCTTTATGGTACTAATGTTATATAATTTGGGCACCTAGCTTCAGCAACGTGGCAGTACCCATATTCACGTCAAACTTGGGTTTCATATTTTAAATCATGCATCAAAACACGAAGAGGCATTACGTTCGGGAGACGGGACCGTTCGGTAAGTTTTTAGTTCCGTCACTGTGCTAATCCCCTCGACTGTCAAACTGATCAGATCAGTTGTGTTGTGGATGTGGCACTGGGTAGATGCTATGAGGAGAGAGGTCGTCTCTTTCACTTTTTGTACAGTTTATAGACATTTTTCACCCTAACGTGCAAATTCCTATTCCACATCTTTTCGGTTGCTTCTTTGTTAACATGCATGCAGTTTTATGACACCATTCGGACAACCCTGTTACACCCCGTTTCCGTCACGGTGTTCCGGCTAACATAGTACACATTATGACAGGCACGACGTCCACAATGTAAATGTCCAGAGCAGTAAACAGGCGGTCTATAACAGATGCTTCTCCCCGTTAAGCTTGTCATCTCAATTCGGTGCACGGTCACACATCGCCGGCCAGTTTTCACACACTGGACTCAAATGGGTGCGGCCGTCATGTGTCGGGCGCCGACCGCCGGCCAGCGGCGGCCACGAAAAACCCCGGTCTGCCCGCCGGCGTGAACAATGACCCGGTCACACCCCCTCAAAAGGATTTAAAATGAAGTCCCTGTCCATGGTACGAATATGTCCAGGGATACTTGGTAAAAACTGTTTTCTTTCCCATAATAACCAAGTTGTCTATTGAGAAAGCTGGCCTGGATTATCTATATTTACTGCTCTGGCCACTGGGACCTCCATTAACGGCAGAGCTCCCACTTTTTTCTGGATCTAAATGGCCAGGCAGCCTGCCAAGCGCCAACCTTCCTACATTGCCATTGAATTGCCGTGATGATCGCCTAGTTACACCGCCACGATGCCCGGCTCTGGTGTCCGACAGCCATTCCGGGTCAGAGATGCCTTTCCTGCCAGGAGCTGCCCGGCAGGAAAGGTATCCTGGAAAGACCCTAATGTTCACTGACCTTTCCAGGTCAGTGGACATAGGGCCCTTAGAACATGCCAGGGGCCCGGCCCGGGGGATTCCCTTTCCCTCCCAAGAATTTCTAGAGTTGGGATGATCAGACACCTAGGTCCTTTGGCTTACGTTACGTCACTGGGGCTCCCTTCCCGACACACCTACACCATCCATGGCAAGAGAACCTTTGCTGGCTGGCGGCTCCTTTGCAGAGCATCGCTCCCTGTCTTCGTATATTCCTTTTGGCAGGTATATTCCGGGGCCCCTTACCTTTCTCAGGGACACCTTTCAGGGGGCACCCAGCTACTTGCCAGCAAGGTCTTTATCTGGAGCCTGGGGTCCCTTTGCGGAGGAGTGGATTTGTTTTTCCCGGCCAGGGGGCCCTTTAGGCCAATGCCAAGGGGCTTAAAAAAAATTTCGGAGGGGGTCCCAGGCCCCCCTCCGGCTACGCTACTGGATTTAAGATTTAAGATGACACTGGTTTTGCTGGGCGCCGAATGACCCTGCAGTCGGTGCGACCCTTAGTCCCAATAACCAACCGACACTGGTTTTGCTAGAGTATGCGGTTTGGTAAACACGACCCAGATCGTGCAAGAACCTCTGACTTATGCTGCGTGACCAAAATAGATGAATCTCTCTGATACTGAGGGACAACACTGGCATTTATCCGACTACGGCATTTCAAAAAACTGTACACGCTTATCTGTAGGTCCGGCGCAAAATTCTAAATCGTAGCGTGCGTAGAACAATGCCATCAGTTGACTGGTACAAACTCTGATAAAGTGAAAACCAAGAGATGTGGTTCGGCAAGCTAAGCTCTCTTCGCCACTTTGTTTGGGTTTTTTCTGGTAGGCAGGCATGTATGATATGATATGATATGATATGATAGTAAGCAGTCCATGATATGATGGCTCCATCTATATACACATCCATGCATACACACATGATTCCATCTATATACGCCTCGAGTTGCAATTGTGAACAAAACTCAGGAGCCTCGTTGTTGAACTGCGTCGACCTCAGCGCCATTACTGTATGCTTCGAGTGTCTTGGAATCGATCTTAGTAACGCTAATGCTATAAGATGATGCAGGCCGTACTTAATGGCAATTTCATTCTCAGTAAGAAACATCTTGCGCTGCATCCTATAAACACTCGTAATATGGGAGGGAGGGCGTCTTGATCACGTGACTTGTGCTGACGGAGGGCTCTGAGGACAACGCGGAGACTGACCGGGCCGTATCCGACCTGCCGTGCCATTCACACACGTAGTTTTTCAACTGATTGGCTGCGGACATCCGACCCGAGCAATGACGGCTGAGCGATGTCTCAGCGATAACGTTGGAAACGACACTAATGTCCGGCTGTGCGCGTAAGTGCGGCTGCGTTCAGTCCGGCTGTGCGTGAGTCCAGCTGTGTTCAGTCCGGCTGCGCGCGTCGCCCCGAAGGGTCGCGTGGCTTTTCGAGTGCTATGTGTGAAGCGACTGAGGACACCGAGCTGAGGAGTGCCTTGTGTGAACCTGTCTAAGCGCTGGGCAGAGCCGCATTCATCCTTGTCCGATGCTGCAGCCATGTAGTGCACACCACCAAAACATCTGACATTACCGCATAAATATGCGCCGCGATGCTGCGCGGCATCTGGTGCTCTTGGCGGTCGTTCGTCTTCCGCTCACCTCTGCTACCCCTGCACCTCGACCATTGACGGTACCAGCACATGCACGGTACGTGCAACAACCATCTCGTACTGCCGTCACAAAGCGGGTAGTCCGTGCCATCTCCAAGCAACTCCTCGCCCGCCCGCGACCCAGCGGCCCGGTCAGGGTCTTGCCCCCGGGCGGTTTACACCGCTCGCCGCCCGGCCGCACCGGGACGGAGCGGCCTTGACCTTGAGGCCAGCTGACCCGCAACCTGCGGCGGTCCCCACGCCCGGACGTGGCGGCCCCGCCCAGAAAACCCGCCGCGTCCGGCGCTCCCGTCACCGACAGCGAGGCAACAGAGGCGGAAATGCGTGGCGTGGGAACGGCAGCTGCCATCACTGTTCCGTGGCGGCAGCTCCGAACCACTGAAGATTTGCGCGTTAAATGTGCAGTTTCTAATACCCAAAACAATGGAGATCATCATATACTGCGTCGGTACGGCGATGAAGTCACGGTTTTATGTGGGACTTGGCTTAAACCTTGTGTACCAAACAGGTTATTAGTATTTCCAGGATTTGTACTCAAGCGTTGTGACCGAAAATTTGCTTTCAAAGGTTACGGGGGTGTGGGTTTGCTTTGCCGTGATGGGAGAGAAGCGAAGAAGATTAACACTCCTCGTTCTACAATTCATGCATCTGAGCTTGCGACATCACGGCATTGCCTCATGTGGGCTCAAAAAACTTGTCTTGCCTATGCTATGTACCGTATACCCAGAAACAAGGTCGCTGAACTTCAGACAGATTCTGAAGATCTGGCAAGCAATATGAGAATTTGATTTTTTTAACAACAATTTGAAGATCTAGCAACATGAAAACGTTCTCGTGAATCATCCTGGTTGCATGATTGTTATCGCTGGTGATTTAATCCTGCTCCCGGGAGGCTAGACGGTATGGTCGATTCCCGGCAGGGGGGGGGGGGCGATTCGGCCCCCCCCTGAGATTTCGAGAACTACAAATCCGATTTCATCGCAACAAACGGCAATCAATTGGCCATGACATTAACTACATTTTTATAATAAGAAATTTTCAATATTTTGAAAGGTGTGGATACAGGGGGCAAAAATGTTAAAATGGGGGTGTTTTTGGACTTCTCATATCTCCGTTGTTTATGGACCGATTTCGATGGAACTGGCATGAATCGAGAAATTATGGATAGAACTTTTACCATTGGTACACATATCTGACATTTTGGGAAAATTCATGGGCGTTCACAGGGTTTAAAAAATAGGACGATTAGTTTTTTTAGCAACTAAATGGACAAAAAAGGCGAAAGCACTTTTTTGGCTTTCGCTAGTCACGTTATGCCAAACAAGTACAAATCGCATTACAATGTTTGTATAATGTTAGCATAGGCGGTGCCAGGGACATGAAAAAGGGAACCGTCATGGTCACACGTTCTTCAGATCAACTTGTGACCTTAATTTCACCTTAAATGACCTCTATTGACCTTGGAATCACTTGGAATAATCTCGTGTGCATTTAGTATTGTCTGTAAACGTCTTCAATCATTTGAATTCACTCTATTTCAAAAATTTCATTTTATGGCTTTTGCGATGTAGGGTACGCGCACTGACATTTTAGGTCATAGTCCGTGACCCGACCTGATATCAACCTAAAACTTGATACACAAGTAGGGGGCACATTTTTGCCTCATGTATATTCCGGGTTTGTTATTTGAAAAAAACAGCGCGAAAAATTATTGCAAAAAAACAAATTTTGGCTTTTGACCTTGACCTGACCTTGTCAAGTGACCCCAGACGAACAAAATTATACCTGCACATTGCCCAACTATTTAGCTATTCATCCATGTAAAGTTTTAAGTTCC
The DNA here is from genome assembly GCA_030062745.1 of Capitulum mitella. Taxonomy (NCBI): domain Eukaryota; kingdom Metazoa; phylum Arthropoda; class Thecostraca; order Pollicipedomorpha; family Pollicipedidae; genus Capitulum; species Capitulum mitella. Next base: position 31,245,895 of record CP099845.1, on the reverse strand, counting down.
ATCTTAAAAACGTTGTTTTTAGCAGACATTGTGCTTTTCCCCTAAACATGGCCAAAATGGCCTGAGGTGCCTCCCAAAAACGTTGCCTGGCTCCGCCCCTGAGCAAAATAGAATTTTGAAATTTTGTGACGGCACGTAGAAAGAATAGCTAGAAAAGTGACCAAGTTTCGTAGAGCTGCGTCAAAAAGCCTGGAATTGGCAAGCAAAAAACCCGAGGGGGGGGGCGAATTCAGCACCCTCTGCCGGGAATAGGGTTCAACTGTAATTTGTTGGCCGGTTATGACTATCACGCCGCTTTTCGGAAACTGACAGATTTTCTGAGCCGATATTCTCGGAATCAAAATGCTGAACCAACGTACTCGGCTAGCTCGCTGCAGGACGTGCTTATTGTTAATCGCGATTTTGTTAAACGTGCCTGTACCAAACTCCGTCATTTTAGTCCGCGCAAATTTATTACAATGACCTGTGATATTCCTAGACCGCGACAGAAACCCATCGTTGTATCTGCCAGTCTGTAAGGCTGCATCGACACCGCCGCGTACCACCATGTCTTCCAGTGTGATTAGAATGCAATGTTTAATGCTGCCAGCGTCATTGACAAGTGGATGGCATTCGCTGACAATCTACGAGTTGTCCGTTATCGCTACGCCCCCTTTAGGGACATCAAACTGCGCAGTTCGACAGCGCCACCTATCTCGGAAGCAACACGTAATCTCATCGCCCTCAGAACTGCAGCTCTGCGTCCGCATGGCCACGGCTCGGAAATGTATCGCGAAGCAAACGGGGCCGTCATATCTGCGATAAAAACGACACGAAACAGGACATCGCCGATAGAATAAACTCTCAAGGACCGGGCTCTGTGTGACGCGACATGTGCCTCGCCATAGGTGGCAAACGACCTAGGCAAACGCGATGCCATCTATCGGTCCTCACGTCCTCGATGATTTCTTTGTCAATGTGGGACCACGATTGGCCGCCGAGGTTGCCGAACGCGGTGCTGCTTCCAGCCTCCCAGTCCGGTTGCCCCGTATCGGTGCATGCCTCTTTCGGGTGGATCCGATCGCTTTCGACCACCTACGACGCACTATTTTTAGCATGGGGAACTCGGCAACGTGCGACGCTGACGGACTCGATCACTCTGACTCAGCGACGTGCCAGCCTCATGGAAACATGCTATTGCACATCCCACCTTCAAATCCACTGACCCCGACACAAACCCCCCCAATTTTCCCTATCTCCCCCTCCTTTCCCCCCCTTTCCCAAAAAATTTGAGAAATTTTTTCAAAACCCCCCCCCCCCCCCCCTCCTTTAACACCCCCCCCCCTCTACCCAAAAAAATTTATTAAAAAAAATAAAAAAAAAATTAACTTTTTCTCCCCGAAACCCCCTTTCCTTTCCCCTCCCCTTACAAAAAGTTTGAGAAATTTTTTCAAAAACAGCTCCTTCCCCCCCTTCTAAAAAAAATAATTATTTTAACTTAGAATAAGAATAAGAAAACCTTCGTTAGGTTATTCATCTTTATTAGAAAACCATGCTGGGAAGGAGCAAGGAGGTGGTTATTGTTAGAATGGAAAACCTCAGGTTCTCCATTCTAACAATAACCACCTCCTAATAACAAAACCTGAAGTTTTCCATTCTAACAAAATCGCTCTGCTCAGCACGCCGGACAAAATTTTATCTGCCATAGACCAGGGCAAAATTTCACTTCTTTGTCTGATTGGCATCAGTAAATGTT